>QJPP01002322.1:0-256387 GCA_003996215.1 Jaltomata sinuosa | reverse complement strand
CTCAGGAAATTACATGGAGTGTCCTCAAAAGTGAGTGGTCTTCAATTTATGCCCCTCATAAGAAAAGTCTTTAAAAAATACCCTTCCTTCCTTTTTATGTATAGAACATATACATTTTTGCCCCTCTACACCATAACTCTCCATGTTCATTTGTCTCTCAACTTTTAATTTTCATTTTTCTTTTTTTCTTTTATCTTTTTAATTTTTTTTCTTTTTTCTTCTTTTTTTCTTTTTTCTCAATTTTTTTTTTAATTCTCGTTTTCTTTTTTCTCAACCTTTATTTTCTTTTTTTTTCTTTTTTTCTCTTAACTTTTTCTTTTCTCAACTTTTATTTTTTTTCACTTTTTTTTATCTTTATTTTTTCCTTTTCTCTTTTTTTCTTCTCTTTTTTTCTTTTTTCTTAACCTCTATTATTTTTTGCTAATGAACAAAAAGTTGGATAATCCGCAAAGAAGATCTTCTTTCTTTGAAATCGAAGTAAACTTAAGAGGTTTTTTTTATGAAGTCCTTTGGAACAAGTCTTGCCTCTAAGACAAATGTTATAGAACATCTCATAAATCAAGACACAATGAGATAGTGTCAAGCCTTGCTCGTGGGGCATAACTTGTTGTTTGAAAAATTCTTGAGCTAAGTCTTACCTCTAAGGCAAGAGTTATAGAGCATCTCATAAATTAAGACACAATGAAGTAGTGTTAACTCTTGCCCATGGGGTATAACTTGTTTTTTGGGAAGCCCTTGGGCTAAGTCTTGCCTCTAAGGCAAACATTATAGAGCATCTCATGATCAAGACATAATGTGCTTGTGTCAACTCTTGCCAATGAGGCGTAACTTGTTGTTTGAAAGTCTTTGAGCTAAGTTTTGCCTCTAAGGCAAGAGTTATAGAGCATCACATAAATCAAGACACAATGTGGTAGTGTCAACTCTTGCCCATGGGGCGTAATTTGTTATTTGGAAGTCCTTGGGATAAGTCTTGCCTCTTAGGCAAGCGTTATAGAGTATCTCATAAATCAAACACAATATGATAGTGTCAACTCTTGCCCATGGGGCGTAACTTGTTGTTTGAAAGTCCTTGGGCTAAGTCTTGTCTCTAAGGAAAGAGTTATAGAATGTCTCATAAATCAAGACACAATGAGGTAGTGTCAAGTCTTGCTCGTGGGGCATAACTTGTTGTTTGAAAATCCTTGAGCTAAGTCTTGCCTCTAAGGCAAGAGTTATAGAGTATCTCATAATTTTAGACATAATGAAGTAGTGTGAACTCTTGCCCATGGAGTGTAACTTGTATTTTTTGAGAGGTCCTTAGGCTAAGTCTTGCCTCTGAGGCAAGTGTTATAAAACATCTCATAAATCAAGACACAATATACTAGTGTCAAGTCTTGCTCATGGGCGTAATTTATTGTTTGGAAGTCTTTGGGCTAAGTCTTGCCTCTAAAGCAAGAGTTATAGAACATCTCATAAAAAAAATAAAGGTCGAAAAAATTGATTAAAAAAAAGAGAAAAGAAAAATTAAAAACCAAAGAAAAAATAAAAAAATAGAAGTTGAGAGAAAAAAAGAAAAAAACGAAGAAAAAAAAGACAACAAAAAATAAAGGTTGAGAAAAATAAAAGAATAAAAAAATAAAAGGAGAAACAAATTAGAATTGAGAGGAGAAAAGAAAAAAAAGATTGAGAAAAAAGAAAAAACGTAGAAGAAAGAATAAAACAAAAAATAAAAGAAAAATAAAGGTTAAGAAAAAAAGAAAAAAAAAAGAAAAAAGAAAAAAATAGAAAAAAAAAATAGAAATAAAAAAAAGAAAAGAAAAAAGAGAAAAAGAAATATATATAAAAGTTGAGAGACAAATGAGCATTGAGAGTTATTTAAAAATATTTGAGGTGTAGAGGGGCAAAAAGGTAGTTGCTTTATACATAAAAACAAGGAAGGCTATTTTTGTAAGACCATTTTTATGGAGGGTAAAAATGCAAAGTCACTCCCTTTAAAGGGCATTTGTGTAGTTGCCCCCAAATTACTCGCATGACAAGCCCAAGACAAGCTTAAGGATCAGACCGCATGCGCGCGATTGGAACGTAACTCAACGTAAGGTGAGGAACGAATAATGTCCATACGTAGCCATCCAACCAAACATGAGAAAATTGAAGTATGGTAGCTAGTCAAGCTTTGAAGCATTGACATGAAATGGACGGCATATATAGTTGGAGCCTCCATTGAGGCAAATTGAAGATTAAAGGCTAGGTGGGCTAATAAACATGGAATTAGAAAAGTGTAACGTGTTAATTGTCTCTCATCCGATAAAAAAGAAATGTTGATGGGTTTACAGGTTTAATAAAGTACTCTCCCACCTATCAGACTAGTTTCTTTGGTTCTGGCTCTCTTGTTTGGTTTATAACATAATTAGTATCATAGTGGTCGATCCACGCATGGGGACACTACTCCAGACCTAAGAGCGGTGCCAGCCGTGACTAATTAGGTCTAGCCGTGATCAATGATGTCGTTGGTTCCCAAGCAGGAACAATTGTTATGTGTCAATTGTCCCTTATCGGATAAAAGAAGAAATGCTAATGGGTTTATGAGCTAAATGAGCTTTCCCACCTATCATACTACTAGCCTTTTGGGTTGGGTTCTCATGTATGTCGTTGCGCTATGCTTATCACATATATATTACGTCGAGCTATTTGTATGTCGTTGCACTATGCTTATCGCATATATATTACGTTATATATCGACCGTTTCGTCCATCATTCGTGACGTTCTTTTCTTTTTAGTCCTGCACCAAGCAGCCTCGTCTTCATTATTAATTCGAGTCTAATTCCTTCAAATTTTTTTTTTATCATTTTCAACTCTAGCTTCTACAATATTATTATACCTAAGTCTTAATTAGGTTGTATTGTATATTGATAGCAAAAGGACATAGTATATTAGTTGTGCCATGATAAATCAAATTCAAACTCTCTACATCCCAATAGAAAAATAGAAAGAAAGAAAAGAAAAACAAACTTAAAAGAGTAAGAAAACAGCCACACACAAAAATAAAATAAAATTACAACAATTAGAAGAAATAAAAGAAACACATATTTTTTGTATTTTTACCCTTTGGACTACAAAAACCAAAAAAAGAAAATGAATTTTGTAGTACTTCTCAAAATCCTATTACCTTCTACAACTTTGATATTGTAGTTCTTCACGAGGCACCTGGAGGAGTATTGTGCCCCATTCCCGGGCTATGTCCGGGAGTGACAGGCGGTATATCCTTTTTTTCGTACTTGCTCTTGGAGCTATTGAACGAAAAATTATCAGATGACGGACGTTTTACCTCGCCGTGTATAATTTCAACTGGAGGAGGTGGTGGAGCAAATCTTGAAAATGACCTTGATGCATCTGCCAACTCAAATTGTTGAAGAACAATAGAAATTAGTAATATGTACAAAACAAACATACAAATGATTTTGTGATATGATAATGAAGCCATTGTATTGAACTCAAATAATTTTGAGTTCAATATAGAACTGAAAAAATGCACTAAGCAAAGATGGTATTGGTTTGTTTAAGCAATCACTAATTTTTTGGAATGAGGAAATAATGAAAATTTTGATGTTATCAAACAATTAATATGGCTGCCTATTTAAGCTTGTTTGGATGGTTGTCAAAAAAGGTTCCACTTGGCCTTGTTGCTTTTTAAATCTCACAGCTTGTTTGGATGGTTGTTAACTATTATATTGTGTTGTGTTGGTAATTAGTTGACGTATAATGTTTATTTTGATTGTTATTTAAATTTTATTATATCGTATCGTTAAATTCATTATTACATAAACGAAAAGTCTTATTTTATGTAAGGATTGATTTAGTATGATTGCATCGTTATTTTATCTTTGTTTATTATCTAATAATCTTATTATATTCTTTATCCTACTCTTTTTAAAATAACTCCACCACGTACCCTACTTTTCTCGTAAGTCTATCCTAATTCAAGTTGCCGATGTGTGGCATTATTTAACGACGAAAAATGATTATAATCTAATTAAATATTATATTTATCAAAATAATATAATATAATATTATACGATACATTATGAAACGACATATGATAACCATCCAAACAAAGTGTTAATTAGTAGTATTATAAAAGTTGATGCACACACATGATGGTGCTTGTCAGAAAAATAATGTTATCAAATATACCAAAAAAGAGCTAAGGCATAGGAAGAATATTTTCTAATTTTGGAAAGAATAGTTGCTATTGCCACTCATTGAAATTCTAATTGACCATTTAAGAAAGAGCATTAGAGCATGGGGACTTTGATTAGACATAAAAGAAAAAAACAGAACAATTTGCTTTGTATTTGTCTGTAATTTTTTTTTTCTATGGAAAATGCCCTGTCCAGTGTCCACTATGATTTCTAAGGATCAATTTGTTGTTTATATTTGTTTCTGTTTGATCTATAGGTCACATGTTCGAGTCGTGAAAGCAGTCATTAATACTTATATTAGGGTAGACTGTCAACATCACACCTCTTGAAATGCAGTCCTTCTCCGAATCCTGTGTGAACACGGAATACTTTGTGCGTTTGGCTACCCTTTTAATTTGTCAAAACTGAATCTATGTGTGTGGGCGGGTGTCATTTTCTTAGAGATAATACCCTTTTTTTTTTGTTTATCTTAATTTTGTGGGGTAGTAACATGTATAACATCATGTATATACTTTAGATTTACTTATGTGATATGCCCATGATGAAGGACGAGCTGATAAGGACGGATCAAAGAAAAGAACTGACATACTTCTAGATTGACAAGATTTTGAAGATGGGGTGTACGTGTGACATCTTAGGTGAATCCCACATTGGATTGAGAGAAGAAAATGAAAAGCTTTATAAAACATAGCACAAGTTTACATAGCGCATATGCTTTAGGGATTGATGATGGCATATCCAAGGAACAAATCCATACGATTGGTTGTGCTAAAACAATACGTATCATGGGCTTGGACTGTGACACTAAGCTAAGCTAATTAAGAAAACAATATTTATACCAGAGTATTTTATGTTGTTGAAACTAACTTATCCCTCTTTACAATAATTTTATTTGTTACTACAGTATATATTTTGTAACTTAATCTAGTAAATCTGTCAAATCCCTTCCTACTAATCAAACAAATTCCATTGATCTGACAGGAAGGAATATGGGGCTTTCACTCCTAAGTGACAATTTTTTTAAAAATTTGATAAGGTACATGGCTTAAATCTTTCAGGTGAAGAAACTCGATATACAAATCTTTCCGGATGAGCAAATCATCTTCTTATTTTGTGCTTTTTGCTTACCTAAAAAATCAGCACATTGATTTTAGCAAAAAAACAGGAGCCTTAGGTCCATTCCACTTCCAATTAGATGCCATCATCAAGTGTATATTTTTTTTTACCAGTTTAAGACATAGTCTTGCAACTCATTGCATGATAAACAAAGAAAAAGAAAAGGTCCTTTGTTTATTTGAAGTTTCTCATCCAAACATATCTTTTCGAGGGAGTCGACTAATTTGTCGGATTTGTGCCAGAAAGTCTCACTTTGATAAGTACTAAAATGCTCTATATCAAAGGTGACCTTGTTTCATGACTCGGACCAAGAGGTGGAAGGAGTTTATCCGAACCTCCTCCGCTGAAAAATCACATTATATATATTATAGTAAGTCAATTTCTTAACGTGTATGTATTAGGTGATGAATTCCTTGATAAAAATCTTGTCTTCATCACTGCTTCAATCAAGATCTCTGATTAAGGATGAAAGGCTTACAAGAAGCCTTCGGTCCATTTCCAGTCCAATGAGATAGGCATCGTCAAGTGTTTTTTTTCTTAAAAAAAAACTAAATTAAGCCATAGTCTTGCAACTCATCCAAGTATAGAGAAAATATTCTTTTTTCTTTGAAGTTTCTTACGATATTTAGTATCCTCTTTGAAAACCGATTAATTTGGATGGATGAGAATATTGAGCTAGGGTTTCAAAAGCATAAGGCACATTTGTGAAGTGCAGCTTGACAACGATAACTAAGTCGCCCTTATCACCAATTATGTACCCTCTTTTCTCTAATAATAAGGTAAGATTTCAAGTCACTATCCTTTAAAGGAGCGTACGCTTGCAGTTAATTGTAATTGTGAAAAAATTAAAAGATCTTACTGGAAAAGGTGATAGCTCTGTAGATCCATTTTCATGATTTTACTTTAAAATATTATTTTTACGATTCAAAACTAAAATATTTGATTAAGAATGAAGCGATGTTTACCTCGTGTGCACTCCATCAAAGTGTTCTTTTAACCAAGTTAAAGAAATAGAAAGAGGTCCCTCGTGTGCATAAATACCTTTATCCTTTGCTTTAATTTACTTACTTTTTTATGCACTTTTTCCTCCTTTACAAAGCCTCTAAATATAATATAGTTCTAAAAGATTCCACTTTGAAAAATAATATTAGTCAACATCAACTATATACTCTCTTTTTTGTTTAAGGAAATCCTGTCCCCTAGGAACTACTAGACTTGTAGAGTTAACCTAATAGGTCAATTTTTGAAGATACTTTGCCTTTACTGGTCTGTGTCTGATATTCAAATTGAGATTTCGATTAATCAAGAATTTATGTCGTGTAAGACCTATTAAAAAGGAAAATGCTTCCTACCAAAAAGAAAAAAAACATGCCTAGGCGGACTCGAACCGAGGCCTTTGGTTACGAGTGAAGAGATGCTATTCGCGGCACCACAACCCAATAATTCGAAATTTAATACACCTTCATAGGTTGAACATATAAGGTTTTTGTCACTAAGCTCGTTGCACTACTAAAATTATATGTTTAAAATTTAATATTCATTCAAATAAAAATATATTTTTTGGGTTTTCATTCGGTGTACGGTGTTTATATTGGAGTTCGACTAAATTCGGATTCACGCTCGAAAGTTCCACATTGGAGAGTAAAGCGCTTCCTAACAAAGGCGACTTCGTATTCAGAGGGACTCAAACCCGAGACCTATGATTAAGGATGAAGAAGTACTAACCACTCCACCACAACTCTTGTTAATCAAATAAAAAATATTAAATTCTAGTAAACTCATCAATTATGAAATTACACTATATATATATTATTGTTGTTGTTTTGTTCAAAATTTACATCAAACCAATATTAGTATATATATATATATATATATATATATATATATATATATATATATACACACTCTTTGTTCCTAAATTCTTGTCATTCTTACTAATAATAGATGATTCACGATACATGTCATTTTAGAAAATCAAGACATAACTAATTAGTTGCTTGTTTTCATCTTTGCCCTTAGTCATAAATATGAAAAGACATTATTGTGGTGCAAAAAAAAAAGTATTAAATTGAAAAAAGTAATAAATATGGATAATTTAGTCAAATTATCCTCTAGTTAATGCGCAAAAAAAAAACATGACAAGTATTTAAGAACGGAGGGAATATTATTTAATCCAAAAAACTCTAATATTAATTGTTATATATATCCTTAAGGTATCTGTTCCTTTTATGGCTTTTGAAGCCAATATTTTAACTTCATTTTGTCATAAACTAAGATGAACAGAAATCCCACTAAGATTTGTAGGCCATGTGTTTAGTACCTTATTAAATATCTTAATTAAACATTAATATCTCTCCTCAAAATTTTACTTTACAACAAGGCAATTGATTCTTTGTGTTAGGAAAAAAAAACTTAAATGTAATTTGGTATCTTCTCCTTGAGGATTGTCTTGTCTTCTTTTTAATGTTGTTCTTTTCATAAAATTAAATTATTTGATTTGGTATAAATATCGAATATGAATAGAAATATTAGTGGTTCTTTGAAAATCAATCGAATCTCACCAAATCGATTTTGTAGGTTACAAATTAAATACAATTAAAAAATTAATATTTTTTACTGAAAAATGTTTAGTGATTATTTTCACAAGTATTTTAATTGAATTGGTGAGAAAAGATAAAATAGTAATATTTTCATATAGAAAAATTAGGAAATTTTTCATTATTTATTTTTTGACCATGCATTTTCCTGGTGAGTTGGTTCGATGGAAATGAGTGAAAAAATCATGTTCTATAGCACAAATTTCTCACTGATTTGCAATGAAAAAGCCCTTTATTTCTAGTAATGAAAATAATTTATACCGTATCAAATAAAAATTAGGTTTTTAATTGTATAAAAGAAATAATAATAATTATATATATAAACTGAACCGGATATATCTATACATGTGAAAATACTATGTATTATGTTTGAAATAACGAAACATTAAGAAAAATTCTGACATTTTTTGAAAAGCATATTGATTTTCCTAAAAAAGGAACCTTTTTAATCGGAGAACACATATGATATTTACCTAAATCAGTAGATCATTGAGTGAATTCCACGCTAATTTTTTTTTTTTTTGCCCGGAAGAGAATCAATCTTAAAACAAATGAAAATAGTAGGTCATTGAGTGAATTCCACGCTAGCCTTCTCTTTTTTGCTTGGAAGAGAATCAATTTCAAAACAAACGAAAGCAATTGATTTGATGGTCTACTAAAAAATATTTTTTTACCTTGGGATGGATTCATATATATGGAAGTGACTATAAGTAACATCTACACTTATACTCTATTATTAATTATTCAAACTAATAAATTGGTTCCAACAATTTTCAGCAACTAAAACACCAAGGTATGTATGAGTTTTTCTTGTTTTTCCTCAACTACTTTGTGGTAGTTGAATCTAATATCAAGTCTATATTTCTTTGAACATAAATTAAAGTGCCTTAATATATACTTTGTGTTACATTGAAAATTGTTAGTAATATCTTAGATAACAAATGAAACATCCTAATAAGTCACTACTAGAAATAGATATTTTTCTCATCGCGAATTAATGAAAAAATTATGCTGTAAAACATAATTTTTTCATTCGTTTCTTACTGAATTAGCTCACTGGAGAAACGTATGGTGAAAAAAAAATTCTCATTGAAATACTGAGAAGTTCTCTAATCTTTATACTACTATTTTTTCTTTTCTCATTGATTCAATCAAAATAATGTATCTATAGAAATAGTCACTGAACAATTTTCAGTGGGAAAATAGTGATTTTTAGTAATGAATGTAACTTTTACACGATATTAAAATACCCAAAATTAATTGAATCATACAACACCGAAGAGAAATGGAGATGATTTTGAATATTTTAATTTTAATTATACACAATAGAGTAATTGAAAAATTAATATGGTATAAATCTCTTAATATAATCGACTGAACTGAATATTGACATCACGAAATAAAGGAGATTTTAACATCATTCCTAGCTGAGTACTAATTATTTGTTCATTTGACCATATTATAAAAGGCTAGAGCAACAGATTTCATAGCCACGATTCTTCCTTCATTAAAAGGCTCTGAACCTGCTACATAGCTAGGTTACGAGATTGATTCTATGATGACTATAAAAAAATAAACATAAGAAAGCAAGGGAAGGTATATAATTGTTACTTATTTATCATGTGTAACCATTTAAAAAAGGTAGATTTTAAGATATCAAATCTTGATAACAAATTAATTAAACAAGGAAAAAAAATATCTCAAGACTTTGAATAAAGAACACACTTCCAAGATAGAATCCAGTTCCCCCTTTGAAGAGATTGAATTATTAATTAATGGTCAAATTAATATAATCAATTAAATTTGCTAATACGATTTGCTGAATAAGAATAATTAAAAGGTGATCCTAGGAATTTCTTAGAATGAATTGTATTCCAAATCAACAATTTTTATTTATTCTTACTTTATAGTATACAAAAGAGCGCCGAAAAATTAAAAATAATTTAAATATAAAGAGTTGAAATGATTCCTCATATTCCAAATATAGTGTTAATAGGACAAAATTGTTTCCTCATTTAATTTAATTTTTTTTTTAAAAAAAATTATTTAATTAATACATGTATGATAATTAGAAGTAAATTTCTATGATAATCATTATAATTACGTGATAATGTGATAAATGGTAACTAATCCGTTCTATTTTATGTAACGTCGACGTTTTACTCTATATGAAGTATAGAAAAATGAAAAAAAAAAACTTTTGAATTTTGTTATCCAAATAAGTTATAGACTTATGTGGAAATATAAATTATTTTATTAAGAATAGAATTAAAAATATAAAATTAAATTATTCACAGTATACAAAAATAATTTTTTTTTGAATAAACTAAAAGAAATTAGTAAGAAGACTTAATATATATATTTGTGTGGATTTAGTAGGTGAAAAGAAAAGGTTAATACTGAAACTTTATTACTTTAGATACAAAATTAAAAAATACATTTTTTTTTATCTCAATGCGGCGAACTGACAGGTAATTGGTTCCTTTTCTTATAGTTTCCACCTAAAGTATTCATAATTTCGAAATTCCTTGTCATTTTTCCTTTATTTCATCGGGAAATAAGTTATCTCGAGATTAATTATTTCAAGATTAGTTATTTTAAAATTATTATTTAATTAAAAATAATATTACAATCTCAAAATAACTAATCCACGATAAGTTATTTTATAATTTTATCTTAAAATTAATTTCAAAATTATTTATCCATTATCCCTCATGCTAAATGAGCGCTTAAAGTTTGAATAGACAAGATGATGTGATTGCAAAAAGAAAATATATAGAATACGTCGAAGATGCTTTATGTATAATATTAGTAGTATTTGATTAATTCTGGCCTCATACAATTGTGTTACTAATATTACTAAATAAAGAATAAAATAATTTCGTTCGAGAACTAATTCGATTGTCATATTGAAGAAAGAAAAGTTTTGTTAGGTAATTAAAGAAATTATAAGAAAAAAAGAAGCTTGAAACTCAGTAAGAGTTCGACGGACTGAGGCGAATTCAAAATTTAAATTTAAGGAATTTAATTTTTAAAATTTTCAAGATTGAATTTACGGTAATACTAAAATTATGAATTCAAATATAATATTTATTGAGATTTTTAATAGATTTCTACATAGATATATTTATACGTTATACTTTGTGTCGAAAGGTTACATCCGCCCTTGAGAAGGTCGAAGTAATCCATCTTGATTCACATCATCTCAACACAATTAACTTTCACACAAATCACTGAGTCATCGATTTATTAACTCAAGTCATTTTAATCAAAGTGTACACATATCTAATTTTGGGACTATCATTCAAATTATATTGGAAAGAGGTGATTAGACAAGATATGACGCAATTCAAGTAACAGAGAGCATAATCATAGATAGGAGGGTGTGGAAAACACATATTAGGGTAGAAACTTAGTAGATAGTAAAATGTTGTCTTGTTTTTCGAGGGTTTAGGCTCGTAGGTGTCTATCGTTGTACTAGTCGTATTATTGTAGTACTTCTTGCTTTTGATATCTATCATCTTATGTTATAATTTATTATATTTTAATTATCGCACTATTTTGATATTCTTGTTCCTGTCTTATAGGTTTTGTATTACTTTCCTTGTTAGTTATTGTGTTTTCTCTACTATTTTTTTTATATTGAAATTTATTGTATTTGAATCGATGATCTTTTAAAAATAGTCTATCAATCTTCACGATATAATAATAAAATTTGTGCATACTCTATCTTTATCAGACTTCACTCGTGAAATTTATGAACTATATATAATAGTACGACTTTATAGGTGGAAACAACATGGTGATTGAACTTTATTATTTTCCTCTTTCTTACTTTTCTCCCTTTAAGTGCATAGCAACATGATTTAGTTTTCATTGGTTACATTGATTCTCTTTGCAAGTGGAAATGGCGGCTCCACCTCCTCCTTTACTTGCTTCCTTTCGTTTCAATTTATATAACGTAATTTTATAAAATATAACGAATGTCATTATTATTATAGCTAAAATATTATTATAAAAAAATAAAATATAACATGAAAAATCAATTTTAAAGAAAGTTATATTATTATAATAAAATATTATTATTATAATAAATAATTATTATAGAGAAATTCGACGGAAAATAAGTATTCTCATAAATTGGAGTTTAAAGAGAGTATAGTGTACGTTATCCGTACCCCAACCTTAAAAAAGAGGTAAAGAGGTTGTTTTTGATATACCTCCAATTCAAAATAAAAATAGTCTAGAAAGAACGTAATATAAAAGCAAGAAATAATAGATGGTAACAAAACAACACATAGTAACAGAAACAACACTATCACAAAATAATACTACAATCAAACAACAAACATCACCAAAGACTTCAAGAATAAGAAATTACAAGTGTAGCACTACGACTACTAAAACGGACCACAAAACAAAGCACTCCTACTAACTAACATGTACGTACTCCTTCCTAAGTTTCTTTCTCTTAAGTTTTTTTTTTTTTATGATCGTGATGTGCGAGCCAACTTTCACGCAACTCAATTAAAATCACAGGATACCTATCACCTCCCACCTCCCACCAGCATTCGCCCACCTCTTACCTCAATTAACTCTATTAACCAAAACTAGAACTGATAAAAAAGAATTACTTAGTATTTTTTATCTCTGTTGAGATATTTCTCCTAAGTTTGAAAAAAGGCTACCTTAATGTGAGGCCAATATTTTTTCCAACTTACAAAAATTGTGGCAAAAAAAGCAAGAGATAAACCGAAAATTCCTTTCATGCACAAGGTTTTATACTTTTATTCACCATGAAATTAACTACTAGGAACTTAGCTACAAACTCCATCATATCTCCTCCATTATTGTACACAAATCCAAAATCACCTTTAGTATTGAAATGGATTACCCAATTTCAGCCTTGTCGGGTCAAATTTCGGGTCGGCATGTCCAATGGATCAGCCCGTTTCACTCATTCATCAGTTCATGCTTCATCTCCTGTTGTTCAGTCTGATGTTGATTCAAAGTTGCAAATTGTAGAGGAAACTATAGAGAAGGTGAAATCTAATATGTTTTACCCTTTGAATGAGATATTATTGTCTGTAAATTTATGAATTTGGTTGACGAACTCCGATTGACTTGAAATATAGTGGCTCGATGATCAATAATCACCGGGCCAAAAAATACTCCTAATGGTCGAAAAGACACCTAAATTAGTATCTTCTCGTGAGTTTTATACCTCAACTATCTATTATTTCATTTAACTACCTAAACTATCTATTAAAACACAATTCAATGCTGAGTTGGCCTTTACGCGTCTGTTGTCGTCTGGGAATAAATATTTGACCAACTCAGCATCGACGTGTGCTTTAATATAAAAGGAGTGACAATTTAGGCAGGTAAAGATATATGAATAGTTGGATCCGGCTCCTCTCCATTTCCATTGTCTCCATTTTCCCCAAGTTCTTAATTGGATGAGACACATGACATGAGTTAAAATGAAAGGTTAAGATTTAATTAACTAAATTAAGATTCTAACCATGATTAGAATCTTAATTTAGTTAATTAAATCTTAACCATTCATTTTAACTCATGCCATGTGTCTCTCATCCAATTAAGAACTTGGGAAAATGGAGACAATGAAAATGGAGAGGAGACGGATCCTGAATAGTTGAGGTATGAAACTCGTAAAAAGAGATAGTTTAGATATACTTTCGATCATTAACTCGATATGATATTATCCACTTTGGCCAAAATCGGTACATAAGTTTCCAAAAGGCGTCACACTATTAATAACCTCCAACTCTTTATAAGTAGTTTTTTTTTTCCTTTTAACTTTTCGTATAAGACTTTGTTCACACACACCCAATAATCTCTCGATAAACTAAGTTTCACATACTATTCATGAACTACTTTGGAGATTAGTTGTGTGTCATTGCAACAAAGCCCATTGCTTGTTTTTTGTGTATGCGTCTTCGAAGCTACGAGTAAAGGTAGGACCTGACAACTAAGTCGGGCCTCATGTCATCTCCATATTTGTCTTGCTGAATCATTTGCTCTTATATCAATTGTTGGGCAAAAGTAGCCTAAAGATACTCTTAACATGGTGTGATATTGTCCGTCTTAGTCCAAACTCACACGATTTTCGCCAAAAAGCCTTATTCATGAAGAGCATCCAACACCTTATAAAGAACTCCTTTTTCTTTTCTACTTTTTATGTGGGACTTTGTCCACACACACCTAACACTTTTAAAAAATAGTAAATTCTTAACCGATAATTTCAAATGTAAACGTGTTTCTTTCGAAAAATCTTAGAGGTATTCGTCGAGTTCAAATCTTGAATCCTCCTCTGTCTAAATATTTGCTTTTTGTTTCTTGCAGGTGATTTATAGCTGTCGATTTTTTGCTATTCTTGCAGTCTGGGGTTCGTTAATCGGATCATTTCTTTGTTTTATCAAGGTACTCTTTCTGTATTTCTTTGTTTTAAGAACAACGTATTGGAAAAATATCTTGTTATTCTATTCCTTAAATTTTAAAACTCAAATTCCTTAACTTCAGCTTCTTTAAGTGTTTCTGTGACTGCATCTGATTCCATAACATGCAAATTCAATTAGCAGCACGATACTTGACCACTGAGACAGCGCCATGATTTGTAGTTTATGAGTTCCGAACCATGATTTTGTTTTGTTTAGAGTTTTGAATTTATTATTTATACATATCAAATGAGTTTCTTAATTGTCTTGGCAGGGCATTCTGTTGTTTTGCCTTAACTTCTTCCCAATATGCAAGAACAGTTGGTTGTTTGGTTTTGATAAACAAATTTTGTACAATGGAAAAACTTTGTAAGACTTATTAGAGTTAACGATTGATCAGTTTTGATAAAAGAGCACTATCGATCATAAACTTCCCAGCTCTGCCAAGCTCTGTTATTTTTTTGTTAGTAAAATGTAGGTACATTTTGATGCAATAAACTTTCAGAATTTTTTTGTTGTGAAATGATTGAGCTTAACTTGTTTCTATATGTACTAGGGTTGCACTTATGTAACAGCATCATTCCAAGAATATTTCGCAAGCCGAGCAAAGGTCATACTGTTGCTTGTTGAGGCTATAGGTAAGCTTGTAGTCATTACAATTTGCATTTCCACTCATGCAATGATCCTTTCTTTGTCGTGTGCGTGTTGATTTTATCATGATGCACAGAAAGGCACAGTACCTCCTAGTGGTTCTCATTTCTTATCGCATAATCAATGAGTTTTCACTTCATCTATATGCAAGTTTCTTGAGGTTTTTTGTAATGTAAACAAGAAGAGGGGGATGGAAGTGTTATCATAAGGATTTAAAGCGTTACTTCTTAATAGATGGAAGCTATAAGTTCTTCCGCGAGTATTATGTATCACAGGAGTCAAAACCAGACTTTCCCTATTACACAGGGCCATAAGCAGAAAACTCTACCAATATATATCTATTTATTTTGCATCTGGCTGTGTTTTTCAAGCAGTTGTTTGTATTGCTAAAAGTTGAAAGCTAGTTTGTTATCCTGTTAAATATAAAAATGATGTAATTAACTGGTTAAGAAGTTGCATTCTTATGGGAAGCGCATGGCAGCCCGGTGCACAAAGCATCCCGTGTTAGCAGGATCCCGGGAAGGGTCGCACCCTAAGGGGTGTGATATAGACAACCTGTTCTAATGCAAGCATTAGTGTTTACTTTCACGGCGCGAACCCGTGACCTATAGGTCACACCGAGACAACTTAACCGATGCTCCAACTTAACATGTGACCTTTGGCACAAATATAATTGATTGCCTCAAGCTTAAAATGGGACCAAAGGTGCAGAAAAACTCAGAAATGCAGTTGCGCATACGTTGCTCGGACTCTCCGAAAACTTTGTCGAACCCGTGTCTGATCCTCTGAAAATGCACTATTTTTGGAGGATCCGACACGGCTCGGTCGACATTTTTGAAGAGTACGAGCAACATATAAGTTATCATGTGTGCTTGAAAAAATGTATGTTGCATTATCCCAGAGTATATATTGATGTGATGCTTTAATCTCTGACTTTACGCACTATGGAAATAACCTATATTTTTGTTCAAACTTCATAGAGTATAACCCTTTACTCTAATTTGAAGTTATCGGGAATAACCTCTCTACCTCCCAAGGTAGGGGTAAGGGGTAAGGTCAGCGTACACTTTACCCTCCTGAGACCCCACTTGTGGGATTACACTGGGTATGTTGTTGTACTAATATAACTAATTTTTTGGTTCTCAAGCGTCTGTGCTTTATGAATTACTAACTGGTATTCAATTTCTCTTCTTAGATATATATCTCTTAGGGACAGTGATGTTAGTCTTTGGCATGGGTCTCTATGAGCTCTTCATCAGCAACCTTGACAAGTCGAAATCGATGTCAGATGAAAAATCTCCGTATCAATCAAATTTATTCGGCATATTCACTCTAAAGGTTAGTCCGAATACCTTAAAAACCGTCTCTGTTGGAGCTAATCAGTGACGAAGCCACCCTCTTCTAATAGGTGTCAATCAACACCTCTTCACTAGAAAATTCTTCATGTTGGATTCTTCTTATGCTTACTTCTTTATATTTTGACTTCTCTTAGCGAAAATCATGGTTTCACCACTGGAGCTAACAGTTGCATATTGGTGCCATGCCAATTTTGTGAATGCAAGAAACTGTTGCACATATGACACATTCGTGATTCTTGCAACAGAACATCTAATTCATCTTTTTTTGTCTTGTCGATACAATTGTCAGGAACGGCCAAGATGGTTGGAGATAAAAACTGTTAGCGGGATGAAGACTAAAGTCGGTCATGTGATCGTGATGCTTCTTCTCATCGGTCTGTTTGAAAAGAGTAAGAAGGCTGTAATACACACACCATTAGATCTGCTTTGCTTCTCAGCTTCAGTGTTGCTATGCTCTGGCTGCCTATATCTGCTGGCAAGACTCACTGAGGAGAATTGAACATTTTGCTGTTTTGTAAATTTGTACAGTCCAAACTGTTTTAATTGACTGGTGTTGTGGAAGCTTTGCCTGAGCTTAACATGTTCTCTTTTAAATGTCCATATGCATATATGTATAGTCTTTGTGCAACTGAGGAGTGATGTAAGTAACAATCTCCTACCTAGTTTTCTTTTCTTTTTGGGGGTGGGGGTAAGGGTGGCAACGGAACCGGGAGGTACCGGTACCGGTTCCGGATCGTCCCGGTTCATTTACCGGTCCGGTTCCGGTCCGGTGTACTCCGGTTCCGTCCGGTTGAGGGTGGGACGGAAGGGGTAACGGGACGGAAGGGGGTTGGTTACCGGATCGTCCCGGTCCGGTCCGTCCCGGTACCGGTCCGGTCCGGTCCGGTTCGATCCGGTTGGTTTTCAAATTTTTTTTTTTTTTTTTTTTTTAAAGTAGCCGTTGGGTAGCCGTTGGCAACGGCCAGTGGGGCCCACCCAACGGCTATAACAGCCAAACACCCCCCCAAAACACCCCCCTACCCCCCAAACTTTTTTTAATACCCCAAAGTTTTTAAAAATACATTTTAGTCCTAAATTTTAACTATAAAAACCCCCCACCCCTTCATTATTTATTACACAAAATTTCTTCTTCTTCATCTACTCTCTCAACTCTCAATCTTCTACTCTTCTACTCTCTATTCTCTAATAGTCTCTATTAAATTGTTAATTTTATTTGTTGGATTATTTTGGAGCAATTTTCAAGCTTCAAGTTTCATCTATCAATTTCGGCTTTTGGTTATACACGTCTGTTTTTACGCAGACGTTTGGTACATTCGTTCCAACTTTCATCTCTTTACTTGTTTATTTTTTTGCATTTAATTTTTGTATTTATTTATTTGCTTACTTTTAATATTTTACAATGGAATCCGGTGATAAAAATGTTGGCAAGGGTAAAAGTTCATTTTTTGGTAGGGTAGGTAATGCACTAACCGGAAAAACTAAAGTCGGTAGTTCTTCTAAATCCAAATCTAACACTAGACAACAACTTCAATTAAGAATAAATACGGATGATTTTACACATGTTGATGAAACTCCTTTTAATATTGATAGAAATACTCAATTAGATCATGAATTTTTACAAACAAGGTTTGGTAATTTTAATGAAGAGCTAGATGAAGAAGTAGAATATGATAATGAATATGATGGTAATGATACTTATGATGATGATGAAACAGAGCCGCCTACGGCTACTAGTCCCACTCCTGCTCCCGCTCCCACTCCCCCTCCCCCTGTACATCCTACTAGGGCTAAGCCAAAGGCTGAACGTCCTAAAAAATCTGTTGTGTGGCAATTTATGATTCAAAGTGATGATAAAACTCAAGCTATTTGTAAAGTATGTAAACATGTTTTGAATCATAGAACTTCGGGAAAGTCGGGTGGGACGGGACATTTAAGAAATCATTTAATGGGATGTTGTAAAAATGAATTTTTGCAAGCTCAGGCTATAGCCGATGCAAAAAAATATGGTACTCCCCTTCCCGATCCATCTGTAGGAGTAGGGGCCTCTAACATGATCCAATCACAGTTAAACCCTTCTAATGTTTCTGGCCCTAGTACACATCGTAGTTATAGTAGAGAAAGAGATCTTGAAGAATTAGCTAAAATGATTGTTCTTTGTGGCTTGCCTTTTAGTTTTGCTGAAAATCCCGGTTTTGTTCATTATATTCAAATAGTGTATAATCCTTCTTTCACAGGTTTTTCAAGAAATACTATTAAAAAAGCTATTTTTGATTATCAAGGACAACATGTACAATATCTTCGTTGTTTATTTAACTATAATACTTGTAGAATGGCTATCACTTCTGATATGGGTCGTAGTCCTAATGGTAACGATTATTTCACTATTACTGGTCATTGGATTGATGAAATTGGAACATGCAAAAAAGAATTTTAGGTTATAAATGTTGTGAAATGCTGAAAACCGGTAGTTACATAGCTCAAACTATTGTAGATGTTTTAGAATTTTATGGAATTTGTAATAAAGTAATTAGTGTCACCCTTGATAATGCTTCTAATAATACAAATGCTGTTGATAAACTAAAACCGCAATTTGCCCTATTTATATTGACGGTTTTCATATTAGGTGTGCTGCACACATATATAATTTAATTGTTAGAGATGGTGTAGCAATGTATAATAATGGTTGTATAAAATGTGAAGCTGCATGCCATTTTATTTTTAAATGTCAAGTAAAGTCTAGGCGTGTAGAGTTTGAAAATCGGTGTCGTGAATTAGAACTCCCCCCTAGAAAAATTCCAAAAACTGTGTCTACTAGATGGAATTCTTTATATGAAATGCTTAAAGTTGCTTATGAATATAGAAAGCCTTTACAAATGGTTTGGAATGCTCACAATTCAGATATTGATTATAGAATTAGTGACACTGATTGGAAAGAAGTATATGAACTTAAAGAATTTTTAAAAGTTTTTTATTTAGCTACAAAACAAATATCTGGACTTTATTATCCAACTATTTGTTCAGTTTTACCAAATATATGTGCTATTTCTGATAAATTTTCTCAATACAAAAATATTCCACGGTTTAAAGATTCTATTAATGCAATGATTAAAAAATTTAGAAAATATTTTATTCCTATTCCTCAAATTTATTTAACTGCTTGTTTATTAAACCCAACTTACAAAGAAATAGGTGCATCACGAATGGTTGAAAGAATATATTGTAATTTAGATATTTTAGAGATTATATTTGAACAAAGTATCCAAGGTGACGAAGTTGCCGAAGAGGACAAATTACCTAGTTTGTCCGATGTTAAAGATAGCATAAGAATTGAAGCTAGAAAATTGTATGACTTGTATAATTCTAGTAGAATAAATGATGAAGTACATAATGTAGAACCTTCAAGTTCTAGGCGTAGATATTCAAATGAAGATGATATTAATGATATGATGGAAAATTATCTTGGTCTTACTTCTAATGAAAGGAATGATTTTGATGAATATCTTAATCAGGGAATGGAAAGCATTAAGGATGCACAAGGCAAACCTCAACTTTTGGAATGGTGGAAGACTCGCGGCAAGTCATTTCAAAACTTCAACCGGTGGTTCGAGATTTGCTAGCTATTCAAGCATCTTCAGTAGCTTCGGAGGGCGCTTTTAGTGCAGCAAGATATCAAATTGGGGAGCATAGGTATTCATTAGCATCAGACAGCTTGGAAATATCGGTATTGTTTAGAGATTGGATCAATGCCGAGCGAAGGAATTATGGGCGTCCTAGTTTACCTGTCCAATTTGAATATGATATAGATAATATTTTGGTAAATTCAAGTGAAGACGGCATGGATGCATTGGAGGATCAAGCACAACAACCACTTCCAGAAAATGTTACGAGGGAATTCTTAGAAACTCTACGGAAAGACTATTTTCAAGGATTCAAATATTAGTATGATAGTTCGAGGCCTAATTCAAACAGAACCCTTCCTAGAAGGTGGCTGCGTAGATTAGGTTCTCTTCTAATATTTTGTAATACAAATTGTATTATTTAATTTTTATGAATAAAATTATAGGCTATTCGCCTTAAATTTTTTTAATTATTGTCTTCAATTTAATACAAGTCTTTTTTATATATTTCAATTTTTAAATGTTTCAAACTTAAGTTACAATTTCAAATTTAAAAAAGTTGTTTAACAAATGAAAGTTTGATATAGTATAAAAAGATTCAAACTTAAATAAGTAAGTTATTAACTTAAGACTTAAGAGTTAAGACTTAAAAGTTTAAAAAGATTTTAAGAGTTTAAAATTTGAAATTTAAAGTTTTAAACTTTTAGAGTTTAAAATTTAAACTCTAAAAAAAATCTAATTTATTAAGTTATACTTTTAAAAGAAATATAAAATAACTTATATATTTTGAAACTTTTTCAATTATAAATAACCGAATTTTAATTTAATTAAATTTTTTTTAAAAAAAAAGGCCGCGACCCGGTAAACCGGACCGGTACCGGTCCGGTCCGGTCCCGGTAAGTACCGGACCGGGACGAACAAGGTGAAAAATTCCGGTACTACCGGTACCGGAACATCCCGGTTCCCGGCCAACCGGCGGAAGGGATGAGCCGGTACCGGTCCGGTTCCGGTTAATACCGGTCCGGTACTCCCGGTGCCGGTTCCGTTGCCTGCCATAGGTGGGGGTTTATTTTATTCCTTGTCTTAATTATGATTCAGAGCTATGCTGTTTGAACTCTTACCCTTGTCGGATTCTACAAAAATGTGAGAATTCAACCCGCATCGTTGATATTTTTTTAAACAGTCTGAGCAGCACAACTCAATTAAAGAGCGTATATAGCTAATATTCTACAACCCCCGCCCCATGTTTAGTTTATTCCTCGTCTTAATTATGATTCAGAGATATATTGTTCAGACTCTTACCCTTCTCGGATTCTACAAAAATGTGAGGATTCGATCTGCACCGTTGACATTTTTTTAAAGAGTCGGAGCAACACAACTCAGTTAAAGAGCATATATAACTAATATTTTACAACCCCCCCACACACCACTCAACAACCCACACTATAGAGCAACAGTTAAAGAGTTGACCAGATTAACATGTCATGAACTGACCAATCAAAAGGCTTTTTCAAGAAATGATACCTCTTTTTTCAAGAAAATCAATCCCAAAGTTTCATTGGAGACTTGGAGTCACCACAAGAGAAAAAAAACTCCAATAGTATTTTTTTGAGTAATTTTCAAATTGATTCTTCATTTCCTCTTTCATAAATTGAAATGAAAACCACAAAAGCAAATATGGAAAAACACCAAGTCATGATGATATTCCCATTGCTTGTCTCCATTGTTATTGCCCTTGGCCTTCTCTCCTTCTCTCTTTGCATAGCTGCTGAATTCAAGAAATCACAGGTATCTTTTAATTGTTTAATTCACTTTTTTGTTGCATCATTTCAAAATGTAAATTTCAATGGATTAATTATTGTCGCTCAAATTAATAGTTATTATCTCAGAAAGTCACTCTCTTTGCTGAAGAAAATTGGAATCAAAGAAGAAAGGTGACATTATGAGATAGTTGAATGACCATCTGGGATATAAACTCGATTTTTTCAATGTTTATATCAATCATTAAATTGTTGAAGATATAATTAAGCAGATAAAAGTATATTGTCACTACTAGAAATCAGTCAATTTTTGACAGACGTGTTTCGTCAGAAAAGCATTTTAAAATGAGATGATCAGACATTTCAACGTTTTATTGCAGAAGAAGGATGTGAGGGTAGATGGAAAGTATTGTTACATTCCTGGAAGTTCAGCATTTGGATTGGGAATTGCAGCATTAACATGTTTATTCATTGCTCAATTCATTGGAAACTTGTTAATAATATGCAGCAGAAAGTTCTTCTCAAGGGATAAAATTGGAAAAATGAGTTGCAATAATAATGTTGAGAAGAAGAAGCACATTTTTGCTGGCCTCTTTTTGGCACTTTCCTGGTAGGTGCACTGTTCTTAAATAATAATATATATTCTCACTTAGGGGCGGAGCTAGAAGGTTACGTATGTGTTCAGCCAAACCGGTAAGTTTAGTCTAAATGTATAGTTTATATTAAGAAATTCATTAAATATGTACTAAAAATAAATGTCATAGTCCAATACTAAGACGGATATGACTATCTTAAAATTTATAACTCATAAAGTTCAAATCATGAATCCGCTCCATTTGTCACTTAAAAATTCGACTCATTAAATTATTACATTTGTAATTTGTTGACTTTTGTATTTGAACGTGGACAGTTCATCTGCATTTTCCAACATTTTTTAAAATTAAAATGTGTTGAGTAATGAGTACTTCTGAAATTATGAGTAGTTAATTGATTACAATTATTAATTACTTTCTCTGTTTTTAAATATTTGTCACATTTTATGACTAAGGGCAAAGGTAGAAACAAACAACTAATTATGTCTTGATTTTTTAAAATACTAAGTACTCTCCCCATTCATTTACGCCTAAGAAAATAATAATTGACATAGTTATTATACTGCACTACCCTACTAATTGATGTTTAGAATTAGGTATTGAAAATTGATTTGGAGAATAAGTAATTAATGCTAGGGGTAAAATATGAAAAAAAAAAAATTTCTTGATATGTTAAAAGTGACAAGTAAAAGTAAAAATTTATTTTCAAAATAGTGGACAAGTAAAGATGAACGGAGGGAGTGTTATGGACCATCTATTTTTAATAAGAATGACAACTATTTATGAACGAAGGGAGTAATGAATACTTTTTCGTTTCAGTTTGTTTGTCTTACTTTCTTTTTTAGTTCATTTCAAAAGAAATGTTTCTTAACCTTTTTAACAGCTCTTTACTTTTAAGTTTTCACATAACATATTTTAGACCACAAAATTAAATAACATTTAGCATATTCTACATATCTTTAGTTTAAGATCCTAAAGTTTCCTATACTTTCTTAAATTTCGTGTCAAGTCAAAACAACAATACTAAAAATATACTCAGTAAAATCCACAATTGAGACGTAGAGTGTATGCACACCTTACTACTACCTTGTGAAGGGTAGATAGTTTCCGTATCAAGTCAAAACCAGATAAATAAATTGAAATGATGTGAATAATAAGCTAAACAAGTTGAATGGTGGTTGCAGGATGAGCTTTGGAATTGCTTTAATTGTGCTAGGGGCAGCTACAAGCATGAACAGAAATCAGAATTTTGGTGAAGGATGGTTAAATGGAGAATGCTACATTGTCAAAGATGGAGTTTACACTGCCTCAGCAATTTTGGTTTTGGTCACTTTGAGTTCAATTCTTGGTTCAACAATAATGAGAATAAGGAAGAGAAATCAAGTTGAACAAGATACAAATGTGCCTGAACAACTAGTGCTTCAATGATCACGAACCTGGATTGCACTTGGTTCGAGATTTCTCCATTCTTCATATATTAGAAGTTTTGGATTCGAGTCATTTCCAGAAATGGACTGCAATGCATGATAAAATTTAGTCAAATTCCAATATGGATATTGAACATCGGATGAAAAACAAAAAAAATGTACTCCAATAGAAAGATAGAAGGTTAGAATTGAGAATCTAAAGGAGATATATATGGTTACTTCTTTTCGGAACAACTTTTGTTTCTTTCTCTAGGTGAAGGTGTTTTTTCTTTTTTCACTTTTATTATATGAAATATTTTGATATTAGATTTTGCTATATATAAGGATTATTCCTAGTGATAAGCCATTCGCTCGGCATAAGTTTGGTAGAAATTAAGTTATTCAATCTAAGTTGTATAGTATCTAATTTGCTCATATTAAGTGTAGAGAATTTTTTGTCTTGCTCGGCATAAGTTATGATTATGTAGGAATTGAATTATGTCTTTCAAGTCATAATTTGTGGGTTCTAAACTGAACTTTGTCTCTATAGATATAAGTTTTGTAGGAACTAAGTTATGCCTTTTACGACATAACTTGCAGGTTCTGAAATTGAAGTTTTGCCTCTATTGAATAAGTTCTGAAGGAACTAAGTTATGTTTGTTATGTCTGAATTGAACTTTTGCCTCTATTGACATAAGTTTTTTTATAGGAATTAAGCGATACAATTTACGTCGAGGAAATATTGTTTGTTATTTTTTATATTAACATATCAAGGATATTTTCAATTATTTATTTTTACTTAAAGTGATGAAAGATAAAAATTAAAGATCGCATCAAAATAAGAATATTTGTGCGAATGATCCATACACCTTAGTTTTAGTATTTGTCGAGAAACTAAGGATGACCCAATTGAAATTTATTAGTTCAATGCGAAGATATGACCTTTTATGATCACTTACAAATTAAATAGAATTTTTTTAAAATTTCTTAGGTGGAAAAATGAGAGATCTTTTATTAAAAAAAAACCCATAAAACTAAAAACAAATTTATAAAAAGCTATAAAACTAAACTCTCAAAAGTAAATATCACACGTAAAATTAATCGAGTTGCGCATAAGCTAATTGCGTGAAATAAACTTACTAAGATGTAGGTGTGACTTAATGGTCAATGACGTGAGTTGAGCATCACGAGATCTCAGGTCTAATGACAAAAACACTAAATTACAGCTGACCCGGACACGACGATTAGCAAGTACTTTCCCAATATAAAAAGGATATAAAGCGGTAAGCTTTTTGAAAAAACCAAAACCCAAAAATCACATTCATTTTCCAATCTCCCGCCATTGCTGAAGCAATGGAGAAAACAAAGGAAAAAGTAACAGAGATTCCAGGAACAAGGCACACCAATTTGAAGACAGCATTTGACCTCGGAATTCACACCTTGTTAACTTCCTGCTCTAAAGAGGTATTACAATTTTTTCCTATTTTTTTAAAAAAAATTCGTTGATATTACAGAATCATAGATTGTATAAACCCTAAAAAAACAGTTCTTTAATTGAAGGCATTTTGTAAAGCTTTCCCTAATTTTGCTCCAGCAGAACATGAACGCCTTCATCGGTTGTTCATTCAGGTCAGTTTTTGATCTTATTCTATTCGTTTTGTTTTGAATTTGAGAAATTCGGAGCATTTAATTGGGAACTGGGTTTGGAGAAATTGCGAATTTTTGAATTTTTCTTTTAAGGGCTTTAGAATTTGAGAAATTCGGAATGTTTAATTGATAATTGGACTTTAAAGAAATTGCGATTTGCAATTTGGCGCCCAAGGGTGTGGAGTAGTGGTCAAATGAAGTGGGTTGAGAACCATGAACTCTCGGGTTCGAATCCCAGCTGAGACAAAAACACTAGGTGAGTCTTAGTGGATAGAGTTACCTTATACCTGTTGCTTGGTGGGAGATAGTAGGTATCCTGTGGAATTAGTGAAGTTGCACAAGCTGGCTGGGACACTACTGTTATTAAAAAAAATTGCAACTTTTTTTTAGCTTAGTTCTATATATGCAACATTTTTTTTTGATGACCGTGGTGTCCGGGCTAGTTTTTGCGCACCTCGACTAAATCCACGGGATACCTGCCACCTCCCACCAGCAACAGGTACCAGGTAACTCTGTCCACCAAGGCTAGAACAAATGAGAAGAATCACCTAGTGTTTTTTTGTCTCCGCTGGGATTTGAACCTGAGACCTCAGGCCTCAAGGCTCTTTAACCCACTTCATTGACTACTAGGCGACACCCTTGGGTGCATATGCAACATTTTTTTACTAGTTGAATTTTGTTTCTTTTCAGGTGATTACTTCTTTGCACGAGGATATAGAGGTATGCTATTAACACAATTTAATCCCCTTTTCGTTCTAGGTGAAATTTAATGCATGGAAGTATGCTATTGTTATTTCAGAGAGTTAAGGTTATTGTGAAAAAGTTCTTTTTTTCTAAATGAAAAGCGAAGAATCTGAAGATGTGTACATCTTATTGCTATCAATCATCTCGGTTTGTTTGGAATCTACACTGCCTCATCTATTTTGGTTTTGGTCACTTTGAGTTCAAACCTTGGAACACATGAAAAGCTCAACTGCTGCTCGGCTTTTATCCCTGAATAAACAGTGGATCATGCATGATGCTTCTTGCTTAGATAGTGTTTTTACGAATTACTAGTGTTTAGATATTCTGCTTCTGGAATATAATCAGTTAGAACTTTGAAGTTACACAAATTACCAAGGCCAAATCCTGCTTACTCTTGCTTTCTTTTTGTTTCATGTGCTATCTCCTCTCCGTTAAGAGTAGCCTAGTGGTCAATGAAGCGGGTTAAGAACCATGAGGTCTCAGGTTCAAATCCCAGTGGAGACAAAAAACACTAGGTGATTCTTCCCATCTGTTCTAGCCTTGGTGAACAGAGTTACCTGATACCTATTGTTGTTAGGAGGTGGCAGTTATCCCGTGAAATTAGTTGAGGTGAGCGAAAGCTGGCCTGGACACCACGGTCATAAAAAAAGAGTCATTAGAAGAATTATAGTTTAGTTCATTTCCTCAAGTCGCATGTCCACCTCTTCCCTCCCCTCCTTCCAATAAAAGGAAGACAAGGAATATTGATACATAAATTGAAGATTTACTTGTATTTTGTTTGAAACTTCTTATTTAAGTCTTCATTTCTTCTCAACATGTCTTGAGGTCATCTGGATAATAGTTCTCATTTCTGGTAAGATAATATATATAGAGTGTCCTCCAATTACTTTTGTTTGTCGACCTGATTATTGACTTTATATTTGCTATAGCTATGGTGTTATTTCAAAGTAATATTCCATGTTTGCTAGTGAACTTATAGAATTTTAATGAGTTTCTCATTTCAAATTGATCAGATATATTAGTTGTTAGATTTTGTTGTTCTCTCCTTTAAGGGCAATGCTGAAAGTGTTGTCTGTTTCAAATGTTGCAGGATGAATTTGACTCTTTATGCGTGGAGACACAGGTACATATCATATGCTTCTTACTTTATTAAAGTTATTCTGAGAAAAGATGCACTCCTGTTAGATTGCCCTCACATCCATAATTTATAAGGTCAGTAGAAGAATAAAGATTTGCAAAAGTTACACCTTCGGTCTATGAGGACTGCCAAGTGCTAACTGGTCTTCAGTTGACCGCTGCACTAGAAAATTTTTAGCATCTTGACTTGTTTTTCTTATGGACTAACTCTGAAGAGAGTAAAGCATTGCTGAGGATCCTATCTTGTGGAAAAGAGAAATTCTTGGAAAATATCTACCATTTTACTTCTAGATTGTCAAATGTGCTTCCTAGAAGCCTCTCTCTTAATATTGAGAATTTCAAATAAATCGTTGTTTTCATATGGATTAATAGGCTGACCTCCACTTTAGAAGTTCCATTTACTGTGATTATTTAGAACAAAAGTTCCATCCATTGAAAACTGTTTGGAAAGGTCTGGCTTGAAAACCTAGTTGTTCTAGTGGAGAAGAGATTCATAAGAGAGAAGGAAATTAAGCTTTATGAGACTTTAAGGAAGGGCCATAGATTTCCATTTAAATTCTTTGGTTCCCATCTGTGTTTGTTTTATTATGTTCTTATTATAGCAGACACAAATCATTGTTATAGAAGAGAGACGCCAACAAGTTAATTATGTTCACATTTCTGCTGTTGTGAGACTGATTTCTTTTATTGGGAAAATTGCATTTGTTAATACCTTTTCTTTTGATATGAAGTTAACCTGGAAAGCTTATGTGAGTTCTGGTTGTTAAGTTGGAATAATGTGTCTGATATGGTTTACCTTGGGATCATATTTTCTACTTGTAGGCAGGATCAACTCTCAACATGGTGGAGCAGCTTGTGGAAGAACAAAACTTGGACCCTTTGTTTCCAGAGAAGTAATGCTTACTCCCATTCAACAAAATTGTATAACTGGGATTAGAATGGTTTTCTTTACACTCAATTGTTTTGGCAAAAGCTTTCTGGAATTCTATTATTTTCTGTCTTGGTCGCACCACGTATAGGAAATTTGCTCCATCCAATCACTGGACCTGCACATATGTTGCTAAAAAGCAGTGACATAGAGCTCGTTTGGGTTAAACACATTTTTAAGTGTTGCAATTTATTTTATAAATAAGTAGTTATGTGTTTGGATAGAAGTATTGAAATTGATAATAAACAGTTAATTTGTTTGGTTAAAAAGTGTTGCAAAGCTATTCTTTTGTTAAAATGATTGAAATACCTTAAAACTATCTTTGTAAAGAAAGAGAGGAACAATGAATATAGAGTGAAGAAAAAGATAGAAGTTTTATTTTGACCAGCTTATAAGCTTATCCAAACACCTTCATACTTCATGTGTGCTATAGTAGTCACTCTTGTGTATAAAACTATAATTAAAATAGATTACTACATTTGTGTGTGGTTTGGATGGTCAACTGGAAAACATGGAATACAAACTCCGGAAAAGGAGAAATGAGCAGAAAAATAGTATTCTATTTTCACTAACCACCAATAGGGATGGATAGTGATATGTCATTTGATGTGAAGGCATCGTCATGGTGGAAACTGCATAGTTAGGTGAAAACAAAAACCTATATCAGTTTAACTGAAAGAATGTTTATGGTTATCGAGGCTTCTGATACTATTGATCAAGACTTCTACTTTGTCAAGTATTAGTATGTTTTCTTTAGGTCCCATGTCTTCCATGATCTTACATGCTTGAAGAAAATATAGAGAAGTTTCTAGTACTTCTTATTTTTATTTTGTATATTGGTCTGAAATGAAGCTTAAATGGAGCGCCATGGTTAGTGAGGATTCATATAGCTGACCCCAATTTGTTTGAGATTTGAGGCGTAGTTTTCATTTGATGTCTGTGTATAGAAATGTTATTGCCTGGTCTATGAGAAATACCTTGGCCGAATATTATTTCAATCTTAACATATTCCATTCTACTTAGGTATGAGGTATTTCATAACCTCGAAGTTGGAAAGAATTTCATGAAAGAGAAAGCTACAAATTCATGTTTTAAGAGTTTCAGTATCCTGTTTCTATTAAGTAATAGCCAGTAATTTTGCAGGAGCAATGTTGAAGAAGTCAGAGACTACCTATCAGAAGCAAAACGTAATGAGATCAGCTACTTGACGACTCTGTTGGAGACGGTAATATCTTGTTATTTCTTGCAGTCCTTTCATAAATGAAGAGCTTATCCATCGTTTTTCAAGTGACGTGCATATAATTTCTTAGACTGATTGATTGATCATCCTAAAAATGATTTGTTAGGCAGAAGAACAGAAGCGTGCCATCAATTCTCGTCTTGAAGTCCTGAAGAAAGAAACACATGATTTCTCTGATGCTGATGCTGTAAACATTGTTACTAAGGTACTATAAAGCTTTTTACTAACTATTTCTTTCGTGTAATGGTAATACGAATCTCTCAGCTTAAAGTAGTCTCTTTGTTTAACTCCTTGGATCCCTGATGAAAAACAGTTCATTTATTTTGCACATTCTTCAGATACAGACGGGGATTCAGAAGTACAGTACTAACAACAATATCAGCTTCCATACTTGATACTAGCCTCGGCTAATGCATCCTATGTGTTACTCCCGCGTCTACACGGGAACCTAGATTAAACCAGGGGCTATCAGAACTATCATTTCAGGGTGCCTATGAAATCTGAAGTAAACTATCAGCATTGCTTTCAATTTAAGCAAGTAAACAAGCCTTGTTTATTACTTGTTAACTAAAATGCTTGTAATATGACATCTTTTATGTGATATTAATTAAGCCCTAGAATAAGTAAAAGGACTAATGGTTTCATCTCCTTTATATGTAGTAGTTATAGTGTGTAAGTTAATTTTGTTTTGAAGGCATTTTTTAAGGAGTCAAAAGGGGATATTAGTGTTCTTTTTCATACTGCTCTGATATACGATACTTGAGTTGAGGATCTTTCATAAATAGCCTCTCTACCTTCACGAGGTAGGGGTAAGATCTGCGTACACTTTGTCCTCAGATTTCACTTGAGGGATTTCGCTGAGTAATGTTATTGTTGTTGTAAAAGGGGATATCAAGTTTAGTTATTTGTGGAGCGTTTTTTATTTATCTTTTTCACTTTTTTATTTGTTAAAGAATATGATAGTCCACTCTATTTGCTTGTGAGACAAGTGAAATTAACTAGTACTACTAGTTATATGAGGATTATGGTGAAATGATTTTTATAAGCTGATTAATATGAAAGAAATTGTTGTCTATGAATTACTTGTTTTAAAAGGACATTTTATCTTTAAATAGTTTAGTTCATGCATTACCAATCACATATTCTTATTTCATATTCCACTCCACCTAAAATAGTACACAAATTCTTACATAAATTAATATGAATATTATTCAATATGGTTAATCGAATATTACATTAGTTATGTTGCAATTAGCCTTTCCTTGTACGCCAATCAAACACTAAAAATTTATGTGTAATAATGAATATGTACTCCTAACACAATTAACGAAGGTAAGTAGCAATCATAAACTAGCTCAAACGATGAAGATCGTCCAAACCATAAAAAGATTCATCTTCGATGTGCAATTCTATTCATCACCCCTTCCCTCTCCATCGCATGCCTAGACATTGTCCGATACTAGATGCCTGAACAATCTATTTGGACCGTCCAGACACTGTCTGATATTGGATGTGTAAACAATTTATCCGGGGATCCAATATTGGATGTAACTCAAACCCCAAAAACTAGCTCACGTGGGGAGAATTGGCCAAGAACGTATAAGAAGTCAAACATCCATTCACAACTGATGTGGGAGAATCAACACCTTACATGTTCGGGACTGGACATTTAGAGTGTGAACAATATAAGATGTGGCTCAATATCGGGTAAACAATATATATACCATGATAAGAAACACATCTTAGGCATAACTCAACTCCAAAAATTAGCTCAAGGAGAAAAGATTATCCAAAAACATATAAAAAGACCAAACACTATCCACAATCAATGTGAATCAAGTATCTAAATGCATCACTTCAACTCAGAATACTAATTACTAATAACACTATTTAAAAATATCTACTCTCTTAAGTTACTTAAAAGGTAAATTATAGATAATTTTATTGAATTAGTATTGATTGCTAATTTAAAATAAATACAATTTATTATACTAGCCTAAATTATATTGGTAGTATAAAGGAAAAATATCTGCATAATCAAGATATCACCACCAACAACAACATACTCAGTATATTCTTATAAAGTAGAAAAAATCAGGATGATCATATTGGAAATAATTTTATTTAATGAGGATTTTAATAGCTCGATATAAACGAACTAAAAAAGAAAGTAATAAAAACAAAAATTTAAAAAGAGAAGTACTAAAAGTTTATTTGTCTATCCCTTATTGGTGGAATTCTAATTACAGAAATCTAGATATTCCATTAAAGTCCAATAAGGAAAACTTCATTCTTTATTGTCCCTATGACTTAACAAACAGTACATTTTAGCCCCACTCCATGATTGACCCTCTTAGATTTGTACAACAAAAAGATAAAAAGATTCAATCTTTACTCAAAATCCATGCAGATTTGAATTTGGGTCACTATAATTTGTTGAAATCTCAGCTTAAATCTTGAATTTTTGAACCAAACAGCAAAAAAAAAAACAATTCTTGAAAACAACTTGGTAACTGAAAATCTTTGTAAAAATTCACACTTTCTGTTCACCCTATACCTTTATTATCAAGAATCACGAGACCCCATCACACCAACCATCACTATTTTTCACCAATTCCATAGGGTATAAAGGGGGTGTGGGGGTGGGGTGTGGATTGGGATGAAATGATAAAAATGGCAGCTGTATCAGTGGGAAATGGGAATGAGGTATGGAGAGCTCATGGAACAATGGCGATGATACAGCTTTTGTATGGTGGGTACCATGTGATTACCAAAGTGGCGCTCAATGTGGGGATGAATCAGATTGTGTTCTGCTTGTATAGGGACCTTCTTGCTCTGTCTATTCTTGCACCAGTCGCTTATGTTCGCGAAAAGTTAGTACCTTTTTTATCTCTGTGTTGTTCTTGAATTTGTAATCTGCTTATGAATGCACACACACATAGATTTAGTTTTATACCGTAGTGTTTGGGTCAGCTTGCGACATTCACTGAGCCTACTAATAGGGGCACTAGCTACGTTGCTCGGACTCTTCCTCCGTAAATGCACTACTTTTGGAGTATTTTGGAGGATCCGACATGAAACTGACTTTTTTGAAGAGTCCGAGTAACATGGCTCACAAGCACATGTATTCGTTTATGAATATTGTTAGAGTGGGTTGAAGTCCCACATAGGGGGATGGACAGGTGGTTTGCTTATATGGACTTGGGTAATCATTACCTCGTAAGCTAGCCTTTGGGGTTGAGTTAGGCTCGGGTGCCATATCTTTACATGGCAGGTCCATTCCTGTTTGGGCTCCCGGCCCACACTCCAATTGGGTTTGGGCGTGAAGGGGGTGTTAGAGTGGGATAAAGTCTCACATTGGTTAGGGAATGAACTGGTGGTTTGCTTATATGGACTTGGGTAATCCTACCCTCATGAGCTAGATTTTGGGATTGAGTTAGATCTGGTGCCATATAGATTTAGTTTTACACTGTGGTGTTAGGGTCAGCACTGATTCTTTGAGCCTGCTAATACTCGCAAGCTATGTTGCTCGGACTCTTAAAAAATGCTGCCACACCCGTGTCGGATCCTCCAAAAATGAACTACTTTTGGAGTTTTTTTAGAGGATCCGACATGAAACTGTCAACTTTTTTGAAGAATCTGAGCAACATTGCTCACAACACATGTATCTGGTGAATCTGCCTTTTGTTTGGGTAAACCTGTCTGCCAAGGTTTAGAGCAGATGAACTTACACTAAGTGTTGTAACTAGGATTTGGAGCTGGGATCTCCAAATGTTTACGCCTATGCCTGAACTGCCCAGACATCCTCTTGAGGGCATAGATTTATTTTTTAGATTGAGCCAATTTTTGCGATTATATTTGTTAAATATATATGCAATGATTTATATGTAAAAAGAATGTTAAGAGTTGGGAAATGGGCATCGACTGGAAGATGCATTCCCAAAAATAGATGTTACTATGGCTAATTAATGTTGAGTTCTTTCTACAATTTAAGTTAGAAATTTAAGTGTAGGTTTACTGGAACTTGTTTGCTACAATGTCTACTACCTCATGCCAGCTGTATTTGAATCTTGAGCTGTTTTATTAAAGCTAATTGTGTTTTAAAAGTGGCATCTTGAGCTGCTTGAGTTTGTTTACCTTATGGAAGGAAATAAATGCAAGATGTTCTGAAGGGAAATCAGAGACTATTCAGAAGATTGAATTCGAGTGTTTATGAGTTATGGCCTTTTGGTGTAAATAACAGGAGGTTAAAGATGAAGATAGCATGTTAGATTTCATAGACTCATTACAGGAATAGGAGGTTGTAGAGGAGGAATCCTTTCTTTTTATTTTTCTATAGAAGGGTTTCAATGCTTGTAATCATCCTGGGACCATCTCAGTGCCAGGTCTATATTTTGTGCTATAATACATTACTTACCTGTTCAAAAAAATTACGTTTAAAAGTGTGGTTAGTCAATCTTGCATAAAATTGTTAGTCCTATGTTGTTATTTTCCTCATAACAGTAAAGACTCATCACAACCTCTTATAATGATAGCAAACTTGTTTATCTTGATGTATGAGTTGGATCCAAAGAAAGAGCTTTTAGATTTAGTAAAATGGGATTGAAATGCCGATTGAGGTCTTGCTTTAAGAATGTTCTATCCTTTTGCTTTGTTGCTCCAGTAGTGCAGCAATTTTCTTCAGACACAAATACGTATACATTCTCAAACTTCAGACACAAATACATATACATTCTCAAATTTCACATGAGAATTCTTTATTGATATTCTGACTAGTAACTTGAAATTGCCGTTCATGTCTCTACCTTTTGCTCTCTCTTAATTGTTACCTCATATCCTTGTTCACTTATTTCCTTAAACCTCTACTTGGAAGGTTTTTGATTAAATGCCTGCATCTAAATTATTTTCTTACTTTTGGAATTCTTTTAAAAGTAGTTTACAGTATCTGAAAGTACATGGTGCAGCACTAATAATGTTTCCTTTTCTTCTATGTCTAGGAGGTCAAGGATTCCCTTGAATAGGCGGCTTCTACTATCATTTTTCTTTCTAGGATTAACTGGGTAAGTTTGATATGCCTGCTATTTCTGAGATTTGTGTGGTTAATTTGCATAGTTCTTACGCTTAACTAAAACCTGGTCTTTTTCTAATGTTTTTCTTGGCAACTGCAACAGTATTTTTGGGAACCAACTTTTGTTTCTTATTGGTCTTGGTTACACAAATCCAACTTATGCTGCAGCCGTGCAACCTGCAATACCGGTCTTCACATTCATATTTGCAGTATTGATGGGGTAAGTAAGAAATCAACCCCCTTTGTCTTTGATTCTGTAGTTGTTTCTCTTGCAAGATGTATTCGTGTACATTTCTGTACTCAATCGGGGGATTATTTTGTACCGGAAATTGGAGAAGGGAGACTCGGAATCTTGTGTCTCTTTACTTTGCATAGGGTGAAAAGATAGCAATTCAGTCATATCATTGTATTCTTCAAGAAAACTTGAAATTGCTTGTGGTAATTGCATTACTAGTTAGAATGAAAATAAGGATTTCCATCAATATGATACTCCTTGTCTTACAAGTGTGCAACAGTGAGGTTAAAACTTTTATAGTTTATAATTATTTTTGGGCATCCACAAATTGTTATTAAGGATTAGGTATTAGAAAATAATAAGATAGTACATTCGATGAGACTGCTCTGCATTTAGAGTAAAATAATGTTTTAGGTGTTTAGATGCAGTTCAATTATTATAAATTCTGTATTGCAGTCTAAGTAATATAAGCGAACCAGTTCAGTAATTATAAATGATGGTGGATGTCATTATAACCTTAGATATAGGGAGACTTCACCGATAAATATGAACGTAATTGTTGAAAGGGATGCTAAACTCTGTAGCTGTCGACTGCCGCTTTAAAAGAAAGGAAGCTATGCACATTGTATAACTATCAACATTTTCCACAGAAAAATTGGGGTTGATCACAACAAATTATTTGTGGGGTACTTTTTGAAGACATAAGAGAAGACCTGCTAAATATTTTTCTTTTAAGAATTTCATTTAGAAAAGGAGAGTGCTAATCAAGGTATCTGTTCTTTATTGCTATTCCTATTTTTTATATATTTTTTATAATCATGGTGTCCGGGCCAGCTTGCGTGCACTTCGACTAATTCCAAGGGATACCTATTACTTACCTCCTACCACCAACCAGTACCAGGTAACTCTGTCCACTAAGGCTTAGACTGATGGGAAGAAATCACCTAGTGCTTTTGTCGGGATTTGAACGTCTCATAGTTCTCCTCCCACTTCATTAACCACTAGGGCTCACCCTTGGGTGCTATTGCTATTGGCCTCTTTACTTATAACAGTTTTCAGTTCTATCATTTACTTTTAGTAAATAAAGCGGGGCAAGATTGACACCCTTGCTACTTATACAATAGATTCTTTTTTTCTTTTCTCTGCTAGGCTTTCTTGTCCACACAACTGTTGCGGTCCTCAAACTACCAATCTACCTTCTTTTTGTGTAATTTTCATCTATTTGCACATCCAGTTATCTGTTGTAGTTGATGATCTGCTCAACTTTGTTATTTATGCAGTACAGAAACAGTGAAGCTTTTTACTGTGGAAGGTCAAGCAAAGGTTGGAGGGACAATTGTTTGTGTTTCTGGGGCAATCTTAATGGCCATCTTCCGTGGACCTGTCGTGTTTGGAGACAGAGCCTCAGAATTCATAGCACACAGTGATATAAGTGCTAGGGGTCAGCCAGAGCCTACTGGATGGTTAATGTCAAGTTTTCTGGAGTTGGGGTTGGATGATTGGCACCTCGGTGTTTTATGCTTAATAGGAAACTGTATGTGCATGGCAGCATATTTAGCTATTCAGGTAATTTGATATTCTTTTTGCTTTCATTGATTCCAATTGACTCGATGAGAAGCAGATACTGTTCAGTAACTAAACTGAAAGGTTGTACACAAAAGGGTGTGGCCTAGTGGTCAATGAAGTGGGTGCAAACCTTAGAGACTAGGTTCAAATCTCAGCAGAGTTAAGACGCTAGGCGATTTATTTCTATCACCTAAGCCCTTGTGTGTTGGTGGGAAGTAATAGGTACTCGATAAGGTATACACAAGCTGGCCCAAATACCATCATCGATCCCTATAAAAAAAAGGTTTCTTGCGTCAAGTAATCAATTCCTCATAGGACATGCTGTTGAATGTGATTTGGCATGCTTTTATTGAGTACATATGCTTGTTCCTATGATTGACAGTCTAAAATTCAATGAGACCACCTGACCTTTGTTTTGAATGACTATTTTTACTTAGGGGTGAAACTTTGGCATGTGATCCAAGATATGGTAAATTGTGAATGAGTATCAACTTAAAGCACTGTGGCAACTTATGCTTCTCTTCTATTCTTAATGAGTTTGTCTTGAGCCAGAACAAATGAATTTGTTTACTTGGTGGTAAGCTTTTGATTTGAAGTGCTGGCAAGGGAATGAAACGAGACTTGCCTCAAAATGGAAATGGACAAAATGATTCCATACATCAATAGAATCTTGAACCTTTGGAAGTTCAGAGAGTTTAACTCTAGGATTAAATGGAAAAGTAAAAACATAATAATGGAGAATGATGACTTTGTTTTTGAGCCAGCTGATGATAGACAATCCAGAAAGAAGACAAAAAAACGTCGAAAAAAAGGAGCTCATTTAAAGGTTCAAGCACATATGAAGTTTCTTGCCAGCGGTAAAACACTTTTTTTTCTTCAATTTTGCATTCAAATAGAGGACTTAGATAGTCGGGAAAGGAGACGTTGTAACTAGGCAATGAAGCCATTTGTTCGCCGGTGGAATGAATGAGGATACGAGGTCATAAGAAAGGGAGATTTGGGACCTCTATATAGACAGAAAGAACCTATAAAAGAATATAATCTTTGAGGAAAACATCATGTCGTTACAATGTCAATTTTTTTTGCTTGATGAAGAGGAAAATTTATAATAAATGAGGAATCTAAAAACATTGGTTTCCAGGTCTGTGGGAGTGGTCCATATTAACCCCTATCCTTTTAGGTGATTAGGTTTTGCGATGTGTGGAGTTCAATAAGAATTTATATTGATGAAAGTATCTGTTAGTCAGAAATACTACCAAATAAAAATTTGAATGTGTTCATATAATCTTTGAGAAAAAGTATCATATCATAAAAATGTCAGTATTTTTGGCTTGATGAAGAGGAAATTTTGTAAAAAATGAGGCTTTTAGATTTTTCTAGTTGAGGAAATTTTATTAAAATTTGAATATGTTCGAACATGATCGGTCTTGTTGAGTTATTGTTCAACTTGACCCTCACTATTAACTGTTGTGCTAATGGATGAAATATTATTTGTTGTAGCTCTGAGTCCATTATTCTAATGCCCCAATCATTTCCTCTGACCACATGTTAACTGTTATCACTGTTTTTCTTAAATTCTTTTCCTTGGAATTCTTTCTGGGTTTATCTACTGTGATCCAATAATTTCTACTGATCAGATCGAACAATTATTTGAAATCTTCGAATTTAATTTTAGGCCTTTTTTCTTTTGATTGTATAAAGTGATTCTGAGTGTTTAGAGTTTGATTATTAGCTGATGTTATAAGAAATGATCGCGTTGTTAAAAAAGAATACAGCCTTAGTTTTTAATCAATACAACCTATATTTTGGTTGTTGAACAATGTTCCTTTTGGGATATAGTTGACAGTTTAGATCTTGGCATGCCTTGAAGCATTGTCTAGAAGACCGTTTTCCAGATAAACCGTTTCCAGATAAACCGTTTCTGTTTTTATTGTTTTGGACTATGCTAGCTTAACTGAACTTTTAAGAAATTTTCAGGCTCCAGTTTTGGCAAAATACCCTGCAAGTATATCAGTGACAGCATATTCATACCTTTTTGGTTGTCTTTTAATGGTAGCAACAGCCTTCTTGGTGACCAATGAGTCAACAGACTGGAACTTGACACAATCTGAAGCTTTTGCTGTGTGCTATGCTGTAAGATTCTCTTCATTCTCCGTCTTTTTCTGAAGCGGGTTCTAATTACTACCTTTATCCGTAGTTTCAAATTATAGTGACTTATCAACTAGAAAAGATCCCCACTTGTGGTATGTTGTTGTTGTCAACTAGAAAAGATATTGAGATATTTACCTGCAGCAATTTTAAGAACACCATGCCTGATAAATATATGATTTAAATGTATTATTGAATATGCTGCGATTTGGAGCAATGCGTCAAAGGATCAGCGGTGAGCCACAGCTCCCAAAAGGAGAAATCTTAAGTTTGCTGTCTCCAGCTTCTCTTCAGGAAGTCTTAAAAGAATAATTGCATTGGTTTCCTGGGGTCAAACACTTCCTAAACGAATCAGTTCTTCTTTTTGGCATCTAGGACTACTTCTTTTCTGTGTTCTCCATATTTCTATCTTCCCCAATCATAGCACTTGAAAACAAATTCTGGATGCATCTCTTTCCTTTCCTGTGCTCTAACCAAGAAAAGATGGCATAAAAAGTGATGATCACTCTTGTTGCCTTTCTTTATATCAATTTACAAATTTATGATAGCTCGTGAGCCTGATCTTCAATTCTGATTTCTAGTGAATCAAAAGTTTTGGTGTAGATATTTTACTTTCCTCGTGATTTACTAGCTTTTGTTTCTACCCATGCAACAAGTCCCTTCCTGCCAGTGTATAAGTTCATCTTTTTCGTCTAACGTTTCCCTCATAACTGCCCTTGCAAAATTTGGTTCCACTTAAACAACATGCGTCCCTTTTCATCAAGGAAGTACTGTTATTTAAGAGGAGAGACATACAATTGAAAAGGACAACAGAGGAGAGGCATAAAATTGAAGAGGACAACATGTCTTCAATTACATTAGAAACACAAATCAAGTAAAATTAGCGATTTTCATTTCCACTGCAGTTTGTTTCTGCACAATTTCTTTTGAACTTATGGTAAATTGCTATAAGATGTGGTAGTAATTGATAAAGTAGTAGAGAGCCTATACCAAGGTTTGCTCCTTATGCTAAAAATCAAGGTAGGTGAGGATAATCCAACTTATCTTCAAGTTTCACTTTGATCATACCGCTCTCAGCCATATTAATGTTATTGCAAGGCACAATGTCAAAAGTTTCTGGGATACAAACCATTAAGGAGACTTGGCTCATTTTTGGATGGACAAAATTGTATAATTAATATAACTATGAGTGGGACACAGAGGATAAAATGAGAGAAGATAGCTTAGAGATGTTTTGATCATGTCCTATGTAAATCTCCAAATGTACTGGTCTATTGTTGGGAAACCATGATGATTAAAAGTGTTAAAACAAATAAGGTTAAATCTAAATATTACATGAAAGGAAATTGATTTTGGAGACATATGATCTCTCAAAATCCATGTAGACATAATGAAAATAGAACAAAATAGAAGCAAAAAATTTATACAGGTGAATACCAATTATATGGGATTAAGACTTAGTCGTGTTCATATGCTTACATTAAGTCACTGTTTTCTAGGAATCCTTTTAGCCTCTTTATAGATCGTAGTCATTAGAAAATGTAGAAAACCTCTAGTATTAGAGAATCCAAATTATTGAATATTGGAATGAAACCGGTCCAGATGGAGGAAAAATGGATATTAAGTTTTTCAATACACCAGTTAGCTTTGGATTGTGGACAAATCCGATATAAGCACACTACATTGTCAATACCTATGTTATGTAGAAAGCAAATTCTACTCCACATGAATAAGGATTCTACTCAAGGCTTCAATCACCGAAGTAAGACGGGAAGGAGCTAAGCTTCAAATTGTGGCTTTCTTTTAACTTGAAGCTTAGCTCCTTCCTATCTTACAAGCTTTCTTCCCTGGTTTTACTATCTAGATTTCCAGTCGTTATTGACTACTTAGCCATGGAAATGAGTGATAGGGGATTACAGCCAAACCATGTCTACTATGAATGCCAAAATATCTACTTACGCTTTATTTGAAATGTTTCATTGCGGATTCTCTTCTCCATCTGTATATCTCACCCCTTGTGGTTAGCATGTGCATTCGTTTTACAAGGGACATTTTTTTAGCTAGTGGCGAAAACAAAATAGTTAAGCTGCCATAATTTCTATTTTTCAGGGAATTGTTGCATCTGCCCTGAACTATGGAATGTTGACATGGTGCAATAAGATTCTTGGCCCTTCTATGGTTGCGCTATACAATCCACTTCAACCTGCCGCTTCAGCATTCCTATCAAGAGTTTTCCTTGGGAGCCCTATTTATCTAGGAAGGTTAGCGCTTATTATCCATGCCTATTATCATTTTCCTCTTTGTTATGCCTCACAATTTTGGGCACGAGGACTAAAAAGGCGAAAGAGTTTTGATCACCGGAAAATGAGCATATTCGTTTATACTTACCACATTTGGCTATCTCGTATAATCTTTTTTTCTACTATACTTCCATCTTCTACGTACTCTTAGGCGAACCCTTCACTCTTACAATCTCATGAATTTGTCAATGCAGCATACTGGGAGGACTTCTCATTATAGCTGGGCTTTATTTGGTAACTTGGGCATCTTACAGACAGAGGCCGGCAGCCATTGGAATTGATCCTCATGCTTCCCGGTCGTCGGATTCTCCCATTACATATCAGCTAGGACACATTTTTTCAGTTCCTCCTTCCTCAATACAAAAGATCATTGATTAGGTAGTGCTGTGGATATATTCATATTGAAGTGACAATTTTATCAATTTTTTTTCCTGCACTAGTCAGAAAGCATACATAAACTCTTTCATCTAAGTTGTTTCTGCTCTTAATTTATACAAGAAGAGCTTGTTGAATTCTGAGGATATGCGTATACCTGCGAAATATACTTACGGGCAATGTCCTTAACACGTCTCAAACTACAAGAATTTCCGTGTTTTTTTTTCAACAATTTTGTCCCCAGCAAAGAAACAAGCTTTGAAATCTACATATGTAAATATCATCTACCAAGTACCTAATCCATTGGTTCAAACATAATCCAGAGTGCAGGTACAATATGAATAAGGATATTACTCAAAACACTATAAAAGAAAAAGGCATAATACATAGACAAACACCTTAACTTGACCTCAATCGGCAAGTAAAAAACTATGAGGATGTGCATATAGACACCTCAACTTGTTTTCACTGTGTCAGTTGAACACTCGAACTTACAAAATGATCATCTAGACACCTCCAAAGCTTATGTGTCATGTCAGCGTTGGGTGTCCACGAGACACGATGAAGGCGACTTGAAGTGTGTAGATGTGCATTCTCAAAGTTGGAGTTTTTTGTTGTTAATTGAGGTCAAGTTAATCTATGTATTATACCTAAACAAAATGATATGTTCACTGCTTTCTGGAGAATAGCTGTTCTCAAGGACAGTGATAGGCACAATACTTAAATCAGTGTGTAATATAACATTTCTACGTCAAATTGAAACAATAAAGAAGCTTCGTCCAAGGAAAATATTTACAAATGTCAAAAGAAAAAAAAACTAAAGCTAAAATTCTATCGGTTGTGATTTTTTATAAAAGGGCAGCCCGCTGCATTATGCTTCCACTATGCATGGGGTCCGAGGAAGGACCAGACCACAAGGGCCTATTGTAGGCAACCTTACCTTGCGTTTATGCAAGAGGCTATTTCCACAGTTCGAACTCATGACTTCCTGATCACATAGCAACAATTTTACCAGTTACGCCAAGGCTCTATAAGTGTTCAACCAAGTCAAGGTACTGATAAGTGACCTTTATGTCCAAGAGACTTGTTCCATGATGATTCCACACACAACAAGTGTAATTTCTCAACAAATGGCTCTAATATTTCTGACTCTTCTTCTGGTGCAAAGGCCATGCAAATGCTTAACTCCTTGACTGCTTCCTCATATTCCCTGTCAATAATAAGTTCATCTGTCAAAGATTGTTATAATTACTAGTATCGCTTATCATGAACAGTTACGTGTAGTTATCTTATAGGTGAAGTAATCATATATAAACAATCTTTTATACTATCAGCGTATAAAAGTTAAACTCCTATAAAAGTACGGGGAAATAAAAGGTAATTTTGTAGTGACGGTCCCGGGTCCACGTTAATTTTCTTACCTACTATAGTACAACATCATGCCATGGTCTCTCCTCAAAGACCAATTGTGAGGCTGCAGAATCAGCAATCTTTCTGAAGCCATAATAGCCAGCCTAAGAAAAAGTGGAATCTACTTAATCAGGAAAGAAGGCCAATAGTAGTACAACAACAACATCCCCAGTGTAATCCTACAAGTGGGATCTGGGGAGGGTAGAGTGTACGCAAACCTTATTTCTACGGTCCTACCTCGTAGAGATAGAGAGGGTGTTTCCGAGTAGTAACAGAGACAAAAAGAGTAAGATTGTTACCTCAAATCTTGAGGCCTCAATAAATGTACATTTGAGCTATCATTCTTGTTAAAACTATCAATAGACCTAAGAGGAGAAGTCAGCATTAAACCATGATTTGATCTTGAAGCACATTTCCAGTGAAGCCTCTGAAAAAAAAATATGACAGAAAGGAGTTTTACGCGCAGGCCTAAAACAACGTGGCAACTAATCAGGAGAATCGATCATACAATAAGATTCGCCAAAGAAATCCCAATAATATCTCTGTTCGTTGCAATCTCGAGCCCTGACAATGAACTGCTATCGATGTCTGAAGCCTTCGTTCTAGGGTCATTGACACACTTGCCGTTAACAATACCAAACAAGCTGTGACCAGAAGTGATCTTAAACAGATCCTACAATAATACCAAAATGTAGATCAATCTACTGTAACTTATGAACTCCTGATGCACAACAACAACTACGCCTCAGTCTCAAACAAGTCGTGAACTCCTGATGCACAATGCAGTAAAAAAAGACACACAATGTCAATGTTTTTAGACCAACATACCTCAGGGCTTCTAGTTTGAGGCCATACCAGAAAATCCTCTCCAACGCGCGATCCCACAATGGTCACATTAAGTCTTGTACAAACTTCTATGTAAATCACACTAAGCAAAATTGCTGTATGAAAGATGAGCACTATGTCAGATTGTGACAGAGAACATCAAGCAAATAAAAGTAGTCTGAAGTTTCAGGCTTGCAGAAATACGAAAAAACGACGATGACATTGGAGTGGAGATGAAGATATAATACCACTACAATATCCAGAGCTTAGTACTGAATGAAGATATGAACACTTTGAATCCATTAGAACAGATGATCTTTTAAAACCTCTCGACTTAAAAAGAACTGTGTTTACTGCATCCAAAACATCAACCAAATTACGTCGTATTTCTCTTGACACTAGCTCTGCTTCAACTTCCTTTGCAACATAATCAAACTCAGCCATCCATTCATTCATGTTCTTTCCAGCTAGAGGAAATGGCATGGCCTCCATACATGTCGACTCTAGTGATTCGGATGGCAATGAAGTAGATTTCATTTCATTTTGGATTGAATAAGCATCCATCTCGCGGTTAAAAGCCATAAACGCCTCATCCTCAGTGGCAACGTGAAGCAAAGCCTATATCCAATAGTAGTTGGTTTAAGTTCTATGCACTGACGGCATAAAAAGAGTGTTTACTCAATCAGGTCACTTACAACGTAACTCTTTATGATAAACATTAATTAGCAACTTGATAACGTATCATTGTTAGCGTATATAACTTAAATCCATAGCAGAAAACAATACTTGATCATTCAGGCCCTTGAATTTGAACAATTACCTTTGCTAGTGAAATATCTCTGTCTTTTGACTGAAAAGATACCTCCTGAATGAAATTTTCCCTAGCATCTTTTTGAACCTGGTAAATTGTAAGATCCTCAATCAATGCACTATATAAAACCCAAAATACTCCAATTGGTAAGGGCTGGAAAACGTAGTCCCCCACTGTCACAAATTATGACATTGGCTCGACCACTTGGGACGACCTTAAGCAGGCACCCCTTCAAAGTGCAATGGAGGTCACCAACCTAGTCCATGGGCCTTATTGATCGCCCATTCATGAACCCGTCCAGGTAAGTCAATTGGACCTTTCATATATAACTTACTGGATTATATACAGCAAGGTACCAGATCACTATTATAACAACAAGAACAGATTAAATAAGCAGAGTATATCAGAATGTCTTGGAGTAACGGTTAAGTTGTCTCCGTATGACGTATAGGTCACGGGTTCGAGCAGTGAAAGCAGCCACTAATCCTTGCATTAGTGGTAGGCTGTCTACATCACCCTGCTAACGTGGGATGCTTTGTGCACCGGACTGCCCTTTTAGTATATCAGAATAAAGAAAAAGTCCCAACCTGTTTATAGTATTTGGCTCCAGAGGAATGTAAAATTCTTAACGTTTTCCTCTTGGGTGCATTTGTACTTGCAGTAACCAAGTTCCTCCACCTTCCTTTCTCATTCCCGATCCATCTGTTGAAAACATAATTAAGTAAATAAAAATGTACCCTCGTAAACCGTTTAAACTTTTATAGTACTAGTCAACATGATATCAAAGCCGATAGAAGTCCTGAGTTCGAGTCTTACCGTCATATTATCAAAACAAGAACCAACGATAAAACAAAACACAATTGAATTCTTGAATTGAAAAAAGTAAAATAACCTGCTGCAAATATATAAAGAAGCCATGTTGTTATGCTCTTTGTAATAATTCGATGGATATTTTCCCTATCTTATTGTAAACAGTTTCTCTACCTCTCTAGACACGGAGTATGTTGTTGTTGTCGTCTTCTTTTAATTCCTTCTTAGATGAATATAATGATGATAATGATGTGATAACGTAAAAAGAGCCAAAATAGATAGTGTCCCCTAAAAGTTAGAAAAATTTAAGAACAAAATGGAGATTTTCAAAGCCTTAAGCATTGAAGGTGGCTCTACAAGGCTACGAAATAATGCCAGCCAATATCACAAAATAAATTAATTTCTTGAAAGAAAAGTCATTAGTTAATTAAGTTAGTACACAAGTTTGGTCGAGTATTTTGACAATTTGGATAAGGATAATAAACTATTTAATTACGTAAATGTATAAATACAAGCAAGTCTTTGAAATATTGAGTATAACAAAGACTACGGCGACAACAACATACTTAATTTCATGAGTGGGATCTGAGGTTAAAGTGTACGCAGACCTTATCCCTACCTCGTGAAAGTAGAGAAGTTTCCGAATGACCCATTGAGTATAACAAAGACAAGCAAAAAATTGAGCAACTCTAACTTTAAACAATAGTCAACTAAATGAATGATCGATATGTACCCAATTCATATCTGTAAATGTATCGCTTTGTTGGTGAGAGTTCGATTTCCCACCTTTTATACTCCTACCACGCCCCTTCCCCCCCCCCCCCCCCCCCTTTGAAAAAAGAAACTATCAATATTTGCATCAAATGTAGTTCAACCGTCTATATAGTCAATATCTGCCACCAAGAACACTCTGATATGTTCAGAAATATGTTTCATACAACTTAACAGAGACTTGATCAGAATGAAGCAGCACTGATTAGATAAAAATCAAACAAAAATCAACTAAAACGACTATCGAACGTATATAACATAACTCTATTTGGAAAATTATCGGTGCAGAGGTCGAATCAAACACATCAAGAGCAAGAAAATAACCAAAACCTTACGCTTTTAAGGATATACTACTATGGGAGTTATAGTCTGACTAGAGCATAACAGACTCAATCAACAAGTACGAAAAAAAAAGTAAATTCTTGAAATAATAGACTCAAAATAATTCATCATCCAGACTCAACCAAAAAATAGCAATGCTAGTGCGCAAGGCTATAAGACGTTTCTAATGTCTTATTTCTTCTCTTCCTTCTCTGCTTCAGCCGCTCTCTTCAACCTTGCACCCATATGACGAGCATTGGTACGCTCAATACGCAGCTTACCATAAGCATTGAATGATTTCATTTCATCTGTGACCTTCACAAGCTCAATAGCTGGCTGCTCTCTAACAATAGGCAAGTAAGGACCCTGGACTTGAGTGGCATTGGCAAGTTCCTCGGCACTAGAATCACCAGCCTACATTGTGTTGAGAAGATGTAAGTTCATAGATGCTCCAAGAAAATACCAATAAGCAAACAAAAAGTTGTTCAATCGTCAATAGCAGACTGGTTATGACTACAATAATTTCAGTTTTACCTTGACTTTCTTAGCATGCCTTGGGAAGATAACTAGCTTAGCTTTGTAGGTTTTGAGCCTCTGGACATTGGTCTGAAGACCTTCGAGGGATCTGTTCCTGCGCCTGTGATCCACAGCAATGCCTATAGTTGGAGCAAGTTTTTTGGGGATGCCAGCTGCCTGAAAACAAAAAAGCTGCTTAGTATACTAAAATCTTTAGATATTTTTTTTTCAAGACAAGTTTCAAAATGTCGCAATCCAAGGACAGAGGTGTAAATATTTAACAACTCAATGTGTCATTGGCAAAGCTACACTTGATATAGTCATCTTCCGACACAAATTTGGTATTAAGTCAACCTATTTGCTTTATAGATGACAGAATAGAAACAAGTACATGGTAAAGACCGATATATTTTGGAAGATAATATCAAATAAATGATGAAGGATATAATGGACTCTGCCCCACTCAAAAGGATAGAGAAGTAAAAAGCTTATTGACCCATGAACATGCTTGCATAAGAACTAAACTCCATATAAAAGTTCGAATTGCCAAACTCTAATATAAGCTCAGCATCGAACCATAGATCCCAACAGGGAAACAAGTTCTCAATCAAACCAGGCACTCTTGCTTCCTTCCCGGGTCTAGCAGGTGGTTTCTTTTTCTTTTTTTGTGTGTGTGTGTGTTTGGGGGTTGGGGGGTTGAAAGCAACCATCTAGAGCAAGATTAGATAGAACGAATCTTACTTTTAGCTCTTCTAGAGAGAATCCCCTGCCAGCTCTGACTTTCATGTTGTATTTTAGTGTTTGTCCATGAACAATAGGTCGGAGTGAACCCGCTGTTGGCCTAGGGAAGATAGTTGCAGCTTTCTTCTGCCTAGCTGGAAGTGGCAGAATCAAAACAGGTCAGGAAGTGCAAGTATTCTTGAACCAAAGTTGAATTTGAGACTTGAAGTCATCAAAAATCAAACAAATGGGAAACTTACCAATGCGTCTCCTTGTTTTGCGAGCAGGTTGGTTAAACCAAGTCCTTACATAGTTTTGCCAATGCTTCTTAAAGTGACCATTGGGGATAACATTGTTATGCTTCATGGTTTACCTGTGTATGCTGAAACATTGAATTAAATAAATAAGAATTGGAAGCCCCTTAGGAAATATATGATGAGGACAATGAAGCACCAACGCAACATGCAAAGGAACATATTTTCTTCAATTAAAGAGGTCTGTGATTCGAAAAGCAATTTGAGGCGAGAAAGCATATGAAAACATAATGATTCAAGCAACAAGAAAAAACTCATGGAAAATAGGGTAATCATTTTAAGTTATATTTGATCGTGTAAAAGCTTGCAGAAGCAATTCCAGTAGTTACGATTCAAACAACATGAAAAGTTTCAAGAACAAGTTTTGAGAGTTTTGTGATTAATAACATGAACACAGAGAAGTTCAGGGGACACCAGGGTAGCAGTGATTCTTGAGCATTTCTTCTCCTACATCTTACCCATGCAGAAGTTGCATTTACAGTAACTTCCATGACACTGCATAACAGGACATTTTACAGAACAAAAAACACGAGAGAAGATAAACATTGCACTGCAACAGTATCTAGCACCTTCCTCTATCTCCACACATACATTAGTATGACATCGTTCCAAAGCATACAAAAGAAACTACCAATAAAAGATAGCATTCATAGATCAAAATGAACCTTAATCACATAGATTGGCAGATTTCTAGGGAGGATCGGAAAGAGTGTAGTTCAACTGGACAAGTAAGCCAAGCCAAACCAAACCAACAGACTACATTGGCAAAAAACCGCAACTCCCATTTACAAGTGCATTCCACCACTCAGAAAGCAATCCCACCCTCCTCCAATTGAACTCAAACTTCAATAAATAACTTGAACACACACTATGATTTACGAACTCACCGGTCTGCTAACTGATCTTACATCTCACTATTTCCAAAACCATTTCAATTAAAATATAATCTAGCAAAAAACATATCAATATATTCCAGAAATTCAGTTTACACTTTTCTTAGAATCCTCTCAACACTTACCCTCACCACCACCACCACCAACAACAACAACAACAACAACATACCCAGTATAATCCCACATGTGAATTTACGAAGAATAGAGTGTACGCAGACCTTATAATATCTACTGGAACAAAGCTTATTCTACGCATTTGATAGCAATAATTTCATAATCAACTCATTGTAAAGCAAATTCATTTACACAAACAACTTTCTTAATAACAAATAAAATGGCAAAAAACAAAAAAAAAAACATCAGAAAATCATTCGGAAAAACTGAAACTCACTGAGAAAGCAAGCAAAGCTGAGATTCTCCTTTGATGGCTTTGTAACAATAAGTGCCGTTTGCTTATATGTGAGAAACCCTAGCTGAAACACCTTCTTTGGGCTTCACTAGGCCCATTACAATTTAGGATAGTCGAATATAGGGTAATCATCTAAGCTATAGACACCGTGTATAAAATTTTGCAAATTTAGCCACTTTTAGGCATTTACGACTGATGTTGCAAAATTTTGAGTCTTACACTTTGTTTGGATGGTTGTTTCTCGTGGTATTGTATTGTATTGTATTATTCATATCAATATCATGTTTGTTTTGATTGTTATTTAAAACATATTGTATAGTATGATTTGATTTCATGGTTACGTAACCATGAAAAACTCCATTTTATGTAATCACCGATTTGGTGGAACCGCGTCGTTAACTTATAGTTTTTTCTTATTTTACCTTTACTTATTATTTAATAAACCTACTTTATCATTTATCCTATCTTTTTATAGTAACTCTACTATGTATCCTACTTTTCTAGTAGGTTTATCCTTTAAATTATTAATTATGTAATGACGAAAAATGACAAAATCTATTCAAATATTGTATTCATTAATATAATACAGTACGATACAATATAATATAATGTGTAGGTTATTAAATTACCATATTTAATTAAAAAAAGTCGAGAATTGAACCAAGAAGATACACACTCCCTCTGTTTCAATTTGTTTGACCTATTTTGATTTGACACGAGTTTAAAAAAGTAAAAAAAGACCTTTGAAACTTGTGGTGTTAAATTAAAAATATGTCAAATATATTAAAATATCTTTTAATCTTGTGGTCTTGAATATGCCACGTGAAAAGTTGGAATGAAAGAGTTTCTAAAAAAGAAAAGAGACATTCTTTTTTAAACAGGTTAAATAGGAAATAGGCCAAACAAATTAAAATGGAGAAAGTATAAAGGTATCGTTGGAAAAACATATACTCCCTCCGTTTCAAATTGATTGACCTGCTTTAACTTGGCACGGAGTTTAAGAAAATAAATAAGACTTTTGAATCTTGTGGTCTTAAATTAAAGATATGTCAAATATACTAAAATATCTTTTAATCTTGTGGCCTTAAACATGTCATGTGGAAAGTTAAAATTAAAAAGTTTTTAAAAAAGAAAAGAGACTTTAAACGGATTAAAGAGGAAAATAGGTCAGACAAATTATAACGGAGAAAGTATAAAGGTATCATCGGAAAAACATACCCCCTTTTATTTTTACAGGCATATTAAGAAATCATAAATAAGAAGTTAGTTTTACTAATTCACCCCTTAAGAATTTATTTGGAACTTTATAAACAAGTATGAACGCTTTTAAAGAGAATTTAATTGCAAAGGTAATATGGAAAAATTTAATTAATAATTTTTTGATTTAATAATATGGTCAACTAATATGGTACAACTATTTTTAATATAGTGCTAACTAATATAGGACAGAGAGGGAGATTATTAAGATGACACTTATGAGAGAGAAGAGGGTAGTAATTAAATAGTGCACAGCTCACACACAGAGCCCAATTGTCATTAACTTGTGAAGAAGCCCAAACCCAATTAGATTTTTCACCGCTTTCCTACTGGTGCATTTCGCCTTTGCTGCAGCCGCCGGCCGTCGTTTTACGCCGCCGTTCAAAGCCTTCAAGCTCAAAGGTAGTGTTTTTCTCTCCTTTTATTCTCGTTTAGTGTTATTCGCGAGACTAACTTTATAGTATGTTGTTTTAATTTCATTTCAATTTCGTTGATATGTTTCTGAGTTTAGATTTGTGTACGTGTATTGAGTCGAAAGTCATCAGGAAACAGCCTCTCTGCCTGCGGTATGCTCTATCCTCCTCAGACGCCACTTGTGAAATTTCACTATGTATGTTGTTGTTGTTGTTGTTCGTGTATTGAGTTTGATTTGTTGTACTCAAGTCGAAAGTCCTCGGTAAACAACTTCTCTGCATGAGGTAGGAGTAAGGTTTGCATACACTGTGGAATTTCACTATGTATGTTGTTGTTGTTGTTTGTGTATTGAGTTTGATTTGCTGTACTCGAGTCAAAAGTCCTCGGGAAATAGCCTCTCTGCCTCCACGAGGTAGGGGTAAGGTTTGCGTACGCTCTATCCTCCTCAGACGCCACTTGTGAAATTTCACTATGTATGTTGACTGTTGTTGTTCTTGTTGTTGTTTGTGTATTGAGTTTGATTTGTTGTACTCGAGTCAAAAGTCCTCGGGAAATAGCCTCTCTGCCTCCACGAGGTAGGGGTAAGGTTTGCGTATGCTCTATCCTCCTCAGACGCCACTTGTGGAATTTCACTATGTATGTTGTTGTTGTTCAGAGTTGAACAATTTAACTTCTTGCTTGTTTGTGTCTCATATTGTTAAAAATCTGATCTTTACCTTATATTTTCCTTTTCACAATCATTTTATATTTTATTTCTTTATTGTCTATTTTGAAAACAAGGGGAGATGTTACATGCATAATTTTCCAATGCATCAAAGAACCAAACCAAATTAGAAAAATCGAACCGAAACAAATGAAGAATCGAAAACCAAAGAACCAAACGCCCCGCCCTCTATGCTCTCCTCGTAATGAGTCAAAACAATGAATTAATTTGTTTTTGATAACTCACAAAGAAGAAATATTATTGTGCAGTGATAAATTTCAAGCCTTTTTCAGAAGAAGGTAGTTTGTTTTTCTTTTTGAGAAGGTAACAGTAATTCAGAAGAAAGTAAAATTTGTAGTTATTTTTGTCAATTTTTTTCTATATTAACAAATGAATTGCAGTTTTTGATATTTTCAAGTGCTCCCGTGTAGCTGTTTCTTTGGTTATCTGGACGAGGTAGCATGTTTGAGAACTTGATACTTGGTACATTTAGTTACTAGGAGAAATAATTTTGCCAACTTCAAGATTATTATTACTCTATCACGAATCGTTTGACACTTTTGGGTTTTTGAGATTCAAACTAAGTAAAGTTGACTATTATATTTGAAATATTCTAAAATCGTTAGCCATTAATATTTGAGTTAGAATCCTTTAAAAGATAAATAAATTTTGTCCCCATTAGCTCAGAGAATTAGTCGATTTAATTCTTGATAACCAAAAGTGCTGAAAAGTTTTTTTTATATGGAAACCTACATCTACCACCCCCGACCGCTCTCCCTAGGAGTTCGTGGCTGCCCTCTCCACTTTGATTCTTGGTGAGTCGAACCCACAAGGTTGGAGGTGGAGGGTGCTTTCTGCTTGAGCCACCCTCACAAGTGCCAAACAAATTGAGACTAAGAGAGTAATGTTTAGTGAGTGCAATGTAGTTCTCCCACCAACTCCCCTTTTTTTTTATTAGGGGTGTGGGAATTGTCTCCCGGGAAGAGAGGCAGGATGTTCCAGCGTAAAGTACGAAGAAGCAGATGATAAGAAAAGAGACTGATAAATGATTAGGCGTTGATGGTCTTCTTCTTTTTCTTTTGGACAAGGGAGATAATTGTCTTTAGGTATGAGTCCTCTTCTTTTGCTACTATTGATTCTGGATTTATCTTATGCTTCTCTTCTAATTTGTCAATACAGTTACTAAAGCAATCAAATGTAAAATTGAATATTACAATGTAGGTTTACATTACAATCAAATGTAAAGTTGATTAATTGAAATAATTTGCTGATTTTGTGATTGAAGATATCTTTTTGTGGCCTTTCTGAATTACATCGCAATGATGTTTAATTTGAATTGTTGGATTAATGTTGTCATTATCATCACTGGGTATAAGTGGGATAAGTGGGATAAGTGGGGTATTTAGAAAACATTTATGTTTAGGTAAACCTTGATTTGACATAAACCTTGATTTGACATAAAGGACAATTTATTTAGTATTGGAATAAACTGAGTCCAAATAGAGTGGAATGGAAACATAAGATTTGTGTAGCTGGCCTCTATTAGTTTTGAATTGAAGTTTAGTTGATTGATTTAAGTGGATACATATTACTTGTAGTGTAAAGAGTGGCGCATTGCTCATTGATGTTGGGTCTTTAGATGTTGTGTTGCGCATTTTTCCTGTTATGGCCTTTGATTTCTAATGCTTTTACCATTGATGTATACCCACTGCTCTTGTATTTTGTTATCTTTAACATCATCTTTATACTATCATTACAGGTAGTTAATCCTTTATCCAATTTTTAAACACTTCCCTTGTAGATGAAGAGTAAGAGGAAGTGCATAAGAGTGTGTTAATGTCTTGATTGCACTATATGAAAGTCTATTTTAACTGAAGTTTTATCTCGTCTGGAATTGCAGGTTAAAGCCATCTTTGTTGCCTGAAAAACTAGGTAACACTGGGTGTTATTTTGAAGTGAGCACATAAGCATTATGAGAACAACATTAGTGAGGCAGAAGGGTATTCGGATTTATTGGAAATATTACAGCAGTCTTTGTTGTCCTAAGGTGAATGTAAATGAGACACTTTATTCAACAAACTTGCGCTCATTTAGCAGCTCCAACAAATTCAGCAATTACTCTGATGAATCCACTCAATCCAACTATCCTCCTCCACCTGATCCTATACCGAATAGGCCCTTAAGAGCTGATTCCAGAAGGCCCTTCAATCCATCCCAAAGACAGCATCCCAGCAACAACAACCCCACCCATTCTACAACTTTTAGAAGATCTGGTGGGAACAATGAAAATCAAATTAAGTCCCAGGAAAGTGAAGATTTTCTGAAAAGATTTCAACTTGGATTTGATCGTAAAGAGGAAAACCCAAACACGAACCCTGCATTCCACCCCAAAGGTGAAAGTAGTGACACTCCTGCTACTGAGGCACCTCCAGCTCCACCAGAAGATGCTGATGAGATATTCAAGAAAATGAAAGAAACTGGCCTAATACCCAATGCTGTAGCAATGCTTGATGGGCTTTGCAAGGACGGTTTGGTCCAGGAGGCCATGAAGCTCTTTGGCCTGATGCGTGAAAAGGGCACAATACCTGAAGTTGTTATCTACACTGCTGTGGTAGAAGGCTTTTGTAAAGCTCAGAAGCTTGATGATGCTGTAAGGATTTACCGGAAAATGCAAGGCAATGGCATTATTCCTAATGCTTTTAGTTATGGTATCTTAATCCGTGGGCTCTGTCAGGGCAAGAGGTTAGACGATGCCCTCGAGTTTTGCTTGGAGATGCTGGAGGCTGGACATTCCCCCAATTTGGTGACCTTTGTGACTTTGGTTGATGGGTTTTGCAAGGAGAAGAGTCTTGAAGATGCCCAAAACATGATTAAAACAGTGAGGCAAAAAGGCTTCATCCTTGAAGATAAGGCTGTTAGGGAATATTTGGACAAGAAAGGGCCATTCTTGCCACTGGTTTGGGAGGCAATCCTGGGGAAGAAAGCTTCACAGAGGCAATCTATTTTCTAAGTTTTTTTTCCTTATCCTCTGAAATATTCTAGAGTTAAACCAACATATGGACAAGTTGTATGAGTATTATCATATTATTCAAATTTCTATAGTTTTTTAGTGCCTATTTGAACTGTTCAGAGTCAAGAGTTTTGTATAAAGCAGGCCATTGCAAGAACTTGTTTAGTTACATCTAAGTTGGTTCTTTGTGCCATCAATGTATTCATGTTTTGCGTTAGTGACTTTTGATGACAGGCAGAGGGGTGGTTATAGAGACTTGATTAGACTTCATGTGAACCGAGTAACTTTTACTCAAATCATGTTTACGTATCCAGAAATTCACTAAATATCTATAGTATTAACGTGAATCCAGTTATGGTTATAGTACTTACGTGAGGTAGTAGTAGGGGAACCCATAAACTTCAAATGTTTGATCTGCCTCTGCACTAACTGAATATTAAAAACCGTGGTGCACCCATGGTTGTCAAATCCTGAATCCGCCCCTGCTCCCACCAATACTTGTACAAGTCCATGGAATTCAAATTTAAATTGCAAATACCTTGAACCAATGAACAAAAGTGAGCAAGTAGAAACCTTGGTTTGATGTAATATTGTCATATACAAAATGCATGTTTGGTCTGCAACAATTCATTAGCAATACCTTCTGTTTAGCGAAATCTCCTTTTGTCGAAAAATTACAGGTATTTACAAGGTTAAGATTTATTATTTTATATGTATATATAGTAGATATTGAATCCCTTGGCTTCTTTGTGCGTTTTATTCTTTACATTTTAAACTTCCTTAGTGAAAAATCTCCACTCCGCCACTAGGTTGTGGCTCGAGTCGTGAAACGAGTTACCAATACTTGCATCAGGGTAGATTGCCTACATAAAACTCCCTCAAAATGCAGCTTTTTCTCGAATCCTGCAAGAAAGTGGAAATTTTTGTTCACTTAGTTATACTTAGTTATCTCGGGTCTTGTAGAGGTCCGTAGCCATATTCCTTTCCCGTTTTAGCCATCACGAACTTAAGAAATTACTTTGCTTTGTTATTAAACTCTCATTTGGAATCAGTTTTGGTGTGTGTTAATGCTTATTTGGTGTCTTTTATTTATTGAAAACCTGATGTAGTTCTCTGTATAAAAAAAATGATCAAAGGGGATGTTTTCTTTTGCCTGGTTAGAAGTAATTATGCAAGCTATATGCTCCCTCTAGAAATGTAAAAAGAGAGCCATGGTTGCAGGCACCATGTTTGAAGCCTTACTCCATGCATACATATTTAAGTTTTGTTCAAGTTTCTTGTCTTTTTGTTAGTTTAATTATGTGTAAAAAAATTCTTTTCTTAGTTTAAGTAATAACCTGCATAATACCTGATGGTTATGGTTTTAGTTTGGTCGGTTCAAAAGTCGTCAATGTTTGGCACCTGCATATTTCGTGTTCTATCTTTGAAAGTTGAATTGTTTCACTAATCTCCTTACTCTCTTTTAAAGAGTCGCCACCTAATTATTTTAAAGGTAAATTATGACACCTATTTTAGCTAAGTTGAATAGTTGAATTCAACTTTATTGAGAATCACCAATATGTTGTACATTGTTTCGACCTCGGGTTAAAATGGGGTATAACACATGTTAGTGATGAAATTTCATTTCAAAAGAGAGGGCACAACCAAATTTTGTGATTCTCTACACCTATCCAATAGGACACTCAAATTTGGACTCAACTGGCAAAAAAACACTCCAACTTTAAAAATGCACATGTAAACACCTTAACTTGGTCTCAATTGACAACTAAATACTCAAACTCGTCCCCAATGTGTCTCACGATCACCTGACGTGGTACATAAATTTCGGAGATGTCTAGATGATAATTTTGTAAATTGAAGTGTTCAACTGATAAAGTGAAGACGAGTTGAGATGTCTAGACGTGCACTTTCAAAATTAAAGCGCTTACTTGTAAGTTGAGAGCAATTTAAAAGTCTATTTATGATACCTATCCATTGCCTAACGAGGCATCTCAAACGAGTCATTTCATATCATAATATTTTTCAACTTATGTCTTACATGACTTCAGTTTCTACCTTAATTATGCAGGACAAAAGTTAAAAACTTACCCATTTTAAAGGTTATTGCACGAGGTTATTTGTGCAATGTTTTGATATCAAAATGATTCAATCAATGAGTAGAGTAGATTTGTGAATTTTTTGATTTTTCAAATGCGTTAGTTAATTATTTTTCGAGTTATGTGCATTCAATCGTGTTTTTGCTCAAATTTTGTAAGTCCGTCCGTGACAACCCAATAATGTGCATTATTTTTGAATGGTGGACCTTGCTTTTTTTTACTCTATAGGAGCCACGCAACAAGAATTGATAATTCTTTTTATTTTTCATGTCTGTTAATCCATTAATTTTCTGAAATATGTGCATCCGACGTGTTTTTGCTCAAATTTTGTGAGTCTATCCATAATAATTTTAAAAGACGGACGTAGCTTTATTTACTCTAGCTATGCAATCGAAATTGAGAATCTTTTCAGCTTTTCTTGTGTTTAATCCATAAATTTTATGGGATATATACATCCAATCGTGTTTTTGCTCAAATTTTGTGAGTCCGTCCGCAACAACCTACTCAATATGAACCACACAACAAGAAATTGAGATTATTTTGCTTAAATAATGCAAATTGTTTTCTAAAGGGGAACGTAACGTTTTTAATTGATATGAGCTACGCAATTGAAATTGAGAATTTTTTCAGTTTTACATGTGTTTAATCCATAAATTTTATGGGATATCTGCAGCCAACCGTGTTTTTGCTCAAATTTTGTTAGTTCATCTACGATGAAAGACATATTAAATGATGTGCATTTTTTTAAAAACAAATAAACATCTTTTAGAACTTAATAAGAACAAATGAAGTTCTCCAGTACACATACTAGTTATACATTGATCTTATGCTTCAACAAATTCTTTCGTCGGATCCATCTTCGCCAAACCTTTTGATCCCAACGCATTTTAGCCATTTTTAAAATTTTGCTTCTAGTCATCTCCACCATCAAAATTTCGAATTCATGAATAATGGAGTTGTTATAACCATCAAAATTATATAAATTACCTCTAAAGATTTAGTTCATTCTTTTGATAGATATAAAGAATATAATCTACCAATAATATGTTGAAAAGTTCATCAAGGGGGGCTCCTATGTTTTGGGCAGCTAAAAGTTGCCTGAATTCAATGTAAAATCATCAAAAGTAGTAGAAAAACTGATATGGAAAATTCAAAAAGATTGAACTTTTTATAAAGGAGATGGATCAGAATATCTGGCTTGGATTTTCCCACGATGGAGAAAATACATAAAAAGCGCTCAGTAATTTCAGCTTCGATCATCTGGGGAAATATTCATCACTTCCATCTCCACCATCAATGAATAAAAACCCAAATAAAATTAAAAGGAATATCTCCATTTCTGATTCAAACAGCTCTTTAAAGAGCCAAATGAAAAGATTTCCGAGGCAGAAACGGAATATACATATTGCGTCGGCTCATACACAGCGGCCATTGTATATAAACACCGATGGTAATCAGTAAATCGACGCAAATGCACAAAAACAACAACATACTATTGGACGCAGACTTTACCTCTATACCTAACAAGATCAAGTAAAGAGTTTGTTTCCGAAAGACGTTCAAAAAAAGCAAAAACACTTTATGAAGATATATAGAGTATATGGATCAGAATATCTGGCTTGGATTTTCCCCTAATAGGAGAAAATACATAAAAAGCGCTCAGTTATTTCAGCTTCGATCATCTGGGGAAATATTCATCACACCCATAAGCAAATTCATTCACAATAAATCATCATTGTTGAGCTCAAGACAAGCTTACAAAAAGTAATTTTAGAATCAACGCTAACACTAGTAAAATTTAGAGAAAAAAGTGGATCAAATGGAGATGGATCAGAATATCTGGCTTGGATTTTCCCCCCTAAAGGAGAAAATACATTAAAAAGCGCTCAGTAATTTCAGCTTCGATCATCTGGGGAAATATTCATCACTTCCATCTCAATCACAAAATTTCAATTTCATGTAAAAAATCTAATATCAATCACAAACTTTCATTTTTTGAAATTGTTAAAAGTAGTTCAAGCATAAATGAAAATCAATGAAAGCCTCAGAATTGCAGAATTGACAACAAGGCCTTAAGGGCCATTCAGTCCCGAAAGATGGTGTTCTTTATAATAGATTTCATCACAGGCCAATCATAATAATAATAAATGTATTTCTCATGGTCAATCCCAAATAGTAATAGCAGAGATTCTGCTCTACAAGGCGATAGGATATGAGATCTCCTTCTTCGGATAAAAAACAGTATCCTTCCGAAAAAATCAACTGCTAAAATCAACAAAGAAGGCTTATTCTATGATGATATATGACACACTTCGGGTTATACGAGTATTGAAAAAAAACTCGCCCCAGTGTACCATCAAAATCACAATAAATACAGAGAGAATAAACTAAAATGTGAGATGAAATTAGTAGACATGAGGAAAATTGAACACATCTGTGGATTCATCTCAACGGTTGTCTGGCCGTCGCTGATAAATTCAGCTTTTCCTTTATGCACTAATCGCTAAAAAGACTGCACTATTATGATAATTTAGCGAAGCCTATATAAATGCTAGTGCAGATATAGAAATACAATTGCTAGCTAAGAACTGAAACTACACAATTCTACAAAATTATGGGGAACAAATTGCTAGCGAAGAACTGAAACTACACAATTCTACAAAATTATGGGGAACAAATTGCTAGCTAAGAACTGAAACTACACAATTCTACAAAATTATGGGGAATAAATAGCGCTCAGGGAAAAAAGGGCGGCCATTGAAACGGCGGCGGTAAGAGAAACGGGAGCAAACCCTAGATGATGAAAAAAGTTTACAGGGAAGATGAGTATTTATAGATGGGGTTGGGTGATTAGGTCTAGCATCTGTCTTAAACTGGGCTTTTTTTTGTGATCTGCTAACTCAGTGTGGGCCGGTCTCTCAATTTTAGCTAGGGAGACTTTATTTTCAAAAGGAAAAACTACCTATCGTACCAAACATGTATGCCTAATTACGCTCTATAGCAATAATTTAATTTAATTGAATTACTAGCATAGGGTTTAAAAATATTTATATTTATATTTGTATGTCGTTCTCTCAATCAACACTCTAGTGTATTTTTGTATGTCGAGATTCGACAAAATATATAATACGGATCTGTATTTGGATGTCGAAATTTACGAAATTGTATTTGTTCAAGCGCGATTACTCTAACGGATTTGTATTTATATGTCGAGATTACTCTAATGGATTTGTATTTGTATGCCGAAATTTATGAATTTATATTTACATGTCGAGATTACTTTATTTGTGTTTGTATGTCGAAATTATATAATTGCTATAAAAACTGTTACTACGTTATGTAATTAGATAAAGTATTGCTGTGAAGGCCTCATTAAGTTCCTATTCGTTACTGTTCATGATAGTTCCTCTTTTCAAAAAACATATGATTTTATTGGGAAACAAAAATACTAGAAGAGTTAGAATTTCCTACTAGTATCAAAATTTGGGTGTTAGCAATGTGTTAATATCACCAATTTAATATAATATAAATTTATTTTTAAATCTAATCATGAGATATTTTATCTTATTTTATTAAATTTGAAATTATTTTATCCACACTTCAAGTGAGATAAATTAGTCGAAGAATTATAATTGTAAAGTTATAATTTCATAATAATTGAGTCTACAAATCAAACGATCCATCAAGGTACACTCAAGAAGAGTTACCCTTCAAATACTTAGGTATATCCTGTCTACCAAAAAGATGACTCTCATTCAATGACAACTATTAATTGAAAGGATCACCAAAAGAATATCTTCATGCCCTGCTTAGAAACTATCTTATGCATGGAGGGTGCATTGGTCCAAGCTGATTTACACAAGATTTCAGATGTCTCATGCTACTCGAATTAGAATCTAAGTTAGTGTTGTTTTTGACTACTAGACTTTCGCTATCTAAAACACAATATTCGGGTTGTTTCACCTAGCTGCACGACGTTATATGTGCTCTTTGGCATCCAAATTTATTGGGTTCAACTATTTATTTTTCATGTCAAGGTAATCAATGCTATTGAAGCTTTCTACAAGAGTTGTGTATTGTTTGGGATCAATACAATTACCAAAAAAGCTCTAGTGACATGGGACAAAGTCTGTTATTCCCAGGCTTCTGGGGTTTAATCTTACAGATCTCCAAAGGTTTGGAATCAGATTGTCATAGCTACGCTATGTTGAGATTTGAAAAATAAGCGAGACAAACTTTGAATTGAGTGAATTCATATCCATTGAATAAAAAATTAGAGTTTATCCAATGTAATGGTATTTGGGTACAACTAAAAGTATTCGATTGTTGAAAAAAAATCAATATACTTTTATTGTGGAATCAAGATCAATTAGAACAGAAATAAAGCAATGGATGAACTCTTATTTGGTGTTAAGGTAATAGCTATGAATAGTCATTGATTTAATTTATAAAAATGCACTAGTCAACAATAATAATAACTAGTCATTCTTTAATTTAATTATTTCACATGGTACAGACAATCTCTTCACGTCGAGCATGAATTTTTTTTCTAAAATTTTAAATGATAATATTTTATAAAATATAAATTTATGGATCAAATTTTATATTTAAAAAAATTAAAATCATGATTTGAAATTCAAATTATAATTTTTTGAGAATTTAAGATTTCATCTCACATGTCCAAACGCTAATTTCATCTCATGTCAATTATCCTTTTTACTACTCCTAGTTAGTTTAGAATTATATTTATTACAATAAGAGCCTGTTTGGATAAGATTAAAATCTGGTCAAATTTTTTTTTATTTTTTTTTAGGTGTTTGATAAAAGTAAAAAGCAACCTAGTTTTTTGCTTTCATTTTTTTTTTAAAGTTTGACTAACATATTCACCATTTTATCCCTTATAATTTTTCTTAATTTCAACATTACTCTTAATTTTAAGCCCTAAAATATATGAAAGTACTATTTTTTTTCTCATTTTTATCCCGCTTCTCCATTTTTTCCCTTTCTCTTACAATAAAAAAATATTTAACAACACTTGTTTACCAAATATATTAATAATTCTTTTTTTAATTTTAATATTTTTTATCTAAACACTTATCTATTTATTTATAAGCAAGTATTTTCAGCTTTACTTTTTTTTAAGCAAATCTAAACAGGGTCGCAACGTGGTATATGCTGCGCTGCACTTTTGCTTATTTTTTACGCCCATAAAATTCCCCCATAAATCCAATTCCATAACGCTTTTCTCCGTCGCAATCCGATTGAAAAAAATGGCGTCCGGCGGCGGTGGCGGTGGCGGTGGAGGTGGCGGAGGAAAAGTTTCCTTCAAAGTCACTCTCACTTCCGATCCCAAATTACCTTTCAAAGTGTATTGTATTATTTCAATTCTGATGTTTTTTGAAATTCTCTTCTCTTTGATTTTACACCTTATTTGTGTGTGTATGTGTTTTTTTCTTCAGTTTTAGCGTGCCGGAAGCTGCTCCGTTTACGGCTGTGCTGAAATTTGCTGCGGAGGAATTCAAAGTACCTCCACAAACTAGCGCCATTATCACTAATGGTATATTTCCTTTCTATTTCCTCTACGTGTGTGTATTTATTTTTGGCGGAAGTTTATATAGAGCCCTTGATTACTTGTAGTTAATTCTGTTTTTTATAGTTAAATTAGTTATATTGTTTGTTTTGATTAAAACAGAATTTGCTTGAATCAAATCAGGAGCAGTTCAAATCCTAACTCCGCCTCTGATTTCGTTTATAACCCTGTAGATGATTAAGGTAATTCACCTCAGTGAAAGCAAATAGTTAATGTTTAAGAAAATTGATTACGGTGATTGAGAAAATAAACACTATGTAATTCACCTCAGTTAAGAGGTGCGAGAGGTTAACCGCAGAGGGCTTGAGGAGGGTAGAGGTCGGCCTAAAAAGTATTGGTGAGGTGATTAGGCAAGACATTGCTCAACTTTAGCTCACCGAGGATATGATCCTTGATAGGAGGGTGTGGAGGTCAAGGATTAGAATAGAAGATTAGTAGGTAGTCGAGTGTTTTGCTTTCCCATTTCCGGAGTATTAGTACTAGTCTTGTATTTTTGTGTTCTTAGATAGATTTCTATTTCTATTGGTTGATTCTCTAGCCTTGATTATTGTATTTTCTTCTTGTTGTCCGTGCTTGTTGCGGCTGTCGTCTTTTTCATCTGTTTTGAGCCGAGGGTTTATCGGAAACAACCTCTCTACCTTTTAAGGTAGGGGTGAGGTCTGCGTAAACGCTACCCTCACCAGACCCCTCTTGTGAGATTACAATGGGTATGTTGTTGGTTTTTATTGTACCACCATGAAAGCAAATAGTTCATGTTTAAGAAAATTGATTATGGTGATTGAGAAAATAAACATATTATCCTTGTATGCGGTGAAGAAAATGATATATTTGGTTTATTTTGACTATGGTTTTTTATTCATTAGTCTAATGATGTATAGGAAATAAAGCAATTTGGAATTTTGTTTTCTTACTTATTGCCTGTATAATTAGAAAATAGCATGGGCTTTTGCTAAATGTATGTCTTGTTTTGACACTATTTCTCTTTCCTTTTTATCTTATTTTGCAGATGGAGTGGGTATTAATCCTCAACAAAGTGCTGGTAACTCTTCACTTTACATGTTATTTTATAGTTACCTCCTATATGTACTTTATGATAGTTTATTTGTTTTATGGATGATAAACAATCTGTGAATTGGAATACATGAAAGCAAAATTTAGTGCATTAAATAATGTCATGTACCCGTGGATTGCTTAAAGAAATATGTTTGAGCTCTTTAGTAGGTTATTGACCAAATCTATATAGGAAGTTTATGAAAATCAATGAGTTGTTACAAAGTTGCTTTCAGAGTGTTGATGAATAGTGACAGAGTAGAAACTAGTCAAGAATCAATAGAGTCAATTTGAATAATCTAAGTTTAATAATGGGAAGTCCTAGCATAAACTTCTCATCACGAAGTTGTCATCTTGAACCCCTTTCTCAGATTATGATCTGTTGGTTTCCCTAGTTCTCTGCACACTCTTTAACTGTTCTATATGGGAATTTTCTAAGTGAGCTTTGTGCATTCTTCATACATGATTCAATGTGTTGTATGCTTCTGACGTAAAGGTATATATTTTCCATACCCTGCTGTGCGAACCCTGATTACTTTCTGGTTTCTTTTTGTTGTAATATTTACCAAGAGGCTCCATCTGTTTATCACTATTGATCCACTTGGGGAAGTTCACTTTTTGACTTCCACAGTGCATAAATTAGTGGAAAGGATTCTTCTTTCTCCATCATAGTCTGACAGTCTCAAGTTTGCAAATCTTTTCAGAACATTTGATGCATTCCGAGTTCTCTAATCCTCCAGTATTTTCCCCACCAAGTCACCTATAGCCTTGATATGAGGAATCTGACATCAACTCGCCTTCTTTAAAAACTTTCAAAAGGCAAAATCAGATTCTAGTCCTTTCTACCATCTAGGGGGATCTACGTTTGCCTCTACACCTCCAAAATGTTATTTTACACGTACGAAATATTGGTGAGGATTTACCGGTTTTTTCCAACTAAGAAGCAACATGATGCCCAGTCATGCTTGACACTTCTTTCAAAGGTTGTGAAGTACAGAGAAAATATAGTATAAATTCTGAGGTTGACAAATGACTGAAGTTAACATAATTGGCTGGTTTGTGTTTAGTGTGGATCCTTTTCTTGTTCATGTTAATAACAATTAACAAGTGTGTGACGGATCTGTTCTGAGATAGTTAAGTGAGAGCCAGGAAACTCTCAAATTGGTGAAAGAGGCCATCGTTACCTTCAGGACCTAAGAAGGTTTGGGAGAAACATGATTGCTAGGACCGTCTCTCTTGAACTAAGCTCCTGTCGCTCCCCCTTTCCAGGGGGATTGCCAACATCCTAGAAACCAAACACAAGGAAGAAAGGAGAAACGAACATGCAGATATTCAGAATAGGAATTTTGTGGATATTAGAAGTGCAAGGGAAATCTGAATTGAAAATCCATGTCGTCATTTAGAAGAGTTCTGTGCCCGAGTTGTTTAAGGGATCTGATCATGTTTTGTGTTTGCATTTATGGTAATACTTAGTAGGTTCTGTTGTGTCCCGCAAGTCTTTAAAGTTATTCGAAAGTGGAGACAAGTTCAATTGACTATTGCTGACAAAAACTAGAATCCTAACCTGCAATCATGCCTTTCGGACCAAGGTTCTCATTTGCTTACTTGGCTGACTTTATGTTTTCGGTCCATGTTAGAATTGCGTGTACTTTTGAAGTATAACTTCTTAAATTCTGCCTCTTTACTGCATTAACCAGAACGATTGATAGTGTAATCTAGTACGGAGACGCTGCTGACCTTTTATGTACCAATTTTTTGTTTATCTGGTTTTCTAATTTTATATCAACTCAAATGGCTTTTCAGGTAATGTCTTTCTTAAACATGGCTCTGAATTGAGGCTGATTCCGCGCGATAGGGTTGGTGCTTGCTAGATGTCAATACTGAGCATATTTACCTATGCTTCTTTCCCCTCTTCGTAGCACTTTATGGTGAAATGTGCTGCAACTTTCAATGTTGTAATATCGAGTATAGTTGAATGTCAAATGAAATGAATAATGTCCTTTTATCCATGGAGCTAATAAGTATATTGTGGATTACATTATTGTTGAGAATTCTCATTGTTGTTAACTATGCAATATGATATACTAATAATTTGATATATTGGTGATAGTCAGTCTATCATTAAACATGAACTTAGTTTAATCACTTTTACCAACCAGAAATGTACAAAAATTTAGCTCAGAGCCATGTGACAAACACCTGATGTTGCTATTTTAGAACTCATAAAGTTCAAATCCTGGCTCCACCTCGAGGATGGCAAAATACTCCATTTTGAATATCCGATATGGGAAAATGCTGATAATTTAATATGGAATACATGATCTAAAGATATTGTGCTTGTATTCTCTCCCAGTTCTGCTCCCACCATTGTTTCGCGTGCACCTCTCCAAATTTTTCGCGGCTGATGTAAATGAAGAACAAGTTAGAGAAATGCCAGTTGAAATTGCAATGACTTATATGTAGGTTCTACACAAATTTGAGTTAGCATCTTTCGAGAAATCCAAGAACTTGCACTATTAACACGCGAATTTGTCCACAGAAATGACTTCCCTCGTACCAGACACTAGAAATGAAAAAGGTAGGTAAAGTGTACCATACAAAGAAAACTTGAAACAGATTATAGGCAGAACACGTCATTAAAAAGTGGCTGGATATATCATTTGAGTGAACTTCCGAGTGAAATAACAAAAGATAAGTGACTTTTCTGATGCAAAAGAAAGGTAAGAAACTTTGTTCACCTATTCCAAAAGCCCAGTAACCGTTAAAGCAATAAACTCAAGAAGAGCTTAGAAAAAGATTACAAAAAACTACCATAGATATGAAACAGAAAATGTCACTTCTGTTCCTTTTTAATTTTATTTGGTAGTAGAAAGGACTGATCAAAGAAATGTTTACACCAGGTTTCCTATGCTTCATCTTATGTGGCACGTTAAAACGAAATGAAACAGAAGTAGTGAAATACCTGAATCTGACGCGACGTAGCTCTCTAGTGCCATCAACTAATTGTCTGATGGTTATACACACTCCAGGTTCATCTTGTTCAATCCATTCTGACTCCATGTCACTAGCATTACTTATAGAAACTGAAGCCTCGTCTCTAGAGGAGGTCGTCGTTCTTGATGCCCCACTACCCTTTCGGAAACTAGGGGCATGAGCACCTAATCCAGCATTATATTGTTGGAATTCCCTTGCAGATCCAGGCCTTGAAGAATAATTTGAATCTCTCTGCAGAAAAAAAACCTTAAATTTCAGTCACTTGCCCGTTATGATGAGTCAGTTATATTACAAGTATAACTATATGTATGTAATTGACTAAGTAATGGAGGTACTCCCAGAAGCTGATTAAACCATTGATCAAGGGGTTCAATTGAACCTAATATCTTCATTATGGAACGTAGATATATACTCAAAAACCACTAGAATTTGAATAAATTTTAGATTCTGAACCCATAATTTCAAAAACCCATAATTTTAGATTGAACCCTCGTGAAGTTTAAATCCTGAATCGTACAAGTTGAACAACTCGAGCTGTATTTAGTTTAAGTGGTTTTAAGGTAGAACAAACATGACAGTCAATGATAACAATCACTTATAAAGTTGATGGTTATCAAAATGACCTTCTTTAGCTGTCCACTTTTAACAGTTGAACTAAGGGCTCGTTTGGTAGGGGAACAAGTTATCCTGTGATTTTATCCCAACCAAACATGAGATAAACTCTATCCCGAGATTAGTTATCCCTTATCCCTCCTACCAAACGAGCCCTAAGAGTTAAGTTTTAAAGCTTATTCTTACTTTCTATAAAAAGTAGATGCATCCATGAATATGGCTTTTCATGAGTATAATTTAAGCTAATGTGCATGGATTTGTAATTGGTGATCTAGATTAAACAAATAAATTAGACGAAGGTGAAGCAGCCATACCCCATCCTCAGATTGTGAGGGTGTGTGAAGAGCATGCTTATTAAATCTCTGAACATTGTAAAGCTCCATAACTCTGTCATAATTCTCACCCCACCATCTTTGAGCTTGCCATTTGTTGAACACGTCCCGACTTCAAATAAAAATAACAAGTCAAATTACTGTCGAATAATAAAATAGTCGTTTCAACAATGAACAACTACAACGCTTTTATTCCAAGCTAGTTGGGATTTGATTATATGAATCCTCATTATCGATATTCCATTTATCAGCATTGTTCAAAGAAGATTGCTTCCATATCATGTTTCCCATATTCTTCAGTTTACTAGTATAAAATGATACTCTCTGTTCCATTTTATAAGACACCTTTTCCTTTACGATCTATTCCAAAAAGAATGGTACCTTTATGTATTTGAGAACTGTTTAACTCTGAACTTTCAATTTTAACGCTAAGGACATGTTCTTATAGCTTATTGAAGATTACAAGTTCTAAGGGTACTTCAGATATGTGGTTAAGATCTTTCGTTCTTTCTTAAATTCCGCACCTTGCCAAATACTGCCATATAAAATGAAAGGCGCGGAGAGTAAGAGACAATGAATAGAGATACCTAAATCTGATTCTTTTAAGATCATTTCCACCATGAGGGAGAGAACCAAAAGTAATCTGAATTCCAGGTTCCACTTGTGCTGTCCATTCTTTAGCCTCCTCTTCATCTTCCAGCATCACATCACTTAATCTAGAATCAGTCCTAGCTGGTGTTTGGAGATGACCAGTACTTGTAAAATCCCAAGCTGGAGTAGAATTTGAACTTCCTGTTTGGTAATTATATAAAACTCCCTCAGAGATTGCATCAAACTCTGGATATGGATATGGATATGGTACATGCCCTTTCTTGTAATTTGTAGTAGGCAAACTGGACTTGCACCTATAAGCACCAGAGACCTTCAATACTATATCTTTTATCTGCAAATGATTAAAATAAAAAGGTTCATAATTAGTAAATATATTGAGTGCTGAGTATCAAGTCTTAACAGTCAAAATGAGGAAAATGGATGGTGGCTTAGCGGACAATAAAGTCGATGAAAATTCAGAGGTCAAATTCTAATAGAAACAAGAAACAATGATTTAGGTACTCGATGGAATAATCAAAGTGCTCACTGCTCAAGCTGGTCTAGGTACCAGAGTTAAAACAGAATACATCTACATCCCCCTAAATTTGTCAGTGAATTTCATTTATACATGAACTTGATATGTTCCAATTGAGCAACTGAACACATGATAAACTATTCATATTAGACATTTCTAACTCGAAAAAGCTTTTGCTCGTGTCTCAAGCATCCAATACGCAAACAAGTTAACCATTTAAAATATGACATCTCATTTAATTGTACGCGTTAGTCTCAATAAGCCATAAAACCTCATACATGTTCCAATTTGATGTTCATGTGTATAATTAAAAGAGGATGAATACTATATGATTAACTTAATGAGTTGTGAATACACACAAAAACTTTTCAGAAAATATGAGTCGAAAGTGTCTAATAAGAATATATTATCATGTGTTTAAATGTTCAATTAAAATACGTCATAATTTAAATATCTAAATAAAATTTAGTGAAAAATTTAAGGAATTGTTGATGCATTCAACCTTTACTGACATAACTTGAGCGGATGCACTTGTTGAACATACTTATCGAATTAAATAATTAAAGTTGCAAAACCTCCAAACAATAAGGAGTCATTTGGTAGGTGGTTTGGGAGTGACTTATGCAGGTATTAAATTTTACATAAGTAATATCATGTTTGGTAGCTGATTCGAAGTTAAGTTATTCATGTATAATATTAATACAGTGTTTGGTTTGCAATTTAGAAACCTGCATAACTAATACATGTATAAGTTACGAGAGAATTTATATATTATTTTATGCAGGATAGAAGGTGGAATAAATAATACATGTATAACTAATACATGAATAAGTAATCCATGCATGACTAATACCTGCATAAATATTCCCTCATAACTAATCCCTACATTACTAACACTTGCATAACTTTTACTAGCTACCAAACGACCCCTAACAGGAATAGAGTAACCAACCAGGATGGGTTTGAGTCCTTTTGGATACGGAATTGCCTTTATTGGGGAGCATTTTACCCTTGACATGGCGAATCCAAATTTGGTTCGCTCCAATACGAATACCAAACACCCGGGAAATTTTTTTATAACATGAATAGAGTAGGTAAGGGTAGAACCTGCGCTGTCAGGCTTTTGACAGAATCTTTAGTATTGGGAGACCCACGAATACCTTCTTCTTCTCCACCATCATCTTCAACTTTTTGCTTACATGTAATGCATGTCAGCATCTTCCTTTCTCTTTTATAATCTTTTTCCTCTGAAAAATATTCTCCTTTCTTCTTCTAATAACTACAAATGAATAATGAACACAAGTAAACAATCAAATTTAAATATAAATTACATTGATTTGTGATATTCATGTTGTGTCTTTTTGCTGATAGGATCAGTTTTGATCTTCCATTTCAAATTTAAATTAAAAAAAAAAACTTTCCTTTAATAACAATGTAGAGCTGTGATTTGAATATTTCGAGATATTGGGCGAATATGCATTTATTTTCAGTCACAATCTTTGATGGTAAAAACATTAAATAGCAAATGATATTACTCCCTCCGTTCCTAAATACTTGTTCTTCATATTAAAAATATAGATTTCATAATATTTGTCATTTGAGAAACTAAAATATAATTAGTTGTTTGTTTCCATCTTTATTAAAAATAGATGAGTAATAAATGAGTGGCGTGCAAATTATCCTCTATATCCTCTAGTTAATATTTTTTTTTCTTAAGGGACGTGCAAACTAAAAATATGACAAGTATTTAGAAACGGCACCACAAGTCCTCCATCATTGAGGGGTTTTGCATTTGAGCTCTGAATATGAAGTTGTCTTTAATAAGAAGCATTCTAACTAAAATAGGACTTTTCGACGCGAATCTAAATTTATCGAACACCAAAATAAATACCAAACACTTAATTGAAAAGCAAAAAAGTTAAAATAAATAGAAAAGTAATTCAACAAGTTAATAATTAACATGCTATACCGCTTCATTGATCATTACAATTGGATGCAAGGACATTTGTAAAATTTGGGACTACTCTGCTGACAAGAAGGGCAAGGAAAATAGGGTTCTAAGTAGAAAAGGACAATATATTGGAAAACATATAGATAAAAGGAAAAATTACTGAAATTATCTTCCCTTGAAGTTTAAGGTTAAAATGAACTAGAAAAACCATCAAAAAAGTTGTGGTCGAGCAATAAGTATTCGTTTATCCTAAACCAAATCTTAATTAGAATCTTGGGTTCGAGCCCTGAATATGAAATCGTATTTGGTAGGAAGTGTTTTACCCCAAAGTGAAACTTTACAGTATAAATTTGAACTAGTCAAACCCGATAACAAATATCGAACCGTGAAGGGAAACCCGAAAAGTTAAAATGAATTAGAAAAATAATAAGTGTTCGTTTGTCCGTAACCAAACCTTAACTAGAGTATCAAGTTCGAGCCCTGAATATGAAATTGTGGTAGAGTGATAAATATTCTTCTGTCCTTAATCAGACCTTAACTAATGTCTCGGGTTCGAGCTTGGATATGATTCTAGCCTGTTTGGCCAAGCTTATTTTTTTGCCAAAAGTGTTTATTTTTCTCAAAAGTGCTTATTTTAAAAAAATTAAGGTGTTTGGCCCAATTTTTGGGAGAAAATAAGTGTTTTAGGGGAGTAGCATAAGCTGTTTTCCAAAAGCTAAAAAAGTAGTTTATCCCCAAAAGTACTTTTTTAAAAAACACTTTTGATAAAAATACACTTAAAAACACTTTCAAAAAACTTGTCAAACACTAATTGCTATTCAAAAGTGCTTTTTAAATTTATTGGTCAAACGCAAATTGCTTTTCACCAAAAGTGCTTTTTTGAGAAGTACTTTTAAAAAATATAATTTTCAAAATAAGCTAATTTTAGAAGTTTGGCCAAACAGGCTAGAAGTCACATTTGGGGGAAGCTTTACCACCAAATAGGACTTTACAATACGATTCAAATTAATCCGATCCCAAAACAGATAAAAACAGCGAATGGAAAACCAAAAAAAATTAAATGAACTAGAAAAGTAATAAGGATTTGTCTTTCCTTAACCAGACCTTTACTAGAGTATCTAGTTCGAGTCCTGGATATGAAGTTGTGGTGGAGTGATAAGTATTCATTTGTCCTTAGTCAAACTTTAACTAAAGTCTCAGGTTCAAGCTCGATATATGAAGTCGCATTTGATAGAAAGTGTTTTACCCTTAAAGTGAGGCTTTACGATACAAATTCGAATTAATCAGACTCCAAAACAAATATCGAACAACAAATATAAAATCAAAAAAGTTAAAATGAACTAAGAAAAGTAATTCAACAAGTTAATTATTATTAAGAGTAAATCCCACTTTACCCCCTTAACATTTAAGGTTTGAGAAACAATATCCCCTCCACATATTAAATGGGAACGATACCTCCCTTATATAATATTTTCCTGTGAGATTTTTTTTTTCTTGAATAAAGATTTTTAAAAAGTTTTTTTAAAAAAAATTAACCCCCCTCCCCCAACCCAATCCCTAAAAACACTGAAGAGAGGAAATTTTTGGCGCTAAAACACTTAATTTTGAGGGAATTTTTTTATGCTAATCCTGCAATGTTCTTGATATTTATGTGATTTTGACATTTGAAAAATCTATCTAATCTCCATTGACACCTATTTTTGAAGGTGAGTAATTCTTTCATTAAATATTAAAGTATTACTTCAATGTACATGTCCTCTCAATCTTAGATTCTTGGGTTCCCCTTTATTTGCTTCAAATGGATGCAAATTTGTTTAAAAATATTCTATCTGGAGATTTTTTATGTCTCTCAGGCTTAACAGGACATTTTATTAAAAGGTGAAGTATAATATGTTTATTCAAAACAATATTTAGTCGTCTTTCTTGCTATCTTCAAAAGTTTAACCATTTTTTCTATTATTTTAATATCATTATATACAATATTGAAGAAAATATGCAGAACTAATCTATCTTATGTGAAAATATTAGAAATTCTTATGAAATATACATTAGATGAAGAAATTATTGTTATGTGAAGTATTAATTATTTATGAGATTTTATCTTTGCGCCAAAAGGTTATTATTTCTTAAAAAAATATATACACGTTTTATCTTTGTTCCAAAAAAATTTCCTCTCTTCAGTGTTTTTAGAGATTGAGTTGGGGGGACGGGGGTTAATTTTTTTAAAAAAACTTTTTTTAAATCTTTATTCAAGAAAAAAAAAATTCACCGAAAAATATTACATAAAGAGGATATTATTCCCATTTAATATGTGAAGGGGGTATTGTTTCCCAAACCTTAAATGTTAGGGGAGTAAGGTGGGATTTACTCAGTTATTAACATGCAAGGACATTAGTAAAGATTGGGACCACTATGCTGACAAAAGAGCAAGGAAAATAGGATTCTAAATCGAAAAGGACAATATATTGGAGAACATATATATAAAAGGAAAAAATTACTGAAATTATCTTCCAAATCGAAAGGACAATTTTTTTCATTGAGAAGAAGCCGATATAATATTCTTGTACCTTATAGAAAAAAATTATTGACATCAATTAGTGTACTAGCCAATCATAGTTAATACTTAATATAAAAATTTATATTATGTTCTCCAAATTTAGAATTCTAAAGTTCAAATCAGTTCTGGCTCTGCTCATAAACATTTGACTCAATAAGCACTTCAAATAAAAACAAAAAAAATACTTATAAATTAATTTAATCAACTTATATAAACTTATCTCTCGTTTGGCTATATATTTTGGGAGTAATTTCCTTTTTTTTTAAAAAAAATAAAATATTATTTGTTCATGAAATTTAATCTGTTTTCACTTTCACTCACAAAATTTTTAAAAAATTTCAAGTAAAATACATGTCCAAACATAACTTTAAGGGCTCGTTTGACTGGTGAACGAGTTATCTCGGGATTAGTTATCCCAAAATTGTTATTCACCCTTAATATGGTATAAAAATAACACTACAATATCGAGATCTATTTTATCCCAATCAAATATGAGATAAACTAATCTTAAAATTAATATCGCAATTAATTATTCCTTATTCCACGTATCAAACGAGCTTTAAATTTCAAAAAGTATTTTTCAACACAACTTGAAAGACTCATTTTCTTTTTTCATGTTTAAACTAAATCTATGGTCAAACGTAGCTTAGTAGGTTAATACAAGCACATAGCATCGTGGAGAGAGAAACAAATAAAAGCCAGTAGAGACAAGAGAAAGGAAGAGGAATTAAGTAGCAGTAGCATGCAGTAGCAGAAGTAGCAGGGGCAGGATGTATGTAATCTGGCTGGTTTGGAGAATAAATGACCAATCGCTGTACAAAATGAATGAGAGCAGTTGTCCACCTTTGAAAGCGGCCATTGAGAATAGACAAACAGACAATAGCTCTGTACTATTTTTAACTATTCCCTACTCTTTTTATTCCCAGAACAAACCAAAAATGCTTATTAATTTTGAATGTACATAAGTAAATACATGCGGTGTATGTCTCAAGTAGAAACTTGTGAATTATCACGTAAGACGTGTGTCTACTTGTTCAACTTTATATAAATTTAAGTACTTACTTGTGCAGCTGAAGTTTCCAATAAATAAATTTTGAAAATTTATCTTCAAATATTTAATCTGGTCTTTAAATATTTTCAAGTTCTTAAAATTGGGCTTTTAAGACACAAAATTTTAATTTTTTTTAAGTAAAATACATTTTCAAGCTTAACTTTAAATTTAAAAACTCTTAACTTTTTAAGTTTGTAACTTCAAAATTATGATTAAATGGAAGCGTAGTTTAGTGGTCCAAATATAGTTGCAGTAATAACTTTATTGAAAGTTAGTATAATATTCAAATCTAGCAGGTAAATGCGAGATTCAATTGATGCACTTTTTTTATCTGCAGAAAAAATTTAAGGTAGGAGAGGCACGAGTATTAGGTGGCAGACAAAACTTGTGTGAGATTCCTCTCATGATTTGCCAAGTGGAATATGAAATCCCACCGTCATAAAAGTGGGTCAAAGTCCCCACTATTTCTCTCTCCCCTACTTCTTTCCTTTCTCATTTTTTTTGAGTCTAATTGCTTTTAAATTTATTTATTTTGTGATATAAATAGATGTTTGATTTATTTACTCAAACAAATTTTTTTCTTCCTTATCTTAATATTTTCATACATCGGAAGTCCTCTACTTTAAAGTTTACAATATAAAAATTCCTTTTCTTCAAATTTTTTGTCACATAAAAGACATTCAACTTTAGCTAAATTAATTAAAGTAAATTTTATCTAAACTATGATATTTTGTACAAAAAAATTATATGGCGCACCAAAATAAGTTATTTACATTTGAGATAATTTTAGAAATCTCTCTTAATATTTCACTTCATAATTCTAAACTCGTTGTGAGATATAATTTATATTTGCTTTTCTTATTTTAATTTTTGTATTTTTTTTTTACTCATTAACATTAATATTAAAAATATAATTTAATTATTTTACTTTTCTTAATATGCCCATTTGTATAGTAAAATACAGAAACACTTATAATTTGAAATTTGTGTGAATTTTTATGTACCTAAAATTAAAAAATTAAAAAAAATAAAAATAAAACCTATATGGTGACCAACGAGATTAAGCTTTCAATCAAGAGTCATAAAGATTAACAAGTTTCTTTTTTGGCACTAAATCAACACACTTTGTTTATAAATTTTTAACTCATAATTTTTTATATTTATTAAATTTCTCAATTCAAATACAATATTTGTGTATAAGTTACTAGGTTCCTGAGAACCTCACTCAACCCCACCCACCCACCTATGAATTCGCCCCCGATAAAATACATAAACACATTTTAAAAATAAAATAAAAATTATGTGATAAATTTTAAAGTGAATGATTTTTATGTGATAGAAAATATTATTATGTGATAAACTTTAAAGATAAATAACTCTTACATAATAATTTAAAAAAATTGTGTAAAATTTAAAGTTGTATAATCCATAATAAAATTTATCTAAAATTTTTTAATTTTAAATATTTATTACAAAAAATATGATCATCACAACTTCAACTCTAATTTTAAAAATTTTAAATAAAATATTTTTTTATTTTCATGAATAAATATTCACTACTATTTTTCACTATGCCTCCATTTTGTTGTTATGTTATTTAATTTATGCAATGAAATGACATGGATAAAATTAAAAAATAAAAAGTAATATTATATATTAGCTAGAGGGGTGAATGGAAGAAGGTGGGTGAAAGGGTGAAAAGAGAAAAAAAATTATAATGAAATGAGACTCATAATATATTTTATTAATTAAAAATATCCTCATCCAACTATAGCTCTTCCACCATAAAATTTTTCTTTATCTGCCTATTGACAGAGGAACTAGAAGAGCTAGGGGCCCAATGGATATATTTGAACTCTCTTTCTCCAACAATAATAGTAAGTAATATATTTAGTATAGTCACGTAACGAGAATGTGATAAAGATGAGTTGTACACACCTTACCCCTAAAAAATAGTGAAAAAAGTAGTAATAATAATAATTAGGGGCGAAATCAAGTAGGGGTAAGGGTTTATTCACATATTTTTTGATGAAAAATTACATTATTTATATATATATATTTTTTTATATATATATATAATAAATATTGAACCTTTTTCAACAGGAACGGATCTAGAGGGAACCGGGGTATTCACCCGAACCGCTCGGTAAAAAGTTACACAATATATAAAGTAATTTTTTATGTAGATATACATATATATATATAGATTTTGAATCTCCAAAATCAGGGGCGGAACCAGCTTGAGGCTAGAACCCTCTTCGCTGAAAAATTATACAATTAATACATGATTAAAATTATTATTTTTATGTATATATAATAAATATTGAACCCCTTATAGCTAGTTTGTGGGTTTATTTTTTTAAATTTTGAATTATCTCAGTGAAAATTTTGATTTCGGCACTACCAAAATATAAGAAGTTTAGGAGTTCAAAATGTGTCACTGCTTATAAGTAGTATGTAGTAGTATTTACGTGAATTCGAACCTACATTCTTCAAACTCTGAGAAATAAATTAAGAAATTCAGAAACTAAAATGAAAAGTACAAGTCAGTTTTTTTCCACCGTAATAATAAAACAGTATCTGACTCTCTAAATAGCAATACAATAGTGAAATCAAGTGGAATTAGATGGAGCAGGAAAACTCATACCTCAAATATCCGCTACTGGCCGGAGCCGATAATCATCAACTCACCGGTAAAAATGGCGTCCACAGCAATAATCTGCTTTGCTCTGTTCTTCTTACATATTCAGAAACGAGAGAGAAAATCCTTAAGCAAATATCGTTCCGATATCAAATCAAATCAATTCAAATAACAGCGAAAATATTTGAAAAATTCGCGGTCACAAAAACGACTCTCACTCTCTAAATAGACGGAGTAGGAAATCCCCACCGGTAAAAATGGCGTCCAGAGTAATAATCTACTTTACTCTGTTCTTCTTACACGTTCAAAAAAATGAGAGAAAATGCAGGGAAAAATCCTTAAGCAAATTGTAAAGATATCAAATCAAATCAAATAACAGCGAAAAAAAATCCTACATCGGATCAAAATCTTCAGTAATACACTAATTTTCCAGTGAAGAGATTCTCAATCTCCAGAAAATAAATGTAACTTTGAAGAAGGAAAATCCATACCTCAAAATGACCGATACTTGAGCTGATAATCAACTGAAAACCACCGGTGAAAATGGCATCTCCTTTGCCGAAAAATCCTACGTCGGATCAAAAATCTTCAGTAATACACTAATACTCCAGCTATATTCCGATGAAGATATTCTCAATCGCCGGAAAATAAATGTATTTTTGAAGAAGGAAAATCCATACCTCAAAATGACTGATACTTGAGCTGATAATCAACTGAAAACCACCGGTGAAAATGGCGCTTCCTTTGCACTGTTACATTCTGCTTACATGGTTAGAACCGAGAGAAAATTAATCCTTAAGCAAGTCTTCGAAATATCAAATCAAATAACGCCGGATCAAAATCTTCAGTAATACTCCGGCTAGTTTTCCGATAAAGAGATTCTCAATCGCCGGAAAATAAATGTATTTATGAAGAAGGAAAATCCATACCTCCAATGGCCGATACTGGAGCTGATAATCAACTGGCTACTCCTTTGCTCAGTTACGTTCTTCTTATATATATGGAAACGAGAGAAAATCCTTAAGCAAGTTGTCGAAATATCAAATCAAATCAAATAACTGCTTAAGAAAATCCTACGTTGAATCAAAATCTTCAGTATTACTCCGGTTACTTTTCCGATAAAGAGATTCTCAATCGCCGGAAAATAATTGTATTTTTGAAGAAGGAAAATCCATACCTCCACTTGCTGATAATCAACTGAAAGCAAGTCGTACGTCGAAATATCAAATCAAATAACGGCGAAAAAGCCGACGCCGGAACAAAATCTTCAGTATTACTCCGGCGAATTTTCCGATGAAGATATTACGAATCGCCGGAAAATATTTTATTTGAATGGAGACAAAAGGGAGATAAACAACTCGTGGGAAGTGTTGAAAAGGAATTTATAGAAGGACGTGACGCCGTCAACATTATTTGTGTCGTTATCCAACGGAAAACGTGTATGTAAACAGTGAGTAAAAAGAGGTACTGTTGTATTGGATGAGTTGTACCTTGTGCATTAAGAGGGTTGGACCTTTATGTGGGTTTAAGGGTTTATTTGACGTGAAGTATAAGTTATAATAATTCCACGATAAAATGCATAATTATTTTATTTTGTATTTAATTTGAGATATTAATTAGTCTCAAAATTATTTATACTATACTTATGAGATAAATTATCTCATATATATGATAAATAATTAATTTCAAAATTAATTATCACTCGATAACTTGTTTTAAATGAAAAGTGCCCTAATTGTTGGACCAAATGGGGTTTTTGTGGTCTTCTTCATGGTAGACATATGGGTCCCATCTGTCTAGATAAATTAAATTTAAAATGGTGTACTTATATGTGACAAGATTTAAGTGGATTAGTACCATCATATTAGGGTGGGATTAGCCTCTCTTTTTTTGTCTTTTTGATTAGGGCTGATATTTAATTATTTGAGTTTTGAGTGTTTTGCACTGATCTTAATAACAAAAATTACAATGTTAGATTAAAAGCTTGTTTTGGTCATATTTCTAAAAACTGCTTATTATTAAAAAAGTAAAAAATACTTTACATTACTTATAAACACATGGATAATGTAGGAGTGACCTATATGATGGATACGATAAGGGAAGTAAGATTGAAATAAGTTAAACATGTAAAGAGGAGATGGACAGATATTCCAGTAAGAAGGTGTGAAATGTTGGATATAGTGAATACGAAGAGAGATAATGGTAGGTCGAATAATATTAGAGAGAAGAGATTAGACAGGACACGGCACAACTCCACATTGTCGAGTACATGATCTTAGATAGGAGAGTGTGGAGGTCGTGTATCAAGGTAAAAGGTTAATGGGTATGGAGTGCTGTCTTGCTTTTCGAGAGTTTAGGCTTGTTGGTGTTTGTCGTTGTACTAGTCAAACTTCTGTGGTTCTTGCTTTTGATACCTATCATCATCTGTTTATTGTGTTTCGATTATCGCACTATTTGTTGTTGTTTCTGTTTCTTTCTCGTAGACTTTACACTGCTTCTCTTATTAGTTGCTATGTTTTCTTAACTGTTTTCTTCTTCTTTGTACGTGAATACATTGCACTTGAGTCGAGGGTCTTCCGAAAACAGTCTCTCTACCTCCACGAGATAGTGATAAAATGCGTACACTTTACCCTTCCTAAACTCCACTTGTGGAATTTCACTGGGTATGTTATTGTTGTTGTTGTACTTACAAACTCTTTCTTTTGTTTCTCACTTGGTATCGAACATCTTATTATAGTCCGATTAAATTCAAATTCGCTTATTATTGCAGGTTCCATTTTTTTGAGGCAACACTTTTAACAATTTTTTTCTATTTTGAATCACTCGAACTTGAAATCTCTTATTAAGGATGAATAGATTAATCCAACAAAGCCACCACAAATCATAATCCATATTGGTCTTAAACTCATTAATTTTTTGGTGGGGAAGTATGAAAATGGGTAGGCTAATTTAAAGATATGATTCTGTACTAAGATCAGATAACAATCAAATCATTATGTTTCTCTTTTGTTTTCTTTTGCTTAGTGTTTGTCATAAAAAATGTTTTTAAAAAAATGGAGAGGTGGTTATCTAATTAATCACAAATGTATCAAAGTGATATATATTTCTTTTTTGTAAATTTAAAATCCTTCAATTTTTTATTTTATTAGTAAGAGTTTGAAGGACATAACACGTCTAGTGCAACTTATTTTATTGTTTTATAGCTAATTAGTTCTTTTTATATTTAACTACTAAACTATGGGATTAGTAGATGAAAAGTAATTGATAAATATCAAGTGTTGTAAAGTATTTTCAGGTGTTAAAATTATTTTTTATAAATAAATAATTATGTGTTTGGGTTGAAGTATTGAAGCTGATAATAAGTTAGTGTCGGTAAAAATTAATTATACGTATTTTTCTGTTAAAATTACTAAATGTCCTTAAAGTTATTTATAAAAAAAATATAAATTTAAAAGTATTTTGCATGAAAAAAAGACCAATGATGTACAGAATAGAGAAATATTAAAAGTTACTATATGTTTTAGGAGAAGTATTTTAAATATTAAAGATGAAATTGTAAAAGTTATGGACAAACTAAAAAAACTTATAAACAGTAAAATCTCATGTTAATGGTGATCAACTTATGACTGATTTTGATTGATAAACACTTGGTTTAAAAATATCTTTTGTGGTTATTAAACACATAATATGTCAAAAAATATTTTTAAGCTAATTTGATCAGATTATAAACTTAACAATTAATTATAAGGGATCGTTTGGTAGCTGATTTAGAGTTAAGTTATGCATATATTACATCTTGTATAAGTAATATCACGTTTGGTAGCTAGTTAGGAGGTAAATTATTCATGTGTAAAATTAGTACAGTGTTTGGTTTGCAATTTAGAAATCCGCATAACTAATACATGTATAAGTTATAAGAGAATCTATTATTATCTTATGCAGGATAGAAGGTAGAATAAGTAATACATGAATAGTTAATCACTGCATAACTAATACCTGCATAAATAATACATAGATTCCCTCATAACAAATCCCTACATTACTAATACCTACATAACTCTAACCAACTATCAAATGACCCCTAAGGGGTCGTTTGGTAGCGGGTTTAGAGTTAAGTTATGCATGTATTACATCCTGTATAAGTAATATCATGTTTGATAGCTAGTTAGGAGGTAAATTATTCATGCATATAATTAGTACAGTGTTTGGCTTGCAATTTAGAAATCCGCATAACTAATACATGTATAAGTTATGAGGGAATCTATGTATTATCTTATGCAGGATAGAAGGTGGAATAAATAATACATGTATAACTAATACATGAATAAGTAATCTCTGTATAACTAATACCTGCATAAATAATACATAGATTCCCTCATTACTAATTCTTACATTACTAATACCTGCATAACTCTTCCTAGCTAACAAACGACCCCTAATTGTTTAAAGAGAGCTAGATCTTGTTAGGCAAGAAAAGCATAGTCAAGGTTCCAATGTTCTCTTTTCTATGCTTCCCTTCCTAATTAACTCCTTTGTCTGCCAAATAACCCCATGCTGTCTATTGCCATTTTTGGGGGGTGACAAACTGGCATTTGTTTCTTTGTTTGTTCATAATCCAACACCTTGAATGGACCACTCATGAGAGCTAGGTGAGGGTGGGATAGTTAAAAGTAGGTGAAATTGTTTTGAGAACATTTACTCTTCAGTGAGAATCAAATGGATGAGTTGAGTTAAATTTGAGCTAGTTAAATGGGCTAAGTTAATAACTTGATTGGTCATTGAAGTAAATAAAAGTTATTTGATTGAGATGAGTTGGATCAAGATAGGCGAATATTGGGTCATAAATCAATCCGCACAACTATTACAAAGTTCTAATTTTTTGTTTGTTTTCTTGTAAGTTGTTTAACTACCAACAAAAATTGATATTTTTTTAAATTATTATGGCTTTATATAACATATCATACAATTAGGTTATTTTGAAAAGATTTCTCATGGCTCACTTTGGATTACATATTTAGCACAACTAGGCTCAATCATGTGGTTTATAGTAATGACCTTAAAGGTGAGCAATCTTAAACTTTTGACTTCGCTTTTCTCATGAGCATAACTTCAAGTTTAACAAATTCTGCTCTTGAAGTGGGGCAAACGGGGTTCAAAAGTTCAACACCACCCATTTTCAAGGACATTAAGTGTAATTTTCTGATTTCTAAATGAGCTGAACTGGACGGATCAAACTAGATTGAGTCAATAAATATACCGGTCATTCACCCACCCAAACTTGAACGAGTTAAGCAGATAACATATGTTTTTATCTACTAATTTCGTCACCTCGATTTGGTACGAACTCAAAATTAATCAGACCAGTAAATTTTGAATATTGAATACCTAAAAAAAAAAAAACTTTAAATGGATTGATATGAAAACTTTTCAATTATGTCAACTCTATACATTCTCTTTATTGCCTTGTGCAGATTTTTGCCCACATTAAGTGTGACCAATAATTGTGAGCCAAAGCAAAACACACACACTGCATTAGTTGTACTATGTTGTCTTTGCCTTGTGTCAAAGAAACCTAACAAAATTCTGTCATGTGCCCTTGCCTACATGCAATGCTTTTAATGCAAATTTTGTTTGGCTAATTACAGTTTAGCACCATCATTAAGCATAAAGCAATGATGTGAATAACAAATTTATGTTGATGAAGTTCTTATTTTAGTATATTTATACTTCTCTCATTCTTAAATACTTGTCATCCTTGTTAAAAATAAATGGCTTAGTATAATATTTGTCATTTTTAGAAAATCAAGACATAATTGAGTATATTCTTCCCATTTTCTCCTTAGGAGTAATTATTCTTGGAAGTAAACACATGATCGTCTCAACAAGATTGGGGGCCTAAAGCCAAATTTCATAAAGGGGCCTTAATTTGTTTTTTCTAGTTCACACGCGCACACACATATATATCGAATAACAATAACAACAATAACATATCCAAGTATAATTCTACAAGTGACGTCTAGGGAGAGTAGGATATACACAAACTTTATGCAGTAAGAATATAACCAATGCAAATTTTCAATGAAAAAGTATAATATAAACTTTGAATAATAAAACTTGATTCAAGAATTTGAGAAGTTGAAATAATAATATCGAAATAGTGTTGCGTTGAATTGGATAAGTTGATATAATAATATCGAAATAGTGTTGCACTGCTTCAATATAACGATAACTTGTTGCAATGTTTGAAACTTGAAGAAGACACCAAAAGCAAATTTGATCTTTTTGTAAACAATCAATAATAATTTTTTTTGGTCCAAAATTTCTTTTCAAATTTGACAGTACATGAATTTTTTTTAAACATTATATATATATATATATATATATATATATATACATTTTTAGAAAAAAATGGGGTCCCCAAAAATTTTAGGACCCCAAGCGGTTGCTTTAGTTACCTTATTATCGAGTCGGCCCTGAGTAAACATTGACTAATTTAACATAGGAAATGTTGTTTAGTCTTCCAATCTCTTTATTTATGGCTATTATGTAAAACATTTTTTTTTAAATAATACAAATGCTGGGAAGAGGAACTTTAACGTTAAAGTTATTTTTGTATCCTCGATCTATATAAGTTATGAGTTTGAGCCGTGAAATCAGTTATTAATATTTGCGTTGACGTAGACTACATATTACACTCCTTCCGTATCCAACGCGTGAATGCAAGATGCATTAATTTATACGTACACTAAGCTATCCTTTTATATATAGTACATGATAAAAAGAAAATTGATAAAAATTCTGCCTCCACCACTGATCATCGGTAAAAAAGGGGGGAACATGCATGAAAAGCAATTGTCGAGATTAAACTTTGTTCAAACGTTAGGAATGTTTGTTTCTGTAAGGAAAAAAAAAAGACTTAAACATAACACAACATAATAATGCAAAAGTTTGGGGAAGTACTGATTTGCTGAAAAGCCCTTCATTCTTCAACTATATGATCATAAAAGTAGGAAAAGAGTTGGAAATTATTAATTATGAATTATAATCACTCTCTCAAGTCTCAATCCCAAAGTCTTTCCCCATTTCCCAAGGTTTCTTTGACTATACGTGGTGCGTTTGGACATAAAAAATGTGAAATTCAAAAAAATAAAATGAGTACTGATAAAATGATATTTGTAAATTAGAGTTGTGTTTGAATGTTATGAATGAAAAATTGTCTAATTATATTTGATACCTCGGAAAAATTTCTATATATAGAAGAGGAAAAATAATTATTAGACTCATGCTAAGAATTGTGTATTTTCTTTTCATTACTTACTTTTCTATTTTACTTTTGTTCTTTGGTTACTATTGTTGCTCGTAAGTTCCTCTATTGATTAATCCAAAGCTTTAGTTTGTTACATTGAACATGAATACAATTTGAAAAAATATAAAAAATTTGTGAAAGATTTGAAGTGAAAAATATGAAAAAAAATAAAATTATAATAATTTTATGTCTAAACATAATTCCAGAATTACAATTCTAAAAGAAAAAAGTGAAAATTATCCATAACCAAATTGGTCCTGTGTTTTTACTCTTATCTTGGCTTCTTTACTGTTTTTTTCTTTCAGTTTTATAAAGAATGATGTTAAAAGAAGAGACCACTTGACATAACCAAATTGGTCCTGTGTTTATAAGTTTGCAGAACACCCTCTATATTATAAATAATTTCATTTAATAAAATACTGTATTCGTTTCTAAATATTTATCATTCTTATTAAAAATAAATATTTTATAGTACTTGCATTTTAAAAAATCAAAACATAATTAGTTGTTTGTTTTTACCTTTACTCTTAATCATAAATATGGAGAGATGCTAATATAGTGCAAAAGAGAGAAATATTAAATAGAGAGGAGTAATAAATAAAGAATAATTTAGTCAAATTGCTCTCTAATTAATGTTTTTCTTAAGGGGTGTGCAAACCAAAAATGTGATAAGTATTTAAAAACAGAGAGAGTATTATTTGATAGCCTAATAAATGATAACTAACCTATGATAACATTTCGAATTACACTAATAATATAAACTATCTTTATACTTTCGGTATATATAACTTCACCTCGTTGTGTATATCTAGTTAAGAGCATTTGAATTTACTAAAGTTTTATTTTCCTAAAAAAAGGTTTTATTTACTTCTAATTTTCAATTTTCATTTAGCCTTTTAGTTCTTTGTAGTCTAATATCCCTTGCTATGGGCTTTAAGTAATTACCCAAGTCAATCAATGGGCTTTTTTCTGCACAACTGATGGACACTATCCACTCAAAATGAGGTAAGCCCAGCCCAATTCCATGTGCTATGTGTTGGCTAATTTGGTCATCAAGTATTAATGATTTGGTTGTTCTGTATAGTTTATTCTTGTTAAAGTGACCAATTAATCTAGTTTATTGTGGCATATTTTAGGTTGATGTTCAAATTAATGATACATTGGAAGAATCCCGTTTGGTTTTTGATATCAATAGATTGATTGTTTCGCTTTTGTATTTTTGCGAAATTCAAATCGTAATAACTAAATGTCTAATTCGAACCTATATAACATGATCAATCAATAAATCCATCGTTGTCATATACTTTGTATATCATACTAGATAGTTATTATTACAAATGGGCCTGGACCAATATCGGCAAAGCAACCTAATATCAGATTAAGTGGCTATGTATGGGATTCGAGTTGATAAATAGTAAATTGTGAGAACAAAAAGGGGTTTATGTGAATTATGTTGCAACTTTGCAAATACTGTTATTCCCTCATCCCCTTCCATGTTTTAGTATCTCATCTCCTTCTTCTCTAGTATCCGAGCTATCTTTTTTTCACTACTTCAATTGTAGTTCTGCCATTCAAGTATCAGTTTGATTACTAGCTATTGTATTGAATCTGTTCCTATCAATACGAATTGGGAGTATGGTTATTGTTACGTTGCTGTTTGTTACAGATATCATATTCATGAAATGCGATTCACTTTCAAAATGCTTTGTTGGTGAAATATTAAACACGCGAGAATGTCTTGATAGTGAAATAATAAACACATGAGAATCAAAATTGTTTAAAAATAATACAAAGTAAAATATAATTTCATACCGAGAATAAAGACTTTAAATCACCACAATCTCAGACATAAACAACTTTAAAATCACTTTGTGACAATAGACCGACATTATTTGTGCAAAATTATACATACACCACAAATCAAGAAAACACCTACTTAAGGAAAGCTATCTAATGAGTATTTTATAACAAGATCAAGATAATAAAAGATATATTCAAAGAGAAATGCATAGCCAAAAATCTGTCCTACTTCTTTCAATATTAATTTCAGAATTAAAATCACCATAATCTCAAACATAAACGACTTAAAAGTCGCTTTGTAACAATAAGTCGATATCATTTACACAAAATTCTACATACCTCAAAAATCAAGAAAACACCAAAATCATAAAGAAGCAATCTAAATGATATGGTTATACTAAAAATTAATATAAAAGACATATTCAAAGAGCCAAAAGTCCTACTTCTTTCAATATTAATTTCAAACAAGAAGTAAAACCATAAAATCATCATAATCTTAGACATAAACAGTTTAAAAGTGGCTTTGTGACAATAGGTCGATATCATTTACGCAAAATTCTACATACCCCACAAATTGATAAAACACCTAAATCATAAAGAAGCAATCCAAATAACATGGTTATAATTAAGATTAATATAAAAAAACATATTCAAAGAGCCAAAAGTCCTACTTCTTTCAATATTAATTTCAAACCAGAAGTAAAATCGTAAAATCACCATAATCTTAGACATAAATAAATAACTTAAAAGTGGCTTCGTGATACCATTTACGCAAAATTCGACGTATCTCACAAATCAAGAGAACACCTAAATCATAAAGAAGCAATCCAAATGAAAATGTTATATGATAAGATCAGACTTATTCAAAGAGAAATGCATAGCCAAAAGTCCGTTCTATTTCTTGCAATATTAACTTTAGATGAGAAGTAAAATCGTAAAATCACCATAATTTCAGCCATAAACGACTTAAAAATCACTTTATGTCAATAGGTCGATACCATTTGCGCAAAACTTTACATACCCCATAAATCAAGAAAACACCAAAATCATAAACAAGCCATCCAAATGAAAGGGTAATATAATAAGATCAAGATTTAAAGAAACATTCAAAGAGAGAGATATTGCATAGCCAAAAGTCCTAATACTTCTTTCTTGATCCTCCACCCCTACTAATTGATTGCCAAAAAACAGGCCAATTCTTCTTAGCTTCATTCCAACCCAAGGTTGACCCTTCTCTCATTGGATCCCAACTAGATGAAACTATACCATAACTAACTCCCAATAAGGCAGTCCCAAAAAAGACAAATGACACAATAAAGGGTACCCAAGTAGGCACATCAATCTTTAAACCAACCTTAAGATAATAAAAGAAAGGAAAAAACAATAAACCAATAAACAAAGGGATACCAACTGAAAATCCCATTCTGCTTATCATTCTATTAGTCACTATCTCTGGTATAACTCCTCCTTCTTGATTCTCATCATCTTCATTTTCATCATCATCATTTTCTTGATCTTCTTCTTCATTTTCTTGTTTTGGTACTTTCTTGGACTTTTTGGTAATTTTCTTTGGGGGAGGTCCAAAACCTTTTGGAGAATTAAGTGTTGCAAAAAGAGGGGTGAGTTTTTTGTGTAATTGTTTGGATTTGGGAATTTGGAAGTGAAGGGAGTGTTTGTTTTTTGAGGTAAGTGGATGTAAGGGGGATAGTACTATTCTTGGAAATGAACATGTTTCCATTATTTTTTTCCTTCTTCACTAGCCTTGCTTACTACTTCTTCACATTGTTCTAATTGGTTGGTGGTGATGCATTTGTTCTTCTAAGGTTTTTGGAGGAAAAGCTTATCTATATCTGAGGACCCTCTAAGTTACTATATTAGCCCTCTTGGTAAGTGGGACCCACCTACTCAAAATTGAAGAGCTAAAATAAAAGATTTATTTATATACAACAACAGATGCGCTAACATATGCAAATCTTATCTTTACCTTATGAAAATAAATAAAGAAACTATTTTCGATAGATCCCCAACATTTATTATATATAAAAGAGTTCAAATTTGTTCCTATACTATTTGAAATTGCACAAATTTAACCCTCCGTTATAATTTCATTCCATACTTACATTTATTATTAACAAAGCGTCTAGTATTTGTCCTTGCTTTTAACAGAGAGCTTCAAAACATGAAATGAGTTGATTCCACCCATTAGAATTTTATTTTTTCTTAAAAAAGTTTATCCATCGAGGGCAAAAATCAAATTTTATCCTAACAAATGATTAATATAAAACCAAAAGTTTAACATAAGTTAAAATTACTTAATTTCGAATAGTATAAAGACAAATCAAACCATATTTCTTATATATATTGATGGTGTAAACTAGTTTTTACATATTGTTTTTACCTACTATAACAAGTTAATTTCTACTTTTTACGGGTTACAAAAGTTGTTCTACTTTTTAAAAGTCCCAAGGGGAGAAGGATATGTGTATAATTTAGTAAGAGGAATAAAGTTATACGTATCTAACAATAACAGCAATAACATATTTAGTGTAATTCATAAGTGAGGTCTGAAGAAGGTGATGCATACATAGCCTTACTCAAGGTAAAAAATTTGTTTTTGATAGATTCTCGACTCAAGTAAAGTATATTAAAATCAGTAATAAAAGAAAATATAACAGCAAGAAATCATATTGAAAATGATGGAATAAAGTTATATCTAATTTAAAGAAATTTATGGGTTTCATTGGACTTTTTTTTACTCATAAATGTGGATAGGCACACTGAATCAATATTGGCCATAAAAGTTAATTACTCCCAGTAGTGTTATTTCTGAATCCAACAAGGGCAAAAACATCATACTCCTTTATTACCAATCAGATTATTACTAATATTTAAGATCAATTTCAAGAATGTCCCAATGCCACTTCCTCAGTGAGAGTCCATTGCTGAGCACCCTTTCATGGTAGAAACTTAAATCTCTCTACTTTTTTTTTGTCTGTTTTTACTTTTAATGTTCTATTAGTGAATCATGTATACTGAATTGCTGCTTACTTTTATGAGGTTTCATTGTTTAAAGAATGCTATTTTTCCCTCATTTGTTCTTGGGTTTTTGTCTAATTATTAAGAGCATAACTTGTGTGAAACAAGGATGCTGAATTGTTGCTTACTTTGATGAGGTTTCATTGTTTAAAGAATGCTATTTTCCCCTCATTTGTTCTTGGGGTTTTGTCTAATTATTAAGAGCATAACTTGTGTGAATCAAGTATACTGATTTGTCCATTTCATTTCTAGTTGTTGCTGCTTGCTTTGAGGTTTCATTGTTTAAAGAGTGCTCTTTTGTTCTTGGGGTTTTCTCTAATTCATATGAGCATAACTTGTGTGAATCAAGTATACTGATTTGTCCATTTCATTTCTAGTTGTTGCTGCTTGCTTTGAGGTTTCATTGTTTAAAGAGTGCTCTTTTGTTCTTGGGGTTTTCTCTAATTCATATGAGCATAACTTGTGTGAATCAAGTATACTGATTTGTCCATTTCATTTCTAGTTGTTGCTGCTTGCTTTGAGGTTTCATTGTTTAAAGAGTGCTCTTTTGTTCTTGGGGTTTTCTCTAATTCATATGAGCATAACTTGTGTGAATCAAGTATACTGATTTGTCCATTTCATTTCTAGTTGTTGCTGCTTGCTTTGAGGTTTCATTGTTTAAAGAGTGCTCTTTTGTTCTTGGGGTTTTCTCTAATTCATAAGAGCATGACTTGTGTGAAACAAGGATACTGATTTGTCCATTTAATTTCTAGTTGTTGCTGCTTACTTTGAGGTTTCAGTTGTTTAAAGAATGCTCTTTTGTTCTTGGGGTTTTCTCAAATTCATAAGAGCATGACTTGTGTGATAGAAGGATACTGGTTCATTTCATTTTTAATTGTTGTTGCTTACTCTGAGGTTTTGTTGTTTAATGAGTGCTATTTTGCGCTCTTTTGATCTTGTGGTTTTGTCTAATTATTAAGAGCATAACTTGTGTGAAATAAGGATACTGAATTGCCCATTTCATTTCTGATTGTTTGCTGCTTAATTTGATGTTTCATTGTTTGGAGAAGGCTATTTTGTGCTCCTTTGTTCATGGGGTTCTCTCTAATTCATAAGAGCATAACTTGTGTGAATCAAATATACTGATTTGTCCATTTAATTTCTAGTTGTTGCTGCTTACTTTGAGGTTTCATTGTTTAAAGAGTGCTCTTTTGTTCTTGGGGTTTTCTCAAATTAATAAGAACATAATTTGTGTGAATCAAGTATACTGATTTTCCATTTCATTTCTAATTGTTGTTGCTTACTCTGAGGTTCCATTTATTAAAAGAAAGCTTTTTTGCGCTCTTTTGTTCTTAGGGTTTTCTCTAATTTTTTAAGAGCATAACTTGTGTGACTCAAGTATACTGAATTGTCCATTTCATTTCTAATTTTTTGCTGGTTACTTTGATGGGCTTTCATTGTTTAAAGGGTGATATTTTGTGCTCTTTTTGTTCTTGGGGGTTTTCTCTAATTTTTAAGAGCATAACTTGTGTGAACCATGTATACTGAAATCTCCATTTCATTTCCAAGTGTTGCTGCTAACTTTGAGGTTTCATTGTTTAAAGAAGCTTATTTTGCACTCTTTTGTTCTTGTGGTTTTCTCTTTTTTTTTTAAAGAGCATATATAACTCGAGTTTCTCAACTTAGTTAGTCTAACTTTTAGCATTTCATTTGCTAAGGGAGTCGTGACCAAAATCTTCTGGTTTGTGAACAACATACCCAATGTAATCCCACAAAGTGGGTTTGTGTCTAGTCAAACACAACAACATAAATTGGGACGGAGGGAGTAAGACATAGAGCCCCCGAAGAAGTAAATAAAATTCCATTATATTGTTAGAAAGCTTTGAGAGGATAACTTTCCAAAAGGAGTTTAAATTTACCCAATTCGCTAATGAGAAAAGCCTCTCCAGACTTGGCATTTCCATTTTGGTAATCGTAGGGTATCTCTCACAGAATTTGATAGACTTATGCGCTTGTGATTGTAGGTAGAAATGATTATAAAGGGAATGCTCAGGAGATATGAACGATGGAATCCAGTGCATCCTACATATGGAGCCTTCTGGGGCATGGGAATAGGCATTGGCTGCGGGGTGGGATGGGGGCCTGGATTTGGCCCTGAGGCTATTGGTTATGTTGGAGCTGGCTGTGGTGTTGGATTCAGCGTTGGCTTCTCTCTGCTCGGTGTTGGCATTGGTCTACCTGCCAATTACATCTTCACAGTTCCTTACAATGGTAAAAATAACCAATTTTTCATATCCCGCTTCTTAATGAATTGGACATTTTAAGTTCCAACTTTGTGAGATTTGAAACTACTGTTGAAGTTGATCTATTAAGTTACTTGTATATTCTCTTGTAGCCTTCACAGCTGCTAGAAGTGGTGCTATAGAGATGGCTCGATCTACTGATAAAAGAAGCATGAGAAACAATGTGGAAGAAAGTCGGTGTAACCTCGATTCAAATATTTCTGGCTTGCAAGAAAGGGTGATTCGTACATTTTCAAGCTTAAGGGCCAAAGAATCATCAGGGAAGGTGGTAGATTCATCTGAAATGTCGACCAAAATGTCCTTTCCCAATCAATGCATAGATCGTCTAAAACAAGGCATCAATGGCTTACTTCATCCTTGCAAAGGTATGATACAGAGTGCTCACAAATGAATTTGCAATTTTACCGTGATTAGACTTTTCATGCCACTTTGTTCTAATTACTTAAACAGTGTGTAATATTGGTCATCAATCTATGTTCTACATGTTGGTCATTTTGTGGGTTTTGCTGTTAGTCCCCGTCAAATCTATTCCTTCAAACTAATGGAGATAAGTTTGCCAATAGAACACCAATTTTTAGGTTCCAAGCTGCTCTTTGGTCCGAAGATGGGATTAAATGTGATTGTTAATGCGAAAGGAACTTGATCTACCGTTAGTTAAAATGGTTATGGGTTCGGATTCGTGTTGAATTTGCTACTAAGATAGCTTTTTCATTTTACAATCGTATCAACCACTTTTTCCAAGATTGACTATCTCCGACTGTATGATATTACTATGATTGAAGAAGTACACACCAATTGTATTTGCACAAAATCAGTTGTCCATGGCATTTGGTGATAAAAGTGGAAAGAACAAAGAGTCAAAAAGAGAGTGTGTTGTGTGTGTGCCGGGGGGGGGGAGGATTAGGTGGGACGAGATCAGGCCATAACCCCTACTTAGCAGGCATGAATTTTATAATAGATATATACACGGCAATTTATCGATGTTTTTGTAGACTTTAAATCCTTCAATAGCCTATTCATTTTGAAACCTTGGAGTTATAGTGACTGCAGGATAGAAATATCAAATCAGGATCTCTGGTGGTCAATTATGAAATTCTAACAAATGGTTTGAACATTATGCTTAATGTTTGTAAGAAGAAGTTTATAACTGAGATTCATTATTATTTGAGTTTCTTTAATAATTAATTATCAGTGAGTTGACTGTTACTCGATTTCCACGATAATTTGGTATAGATCAAACAGGAGAGCCCAACCCAAAAGTCTAGTCTGGTAGGGTGGGAGGCCCATTTAGCCTATAAACCCAACCCATTAACATTTCTCTTTCCGATGAAGGACAAATGGCACATAACAGTCTGTCCTTTCATATAACAGCCTTATTTATGGCCTTCAAACCATCCTCCCTTTTCTTAGCTCTTCTAAGATTTCTGTAATCCGGCTTTAAGGAGAATCTCCTTGATTGTGAATCGTTGAACACGATCACTGTTTCCATCTGGTACACTGGAATGTACTGCCTTATAGTCTTTACCAGAATCTGTGTGAAATAGTTCAAAGTTATCTTTGCTGATACTTTCGTTTGCTTTCACACTAATATATAACGCGTTGTCATCTCTGTAATCTGTAGTGCTGTCGTTTATAACCTTGCCTTAACTTGATTACTTATGAAATGTATGTTTGGTACCGTGACCTACCAGTGTTGAATAGGTGTGATATACTTAACACTAAAACCAAAAACCACAACAACAACAAAAAAAACTTGATGTCCTCGTACCAGATACTTACACGCACTCATATACCATAAATGAATCCGTGTAACATCGATGTATCCTCCTTTTGCTGCAATCAAGAGAAAATTGAAAAACTTCTCATGTGTCACGCGTGTATCGACTTCTTGCAGGTTCAAAGGATAAAGGCAGCATGGATGGGAGCACACAATGTTTTCCTAGCCCAGAAGGGTCAGTGTACATTGTATACATTATAGCATTGGCACTTCTTTTGCCTTCCCACAGCATTCTGTTTCCTTACATGTTTAACTACCCCCTCATCCCTCCCCCCCCCCCCAAAACCCCCACCCCCCTTTCTTTTTCCTCTTTTGCAAATATTTTGCTAATTATTTTCTCTTTTTTTCTTTTCATGTGATAATAGGAAGAGTAGGTAGAAGAGAAGAGAGCATTTACAGTTGCAGTTATTGGGCTGCTACTATACTCCAATGTTGTCAGCATATTTTGATTTCTTTTATTTTGGAAAACATTGTTTTGGGGTGTGTTTGGTACGGAGGAAAATGTTTTCTTATTTTCGTATGTTTGGTTGGACAAAATTTTTGGAAAACATTTTCTTTAAAAATGAGGAAAATGACTTCCTTAATGAAAGGAGTGAAAACAAGTTATATAAGTGACATTCTATGTTTATTGTATCCTCCCAACTCGTCCAACCCCTACCCATCCCCCGAGGCCCCACTCCCTACCCCCTTCCACCCTTAGGGGGTTGTTTGGTATGAGAGATAAAAACAAATAGTCTTGGGATAAAATTTTGGTGTCTTGTTTGGTTGCCAAGTCCGGCATAACTTATCACACCATTTATACCATAGTGATGGGATAAGTTACCCGATATACATGATGGGATAACTTGTTCCCAACCAAACGACCCCTAAGTGTTTTGCTAGATTACATATAAATGTTCTTGAGATAAAAAAAATTTTGCTTTCTTATCAAACACTAGAAAATAAGAAACCAACTTGTTTTCTAAGAAAATAATTGATGATTTGATATATTATTTCAAGAATCTTATAATATAAGTTGAGAATCCTCCCACCCACCAACTATGACTCTTATAGTCTATTACTTTGAGTTAACATTGCGTTTTACCCCTAAGAAATTTAACCAACTTTAGTTCTATTAAAGAGTATCCTACTCCCGTTGTTTTAAAACAGTTGTCACGTTTCGCTTCTCGAAAGTCAAGTTGACTAATTTTTAAAGCTAAATTAGGTTAGACTAATTTGATATTTTAAAATAATTTAGATATTCAAAAACTATATGAAGAGTACTATAAAATGTAATTTTTCTCATATCAATATGATGAAAAAATACATCTTAAAATATTGATTAAAGTTCATATTATTTGACTTTGAAAAAAAAAAGCGGTGACAAATATTTGGACCGGAGGAAGAAGTAACATCGCTACAAGCTCATATACGTTGTTATAAGCATTCACACCACTCACATCGCTAAATTTTAGGGATTGTTTGGTTCAAAATCAGATTATTCTAAGATTATAATTCTGTATTTATAGTTAGAATTAATGAATTCTTACTAATAATTATCTATCTCACTTTTCATATAGGATAAATAATCTCATGATTTGGTATAAAATTTATCTTGATTTTAGCTAATGTTTTCGTCCAAATACATGATAAATTTAATACGAAGAAAACAACTCCTTATGATATTAAACATGTTATATCACTATTTAATCATATGAGGGAGCGTCTCTAAGAGTAAAATAAAACTTTCAAAATTTAAACAAACTGAAAAGAAAAAGAAAACACATAGATAAACTAAGTGGGCGTTTGGCCATGCAAATAAAAAAGAATTTCACTTTATTTGATATTTTCAAAGTTGGAGTTGTGTCTGACCATGATTTTTGTAATAAATATTTAAAATTTAAATATATATTTAAAAAAATATAAAATATGATGTAAACATGAAATTTAATTTAAATAAGGTTATTTGTGAAAATAAAAAATTTAGGATTTTTTTTTTATTTTAAAAAAAAAAGTGAAAATAGAGTTTTGGTTATTTTCAAAATTTCAAATACAACGACGTTGTATTTGATAATTCATGGAAAAATATTAATTTTCAAATAAAGTGAAATATTTTTCGAATAAAATGAATTTTTTTTATGATCAAACGAGTCCTTAAAGTTATCTAATTAATCCAAGTTCTAACAAATAAAGTTATTCTAGTGAGAGCTAACAGATAAACACAGATTTAGAATTCAAATTTAATGAATTTAACTATAAATTTTTTTAATAGTTAACTCATTATAATCTTAAAATTATAGGTCTACGTCTAATTTTCGTATGAAAGCTACCATACATCAAACTCATTTAATTTGATGTTACTCTTTCAATAATGGTTACTTTGTAATATATTGCAATGGGTCATGGGGTTGTTGTGTACTATTATGACATAGAGGTAGGTTGATCAAGTGGTGGAGGTTGAGAGGTAGGGAGAAGACGAAAATAAATTTGAAATGTTATTTATGATAGTATTTATTTTTTTGTTAAAAAAATTGAAAAACATCTTCATATCAGACACACCCTTAATTGAATCGATATTTCTTAGATTTAAAATAAAATAAAAAATATTAAATATGGAGTAAAATATTATTAATGCATCCGATATATTAATACGAGGTGTCCGTCAACAGATCCAGACATCATGATTATAAAAAAAGAGAAAAATTACGAGATAATGCATAAGTACCACCCTAAACTATGGACGAAATCTCAGAGACACACTTAAACTTTACATAGGTCCTATTACTTCCTTGAACTCATTTTTTGTGTATTTTTGTGCTGATGTGGCAGAAAGAGTATATCTTACTCTCTCAAAGAGAGTGAGAAGCCAAAAAATTACTCTTTCTTTTTCTTTTATTTTTCTCTTTTTCCTTCTCTCTCCTTATCATCACCTCTCCCCTCCTCCCACCACCACCCACCCCCTACCCTCAACCTCCACCCCACCTACCACCAATTTTTTTTATTTATTCTTCACCCCGATCCCCACCTCCACCCCACCCCCCAAATTTTTAATTTTTTTTTGCAAAAAAATAAAATAAAATATTTTTCTATAGATAAAAATTTTAATTTTTTTTATAATAGTTTTAATTTTTTTTGTACCCCCACCCCTACCTTGCCCCAACCCCTCAACCTCCCACCCCCAACCTCACCCACCCTATTTTTTTAAAGACAAAATAATTTTTTTTAAAAAAAATAACTATTTAAAAAATATATATATATTTTGTACTCCACCCCACCCACCTTACCCCACCCCCATCTTACCCCACCTCTACTTCATCCCACCCAAAATTTATTTTTTTTAAAAATAATATTTTCTACTCTCTAGCCAAATACTAAAAATATTTTTTGAATTTTTTTTTTCACTAACCAACAAACATGAGATAATAAGTAAAAAATTAACTTATTTTTCACAAAATATATTCATGAAAAATATTTTCCTTCATACCAAACACACCCTAAGTAAGAAAGATGTAAAAGAAAAGAAGAGATTTAAGTGGGATATAAAGAAAGAAATAAAGGAAGGAAGGAAAAAAAAATAAAAAAAAATAATTTCCAGATGGCCGCGCGTGCACGACACCCTGTGCAAGAAATTTGATTATCTAGTTTCAAGGTGTAAATAATTACATTTCAAAAGAGTTCAGGGGAGTAATAGGACATGTGTAAAGTTTAGGTGTGTCTCTGAAATTTTGCCCATAGTTCAGGGTGGTACTTATGCATTATCTCAAAAATTATTGATGCATCAGAAGGTTGATTTTTCAACATTAGTTTAACCAAAAAATGTTTACTCTCTCCGTTTCAATTTGTTTGTCACACTTTTCTTTCTATTCCGTTAGAAAAATATCTTTTTCTTTTTTTTGGCAATTATGTAGTTTTAACTTTTTACATGACATGTTTAAAATCACAAGATTAAAAGATATTTTGATACATTCCACATTAGTTTAAGATCACAAGATTCAAATTAATGTCTTCTTTATTTTTTTAAACTCTGTGTCAAATCAAAAACCATAAAAACAAATTGTAACAGATGGAATAATAAAAGTTTGAGAAAATTTCTGATGTCGGAAATTTAAGATTAATAATTAACCTAATGTGTGTTGAGTGTATATATATATATGAATGAAGTATCCCATTTAAATTTGACACATATAATGTGTATAATCTTAGGGGTTGTTTGGTCGGAAGGATTTGAAAAGAAAATCTCAACATAAAATTTTGCATGAAATTTTACATGAAATATTACCGCATATTTAGAAGAAGTTAACTTAATAGTATTAGATTGACGATATTAAATAATACTTATTCACATAAATTATAATGCCACAATTAATCTACGTATCATGTCAAGCGAAATAAAATGTGCAATAAGAATACACATATTACCAATAAGTAATTCATGCCTAACAAGTCTTTCGTTATTAATTACAATATAATATTTCCTACATTAGTAATTATCACTATATAACAATTTCTTTATTATTAATTATTTACCGCTAAGCAATCCATGCATTATAATAAATAAAAGCTAATATGGTCCAAAGCGATCGAATAATATAACACACTATTAAAAACTTGTCAAAAATTATTTGCGTTAGTTATTTTATCAAAAATGACGAAAAATTGACGCAGTTACGTTCGTCGTATATTTTTTCTTATTGTTTTTAGCAGTGCGATGGACATCATCGGTTAAAATCGACAGACAACCGACTCTGTTCATCAGTTTTTTAAAATCGACGGACAAGGTCAGTTTTTCAAAAAAAATAAAAAATACTGAAAAATGTAGCTATCTGAAATAGAACCCGGGTATATTCTATGACTTTGGACAATTCTAGCAATTGAACACATATGCTCTTTGATGAAATATTTTCATTATTTTTATTTATACTCTTCAATTGCAATTTGCACTATGTTAATTTTTGAAAAAGAAATAATAAAAAACTGAGGGACTGCGTCGATTTTCTTTGGAAAAAAATTAAAAACATTTTTACAAATTTCGCACATTTTTGCAAAAAAAAAAACGACGGACCTATTAAAAAATTTAAAAATAAAATAAAAAAGAACAAAAATCGACGAACAATGTCGGTTGTCCGTCGAATTTTTGGACCGACTCTATCTGTCAATTTTTCTCCATCGATATTTGTATTATTTTTAGTAGTGACACTATGTTAAAGAGTCGTATATCGAATAGTATAACACTATGTTAGCACATAGTAGTTTCTTTTCTTTCTTTTTTTGTGACATTTTGTTGGAAAAACAAGCATTTATATATATATATATATATATATATATATGGGAGAGTTTCACGTGTTTTTTGTTGTCCTCCTTGCTGATCATAGGGTCATTTTTGTCTTTTTTTACAACTTTGCTAAAGAATTTATGTCTGATAGGCAAAAGAAGTTGTCCAACAATTTTTTTCAAAATTGAGATTATTTTTTATAAAACTTAATAAGTGAAGACGAAAGTTCATTACTATTTATGCAATTTCCTAAATATTTAGCAATGTTATTGGGCCCGTACTATCCTTTAATAGTCTATAAATAAGAGAGACAAGAAAGCCAAGTAGATACAACACCAACAAAGAAAATTTAACCAAATATCATAAACAATATGGAGGAGATTTTAGTAGTGCCATTTTTTGGGCATGGCCATGTCTTTCCATTAATTGAGCTTTGTAAAAAACTATCCTCTTTTTATTTCAAAACTACGTTTATCCTTTCTTCCGATATCTCCTCCTCCGTCTCCTCCTCCGTGATCCACCACCCGCTTGTCAATGTCGTGGGCATTGACGCCCTGATACCGCCCCCTCCTCGGCCCGAAATTAAATTTGACCCTCAGCCTATTATGTCTCATTTCAAGCAAATGAGACAAGGTGTGGAATCAATTTTGACATCTTATAACATAGACAAAAATAATAATAACTTGAAAATTATTTGTGCTATAGTTGATTCCATGATGTTGCCACATTTGGGAGAAGTTTTCAACAAATATCAAGTGCATGTTGTGGCTTTCTTCACTTGTGGTGCTGTGAACCTTGCTATGGATTATGCTGCTTGGAAAGCTGATGTAGAGTTCATCAAACCAGGTTAGCTAGCGCGCGGTTCATTCAGAATTTAAATTTGATCGATCAGTCTAACTTTTAATATTGAAGGGCGTGTTTGGTATACATGAAGAAAAATGTTTTTTTACCGGATATGTTTTCCTGGAAATTAAGTGATTTTCGTACTTATTTTCTGATGTTTGAATTAGTAAGAAAAAAATATACAGAGCATTTAGGTATAATTTGGAAAATACTATGACACCGGACCCAAAAATACTATAATTGGAGTGAGGATCGTGGTCGTGAGATTGAAAGAGAGTTTTGAAAAATGTTTTCCTTACTTTATGTAGGGAAGTCATTTTCCTTAAATTTGAGGAACATAAGTTCATTTTGAAAAACGTTTTTCCAAAATATTATAGGCAACCAAACACACCCTAAATCCTAATTAATTTTGATATTATTAAGAGTTGAGCTGTTCAATTGAAATAAATATTAGTTCGAATGACTAAATGGATTATCGTGACAAGTTTACGAGGCTAGTTATATATTAAACATATAGTTAAAACATTATCGTATAAACTAAAATTAAATGCATACGGTTCGTAACTAATAATCTCCGTTATCCATTTCCTTTAATTTATCAGGTGAAACCCGATTTCTTCCGGGTTTACCCGATGAAATGGCCATGGATTGTGATGACATAGTAAGGAGATACTATAACTCATCAGAGAAACCATTAATTGGTACCAAGAAGAAATCTTTTCCAACACAACCTGGTGATGAGCCAGAATGGGTCCAACAGGTAATATTAATTTATGCGGTATATTTTTTTTAGTAAACTATTATTTTTTAAGAAAAATCATGCTTTATAATATTTAATAACTTTAAACTTATCACTTAGATGATAAACTCTAAAAAAAATAAAAAAAATGTGTCGAGAATTTGAATAAGCGTGTGTTTACACATGTTGTATTTAACTTATTTTCTTTATTAGATAATTAGTAAAGGGGTAAAATAATACGAAAAAAATAAGTTAAGGGAGGTCATAGGATTTTCCTGGATATAGTTTAGATGTGTTTTTATACTTTATCTCATATTTTTTTACTTTTGAGATTTGTCTAAATTATATACAATAACAACAAGGATATATTCAATGTAATCTCACAAAGTGAAATGTGAGGAGAGTAGAGTGTATATAGACATTACCTCTATCTCAAAGGTAAAGATGTTGTTTCAGATAGACCCTCAGCTCAGGGGGGAAAATAGTCCAGAGAAAGAAGTAGCGGTAGTACAAAAAAAAAATATAAGAGAAATTATAGAAACAAAACTATGACTATTATGAACGGATAACAAGACAACTTACGCAAAAATATCTCATTGAGGGAAGTTATTTTACCATCTCAAAACCTTTAATAATTTTGTCTTTTTTTTTTCCCTAACAGGTAAAGGATACAATTGCTATTCTTGTGAACACATATGATGTACTAGAGCATACATTCTTGGAATATTTAGCAAAACAAACAAGACTTCCAATTTGGGGAATTGGTCTGCTGCCAGAAAATTTCTGGACACTTACTGCCACTAAATCCCTAATTCATGATAGAGACATTAGAACAATTAATTCAAGTCAAAAATCAAATTATTCAGAAGATGAAATACTCAATTGGCTAGACACAAAATCTCCAAATTCAATAATTTACATTTCTTTTGGTAGTGAACTTGTGCCAACTTTACAAGAACATGAAGAAATTTCAAAGGCACTAGAAGAGAGTTCAAGCCAAAATTTCATATGGGTAATTTCCAAGAATCAAGATTATTATCCTAATGGCTTGGAAATTAAAGTTGGGAAAAGGGGTTTGGTTATTCATGGATGGGCCCCACAATTATTGATTTTAAGTCATCCGTCGATCGGTGGATTCTTAACTCACTGTGGATGGAACTCGACTTTGGAAGCGATTGGACTAGGGGTCTCTTTGTTGGCATGGCCAATTAGGGGTGACAATTATTATAATGCAAAATTAATTGTGTGTCATTTCAAGATTGGTCACATGGTATCATCAAATAGAGAAAATATTGGATTGAAAAAGGTTAAGAAGGAAGAGATAATACAAGGGATTAAGGGATTAATGGAGGATAAACAAGTTCATAATAGAGTGAAAGAGTTAAGTGACAATTTTAGAAATGGTAATTTACCAATTGGTTCAATTGCTGCTTTGCATGATTTCAAGAATTTTATTATGCAAGCAAAGTGATGATTGGAGATTATTGAGATGTTGTTTGTGCTCTAGCTTTTTTTAAAATCTATATTTAAGCTTATCTTCTTTGTTTTTATTTATGTATCATGGAATAAATACATCATACATTGTGGGAATACACTGGATATGTTATTGTAGTTGTTGTTGTTGTATGATGGAATAAAAGTGCAAAATATATGTAACCTTGTTTGGATGATTGTATTATGTTGTTAGTTTAAATATAATGTTTGTTTTGATTGTTATTTAAATTTAACTGGTGTAAGAACGAAATTTTCATTTTATGTAACAGTCAATTTCGTGTGACCGCATCGTTATTTTTTCCCCCTCATTTTGTCTTTACTTAGTAAGTATCTAATAATTCTATTGTATCTTTTATCCTATCTTTTTATAATAGCTCTATCATGTACTCTACTTTTTTATAGTTTTATCCTTTAAATTGTTGATGTGTGGCATTACGTAACGATAGAAAGTGATACAATCTATCTAAACATTGTCTTCATCAAAATAATATAATACAATATAACATATATGATATATTCTGAAACCATGTGTAAGGGTGTCAAATGGACGAGAAAGTTACTTGAAGCAAAATGGGGGTAACAAATAAGCCATAACCCATCCATCTAATTCGTACTAAGTTTTAAATAAAAGAAAATAATTTTATACATTTGTCATAAGAGTATTTTATCTTTTTCGGAGGTCACCCCCCAATCCCCCTCCCCCCCTCCCCATTTTTGGCGCTGAAAAATCGACCTTCGAATATTGATATTGTAAATTGGAAGTAGTACCAAATGCGTGACAATAAGCTAGCTAGAAAAGTGAGCTCTAGAAGTGGAATTTGCATGCATGAATCTTTACACCTAGCAAGTGACACTTGTTTCTTGCTTTTGACACGTATTTTCATACGTGTCATTCTCACATTAAATGACGAAAGCGAAAATTTTGGATTTTTTTTTTCTTTTGATGAACTTGTAATGTTTTAGCCATGATGTAAGAATTCTTGGATTTATTCATGAGTTCATTGATAGAGGACCTTGATAGCTCGATTTTTTTTTTCTTGGGACAACATGCATATATAAATAAGAGATACAAGAAAGCCAAAGAGATACAATATCGACGAAGAAAATTAATTAACCAAATCTAAAAACAATATGGAGGAAGTTATTGGGGAGATTTTAGTAGTTCCATTTTTTGGACAAGGCCATTTGTTACCATTAACTGAGCTTTGCAAAAAACTATCTTTTTTTTATTTTAAAACTACGTTTATCCTTTCTTCTGATATCTCCTCCTCCGTCTCCTCCTCCGTGATCCACCACTCGTTTGTCAACGTCGTGGCCGTTGACGCCCCGATACCGCCTCCTCCTCGACCCGAAATTAAATTTGACCCTCAGCCTATTATGTTTCATTTCAAACAAATGAGACAAGGTGTGGAATCAATTTTGACATCTTATAATAATAACATAGACAAAAATAATAATAACTTGAAAATTGTTTGTGCTATAGTTGATTCCATGATGTTGCCATATTTGGGAGATGTTTTCACCAAATTTCAAGTGCCTATTGTGACTTTCTTTCCTTTTAGTGCTGCTTCCCTTGCTATGGATTATGCTGCTTGGAAAGCTGATGTAGAGTTCATCAAACCAGGTAATTAGTTAGAGCGCGGTTTATTCAGAATTTAAATTTGATCAATGAATATAACTTTTCATAGTAGTATTTATTGAATTTCAACAACTTTTCTTACATACTCTTATGGAGTCGTGAGTTAGGTTAGAAGGTAGTTGAGTGTTGTCTTGTTCTCCTATAAGGTAGGCTTGATGGGTAGATAGTATTAACATTCTCGTAGTTTCTTGTTCTTCGATTACTATTGCACTACATGTTGTTTCTTCTGCTTCGTTTATCGCATTATTCTGCTATATATGATATGTTATGTTTTCTCTATTATTTGTTATGTCTTATTTGATATGTCTCGTTTTATCTCTGTAATGTCTTTTTTAAACTGTCTTGTTGTGTGTTACTTGAGCCGAGGGTCTTTTGAAAAAAACCACTTTATCTCCACGATGTAAGAGTAAGGTCTGCCCACACTTTATATACCCTCGTCAAACCTACTTATGAGATTACACTGAATATATTATTTTCCTGTAAAATGAAACAAACACATACAATATATTTATGTCTCGTGTAAAAAAATACATACATAACTAATAATCTCCGCCAATTGTCTTCTTTAATTTAACAGGTGAAACCCGGTTTCTTCCGGATTTACCCGATGAAATGGCCATGGATTATGATGATATAGTAAGGAGATACTATAACTCATCAGAGAAACCATTAATTGGTATCAAGAAGAAATCTTTTCCAACACAACCTGGTGATGAGCCAGTATGGATCCAACAGGTAATATTAATTTACGCAACATACTTTTCTTTTTAATATATATTTATCATTTTAAGAAAATCATATTTTATAATATTTAACTTCAAACTTATCACTTAGACGACAAACTCTAAAAATATCTTAAATTTTGTGTCTACTCAAACATATTCATATAAATAGAGAGTTTGAGAAAGGATAAGGATCTGGTCCTTAGGGTCTAAAAGAGTCAAATGGGAAAAGATATTAAAGACCTTTTTAAAAAGTTTTGAGTAAGTGTGTGTTTGTGAATGTTGCATTTTAACTTATTTTCTTTACTAAGTAATTAGTGAATGGGGTATTCCATTCTCGAAAGCGTGTAGACAGAAAGCTTTTAGCTTTAATCATTTGACGCTGAGTGAAAGAGATCTATTTAGCAGTCCATACCAAGTTGATTTTCTTCAGAATAATCAATTAGGCTATCAAAATAATATGAAAAAATAAGTTCAGGAGGTCATAGACCTCCAACCCCGCCTCTTCTATGGCGGAGTTAAAAATTTTACTAAGGGGGTTCAAAATAAGAAGAAGTAAACACATGAAGAAGCCAAAAAAGGTTCAACATCAACTATACACACATAAAAAATAATTTTAATCATGTATAAAATAATGTAACTTCCTGCCAAAGGAGGTTCGAATAAACACCCTTGGCCCTACTTAGCTCCGCCCCTACCTTTACCCTGTTATAGTTTAGATGTATAATTGATAATTTCACCATAATTTAAATGTGTTTCTACGCGTTATCCCATTCACAATTTTGTCTTCATTCCTCTCTCTTTTCTTCTTTTTTCTAACAGGTAAAGGATACAATTGGCATTCTTGTGAACACATATGATGTACTAGAGCATACATTCTTGGAATATTTAGCAAAACAAACAAGACTTCCAATTTGGGGAATTGGCCTTCTGCCAGAAAAATTTTGGACACTCACTGCCACAAAATCCCTAGTTCATGATAAAGACATTAGAACACTTAGTTCAAGTCAAAATTCAAATTATTCAGAAGATGAAGTACTCAATTGGCTAGGCACAAAATCTCTTAATTCAGTAATTTACATTGCTTTTGGTAGTGAACTTTTGCCAACTTTACAAGAACATGAAGAAATTGCAAAGGCACTAGAAGAGAATTCAAGCCAAAATTTCATATGGGTAATTTCCAAGAATCAAGATTATTACCCTAATGGCTTGGAAAATAGAGTTGGGAAAAGGGGTTTAATTATACATGGATGGGCCCCACAATTGTTGATTTTAAGTCATCCGTCGACCGGTGGATTCTTGTTTCACTGTGGATGGAATTCGACTATGGAAGCAATCGGACAAGGGGTCCCTTTGTTGGCATGGCCAATTAGGGGTGACAATTTTTATAATGCAAAATCAATTGTGTGTCATTTCAAGATTGGTCACATGGTATCATCAAATAGAGAAAATATTGGGTTGAAAAAGGTTAAGAAGGAAGAGATAATACAAGGGATTAAGGGATTAATGGAGGATAAACTAGTTCATAATAGAGTGAAAGAGTTAAGTGACAAATTTAGAAATGGCAATTCAACTTCTGCTTTGCATGATTTCAAGGATTTTATTATGCAAGCAAAGTGGTGATTGGAAATTGTTTACACCTTGTTTGGATGGTTGTTACGTATTGTATTATATTGTGTTATTAGTTTAAATATAATGTTTATTTCGATTGTTACTTAAATGTATCGTTAAATTCGTTGTTATGTAACGATGAAAAATCTCATTTTATGTAACAATTAATTTGGTGAGATTGTGTCGTCACCTTTTTCTTTCATTTTATCTTTGCTTATTATTTAATAATCCTATTTTATCCTTTACCCTACCTTTTTATAATAGCTCTATCTCGTACTCTACTTTTCTTGTATGTTTATCATTCAAATTGTTGGTGTAGTATTATGAAACAACAAGAAACAATACAATCCATCTAAATGTTGTATTCATCAAAACAATACAATACAATTCTATATAACGACATATTATGAAACGATATGTAATAACCATCCAAACAAGGTGTAAGGATGTCTAATGGGCGAGAGAGTTACTTGAGCCGAAATGAGCTAACAAATAAGAGCCTGTTTGGATTGGCTTATGACTTATTATAAACCAAAAGCCATAAGTTAGAGATCTTAACTTATCTCGTAATTAGTTATGAAGAAAAAAATTGGCAAACAAACTTCATCTAAAGATGAGAACTTCCCAATAAAGGATACACAGAATAAGAACTTGTACCTATAATATCATCTGCTTATTTGAAACCAGATTACATGATTTGCAATTGCTTGAACTAGAATCCAGAAAGTGAGACAGGCAAAGTACATTTATTTATTTTCATTATACTGTCAAAAACCGGGCTGCAATTGTCTTGAAAACCATCTCACTTAACAAGAGTGTTGAAAATCCATCATAAAGACTTGCAAAGTTAAAGAGGTAACTTTGACATCCGAAGCCGGAGTTCATTCCCATGACTCGTACTGATGAGAATTTGACTAGCATATCTGTTCCTCCGTGCAGCACCGGAAACTGCTTATTGCAATGGCAGCATCCCTCAAGCATCTGCACCCAATACAAAACCAAAAGTCATGTCTCTCTTGCTATAGAATGCAACTTTAATTAGATAAACAGGTTGCCCGAGGATGTGAACTCACTGTTTGGGGAACAAGAACTCCTTGAAGAGAAGTCAGAAGGAGTCATAGGAATGGATATGGACAGCTGAGTAGTGGAGAAATTATTTTTGTTGGATCCCTCGTCATCAAGATTAGACCATGATTCCTTAGTTGTAGGCCATTCGTCAAAGAAAGGGCGCATTGAACGTTGCTCCTGCTTTACTGTCCCAGGAGAGCCTATGTCACTGCTGAAAAAGCAATGTTGGTGTTGCTGTCCTGAAATAGTTGCATCATTCATAGGCTCAAATGGATTAGGCATTCGTGTTTGTGGCGAGCTATCCAGCAACTGAAAATCATTTTTCGGTTTCACCATGGGGCTTGAGGGAAGTTGTGGAGGCATCAGACGCCACATGCTGTCTGTGTTAGATTCCATCCCTAAACCTCTCGTGCCTGCCGAAGCTTCGAGAGAGAAATTCTGCTCTTCGGCATCAGGAGTCATTCCATGGAAATACCTGTGTTGCCATTTTTGCATTTCATGAAACTGGATGTTACATTAACTTTTAATTACTTTTGGTGATTCCAGTTTAAGCAACATTCTCATTGCAAGTCATGACATCTAGTTTCAAGTTACACCGCTTGTTTCGCCAAAGACAGGACAATGAATTAGACAGATTCAAATGCATCGGCATTCAATAGTAGTATGACATGAGAAGGAACTACCTATGGTGCCAAACACTATACACCACAATATTTGAAGAGCAAACAATATCTCAAACACTGCCTTTTTTCTTATATGAGATACGGCCAGAAAGGACGAAGTTTCTTTAATTGACAAAAGTTTGTTCTCACTTCTCAACTACCTTCTTACTACTTCATTAAGAATGCAAAATGAACTCCAAATATTCAGGCATGCCAAAAGAAAAAGAGGCAGAAAAATTATAACGTGAAAAGTATGAATGCATTGTAACCAGGGGAAACAAATCCTTTTAGTAGCATAAGCAATCCCTACCATGCAGAATACGTTAGGTGGAAGGCTCAGGTCATCATCACTTCTACAGAGTATCACTTACCAGATCACTATAGTTAGAAATAAAAGCACCATATATCTGAAACATAATCCGGAGTTAGAACGCCAAATTCTGTTTACCATTTGGAAGTTTAGCTTAACGAAGGAGGATGATAGTCCAATAGGTCCTATTTAGATTTTAGAATCCTTCGAAATGTAAAAGATTTTGAGTATAATATTTTTATCTTTAATCAGCAACAGAAACACAGATCATAGAAGCAAGCCTTATACATGTAAATAAGTCATTTGAAGGAAGATTCTCTACTTCAGATTTCTTCAAAGGTACCAAGTAACTAAAGATGAACATCAGAGAAAATGCATGCAAGGATAAGAGGAAACATAGAGGACAAATTACCCATTCCCCTTGCTATCTATAGCATAGGTGGCAGGCTCCATCTGCTTCTTTGTTGTGGTGCTTCCATAACTCAGTCCTTCTGAATTAGCAGCAGAATATAGTGGCGTGTTCTGGAAGCTTCCACTGCTGCTACGTTGGTAATTTCCACTTGGTTTGCTGCTTCCAGTAGTATTGTGTGACATACTAGTCAACAAGGACTGAGCAGTCGATTGAGATTCCACATGCTTTCTTGAACGGTTGCGGCCTCGATGCATGTGCCGCTCGCAATATTTTGAGTCCGGATATGCATCTTTGGCGCACCTCCACTTCTTTCCATCTGTCCTTCTACACCTTCCTGGCTCAGGATCAAACTTCTTCCCATAATAGGAACAATAACCCACTGACAGCAGAAGATACAAACTAATAAGCTCCATATTTAGCAAACACAATAGGGCTGCAACACCTCTCCCTCGAACCCCATAAAAGAAGAGCTTTATAGCACAAAAAGAAAATATTTTACAAGATTTGATTGGGTGGTCCGCAGTCAGAACTCCAACAAATAGGAGTTTTACCACAACAGAGATTGAAATTTATTCACTTCACAGACATTGGAATATAATGCAGCTTATAAATAATGGCATAAAACCAAAACAAACACCAGAGCCTCTAGAAAGGCAATGACAAGCCGCCTCTTACATTATTGTACAACAACGAAACACAAACACAGTCCTACCGAATGAATTAAAAAGAGAGAAATGTTTCTCCTACCACTAACTAATTACAGAAACAAGCTGAAATGAATGGATCTGCAAATCTTCAAACAAGGAAATGGAATGAGGTCAAAACAAAATGAAGGGCTACTAACGACTGGACTGCCTTAACAAAATATTAACCCAAAAAAGCTTTCATTATCTGCATGCTCCAATTTCACAATCAATGTGCAGTAATCTTCCCTTTCCAGAAATGCGGACATTTCCACCACACTACTATTTAACAGAAAGAAGCTAAAAGAAATAACTATGATAAACAAACAAGCTAACTCACAAAATGAAGCGAGGAACGTTTTCAGTTAAAATGAGAAAAGAACACGTGATCTATCTCTTTCGTTGGTTGTAGTAGAACTTTGGTTTTATATAGCGAGAAACCCTTTCACCCTGCCTCGAATGATCAAAGCTAAAAACTTTAGGCATCTTTGAGCATGTTCTTTGTCTTTTTTAGGGGAGATCTACTCCGATGCCTACTGGAGATAGACTCCTATCTATTATGCTAACTATCTTTGTTTGGTTTTATTTACTATTATGTTTGCATGTATGCTTGTACTGGTAGGAAGATGCAGATACCGAATGTAATAGTCAAGGTGTATGCAAACAGAAGCACATTAAGTTTATCAAACCCAGTTTTTTTTTTTTGGATAACCATGGTGTCCGTGCCAACTTGCCCCCAGCTCTCACCCACCAGCGCAGGTGCCAGATAACTCTGTCTACCAACGTCTGGACAGATAACAAGAAATCACTTAGGGGTCGTTTGGTTGGGAACAAGTTGTCCCAGGATAATTAATTCCGGGATTAGTTATCCCACCATGTATATGGGATAACTTATCCCATCATTGTGGTATAAATGGTGGGATAAATAATCTCGAAACTAACTAATACCACCCACCAAACACAGGATAAAATAATCATGCATTTTATCTCGAAACTATTATACCTTATACCTCACACCAAACAACAACCCCTGTTTTACTATTGAACCCAGTATCTTTTTAGACTGCAGGACAGATATCTAGTGAAAAAAGCTCAAAATTTTCAACAAAGATCAGATTTTTAACACATAATTTTAACAGTGCAATAAATATAATGCTTAAAAACCATAAAACTTGGAACCCATCAAGCTTAAATCTTGGATCCATCTCTGCACGCAAGCTTAGCCAACACCAACATTATTACTATTGAAAAAAAAATTAAAAAAAAAAAAGAGAGAGAGAAACATACAGCTAGGATGATGAAAGAACCTCGCAGAAATGGGTTCAAAACTACGTCGTATAGGTACAACAAGATCCGGTGGCACAGGAATACCCGCCACTAAGTACTTATATATCATTGCTTGATGCTCCAACTCTTGCCACTGCACCGCCGTGAACGGCGGTCTGTACCCTTCCTCCGCCGCCGTACTCCCACTCATCTCAAAAATCCCAAAAAAAACTTTTACCCACTTCAGAATTCACAAAAAAAAGGTGCACCCAGAAATTATTATCAAGAACTGAAGTTAATATAAAGGTGTTTCAGTGTGTGTGAGTTGTAGAGAGCAAAGGTTGTTGGAGTTACCTAATAGGGGGACAGATCTAGGGTTTTGTTGTTGGAAGTATAATAATTATCATTAAGGGGGTTGATTAAGATTAGAAATGGAGATTATTGAGGTTAACATTGTTGTTTTAGTTGAAATTTGGGGAAGTTAATGAAGAGTTTTAAGCTAAAGTAGAAGCATTGGGAAATGGGAATAAAAATAAGTGTGTCGGGTGGGGTTGAAGAAGAAAGGGGTGATAGGGGGGACCTTAGAGAGGGGGATGGGGAGAGAGATAAATTATGTCTTTCTTGTGGTCCATGGTCCAATGATGTAGTAGGACGGTGATGTTTGGATCTTATCTCGATTAGTTATATAAGGTGCTTGGTATTTTTCATGGGTTAATTTACACGCATCTCTCGACAAATTTCATGGAGTGGTGAGCTACCTTCTGTAAACACAGATATCGAGTAAGGGGTTTCTTTGATCATAGTTTCTCACTTCTTCAGTTGTCAAACAAGGATGAAAATTGAGTTTTCATATAGATGCAGATCGACATATTTAATGAAACAGTTAGTATGACAGACATTTAACGAAATATAAGTAACATGTTCGTCAGTCCTTCCTTTGATGTCTCTTGTGGTCCATAGTCCAATGATGTAGTATAACGGTGATGTTCGAATCAGCTTGTGCGTATATCGATTAGTCATATAAGGTACTTGGTATCTCTCACGGGTTAGCTAACACGCTTTTCTCGACTAATTTCATAGAGTAGTTAGTTATCTCCCATCAGCACAAAAACTGAGTAAGGGGCTTTCTTGATCAGTGCTTCTCGCTTAGTCAACTGCCAAACAAGAACGCAAATCAACTTCTCACGTAGAATGCAGATCGACTCATTCAATGAAGCAACCAGTACAACAAACAGTAGTTAACAAAAGTTCTTCAGTCTTTCATTTGATACTTTCCATTATGTCCAGCAAGATTTGAACAAATGGAAAGAAATTATTTACACTGATATTTTAACATGAGATCTCGTGATTTTTAACTCACTATATGTCACACTCTTAAATACTATTTAGTATATAAATATAATATAATATATCATCAATACTTTTTAACTTGTTATAATAAGTAATTTATCTTCTTTTTTAAGTTATTCGTTAATGTATAAAAGTTGGATTGTTTCTTAAAAATGGTCATGTGAATGATTCATAATCCAAAGATGCAAACTTTGTCTTTAAGGTTCAATAATTATTGAAGATGATGAGTACAAAAAGATCTAGTTGTGGCAAATCTCTTTGCTTTTGCATTTTTGTTTGAGTGAAGAGGGAAATCTCTTGTAATTGAAGTCTTGAAATTTTGGGACCAAAGTTATTATTTTCACATTTAAGTTTCATTCATGTGCAATCTATGAACTTTACTTTAGTTGTTTGTTACCATTGTGTCCTATTTCCTTTTTTATTGTTCAAGAAAGGTATATCATTATCTCAACAAACTAACCATAATGAATTTAACAAATAGATCAAAGGAATAAGAGAGATGTTAGGAGTTAATTAACATTGTATTGTTGAAAGTATTACATGCATGACCTTTCATATCAATGACTATCATGGTGTTGTTAGTGTCAATAATATTTTTAGGGATAATACATATTTTCTTCTATTCTAGTCTGGATTTTTTAATTAAACACTTAAATATTGCAAGCATCCTATAATTCTTGACCTTGTTTGCACCGAAGAAAATAACACCTTACTATACTAATATAGAGGAGAGAATATTTGTATATATTTGAACGTCAAACACTTATTTTTCAGATTTAGGTTTTGTATCTTTCGAAGGAGAAAATGACGGCGAAAAAAGGAAGTTCCTTGACCCGATTCTTTATTCAATTTCTCAATCAACTTCACAAATTGAATATCTTATATAATATAAGGATCCAGAAAGAAAGGCTCAAAAGCGTAAAGAAAGGATTTGCAAGAAAAAGTCGAATATATTGGCCACAGAAAGAGCATCTCTCTCCCTCTCTCTGTATTCAAAAATCAATGGTTGCTAGTTAAGTTGATGATATTAGTTTCCCGTTCCTACTCTCCTATCTCTCTCACCCCGATTGAGTTCTGACTAGTGCTATTAAATTGTGATCGAATCATAGAAAAAAAAAAAAAATCGAGCTCCCAATTTAAAAAAAAACTCGACTTTGAGGGAAATACTTTGAAAGGGAAAATCATAGAATGTAATCGCCAATTTCGTGTATAAACCATGAGTATACCATGGTGCAAAAATGATGTACATGAATTATAACTCGACTAGGAAATTTGATGTGTAAAGAATTTTTTCGAGCACCATCTCTAAAAATTGATCATACAATATAACAACAACATACCCAGTATAAAAAAATAAAATTTGATCATACATATTTAATTAATCGAACTCTAATACAATAAATACCAAATTAAGAAACCACGTGTCAATCAAACATGCATAGATGCTGTCAGGAACACGTCACTTTCGAAAATGTCAAAACACTTTCTCCAATTTTCCTTTCAATTCATTTCCTTGGAAAGTCAGTGCGTGACAGCCTTTTTCGATTTTCTTTATGTACTAAAAATAATTACTTTAACAAATATACTCCTTCTGTTTCAAAATATTTGTCATAATTTCTTGAGTTTAACAATAAAAATAAAAAAAAGGGCAGCTCGGTGCACTAAAGCTCTCGCTATGCGCGGAATCCGGGGAAGGGCCGGACCACAAGGGTCAATTGTACGCAGCCTCACTTTACATTTCTGCAAAGGGCTGTTTCCACGGCTTGAACCCCTGACCTCCTGATCACATGGCAGTAACTTTACCAGTTACTCCAAGGCTCCCCTTCCTTGAGTTTAACAATATAAACATTAATTAATATTTTAAATTTTTTTTTTTATTGTATTCATGCTTAGTAAGTAAGAGTACTTTATCTTATTATTCATACCAGTAGTCGTAATCTACACTTGTAATTTAAATTACAAGTTTTAGTGATGCATTTTATTTCGGGTAGGTATTATTTTTTATTGTAATATTATGTTATGATAATTTTATTTTTGTTATTATTTGTTGTTTTATTACTACCTATTGTATCTTATACTTCTATTACATCTTTTTTTAAATTATTTTTATCTTAAGCCAGGATCTATCAGAAACAATCTTTTTACCCCACCTCAAAAATAAAGGTATGAATTGTGTAAACTCTACCTTCCCTAGTCTCATTTTATAAGAATACACTAGACATATTTTTGTTGTTGTATTTTTCATTATATTGATATGAGAAAAAAAAAACTTTTGTATAATTTTTGAATGCCTAACTTTGAATTTTAATATAGTCTAATTTAATTCTAAAAAATAGTTAAATTAACTTCCCGAGAAGTAACACATGACAACTATTTTGAAACAGAGGGACGGGGAAATTAAATTGCCTGCCCGAAAAAAATATTATTAAAATAAACCTCAAATCTGGGCAGCTTCTTTTCCGCTGCCCGATCTTTCTCCACTATCTCTCTTTTTTGCCACCATTTTTCTCCTTCTCTTCCCGTAAAAAAAAATCCATTCAAGAATCATTTTCTAGAAATCCATTTCCATATATATATACAATAAAAAAAAATGAGTCTATTTGGTCTTGGAAGGTAAAATTAATCATCTCTTTTTCCTTTTATAATTTTTTTATTTTGGTATGATTTTGAATTTATGCATGAAAATGAAATCTAATGATCTTTTTTTTTGTTGTGAATTTATGATTTTTATTGTTGTTATTATTATTTGTTGTACCATTGATGTTGAGTGTTATTAGGTTTGTTGTAAATGTTAAATGTTTATTTCTCCTTTGGATGAGTTTTTTTTTTTTTAATAGAAGATTTTAAATTTATTCAGTATTTTTGGGTAAACTGTTTGTGCTCTCCAGAAGATTGGAATTTGTTATGAGCTAAATTTATTAGGTTTACAACTTTTTACGTGTGGGCTTGATGATACTTCATATGTAGATTTGAGGTTTATGGGTTCGTGGGATATACAATAATAATTGGTTTCACCGTCAGATATTCATAAATATTTAGGGGTCGTTGGTTCGCGAACTAAGTTATTCCTGGATTATAGTCCTAGTGTTATAATCCTCGTACTAATTTATCCCGCCTAACACCAAGTTTGATGGGGTAAGATGGGATATCGATGATAAGTTTGAGATTAGATTTATACTCGGTTCGGTTGAAGGTCACCGGGACTCTCCAAAAATGTTGCCGCACCCGTATCGGATCCTTCAAAAATACACTACTTTTGAAGGATCCGACATGCACCCGATGACACTTTTGAAGAGTCTGAGCAACATATATAGGTCGTGAGATATCCCATGAACTAAATGATGGTCGTTTGATAGCTGGTTAGGAGGTAAGTTATTCATGTATTAAATCTTGCATAAGTAATACCATGTTTGATAGCATTCTTTTACTATGTATAAGTTAGTACGGCTTTTGGTTTGCAATTTAGAAACCCGCATAACTAACATACGCATAAGTTATGAGGGAATCTATGTATTATTTTATGCAGGATAGAAGATGGAATAACTAATACATGAATAACTGCATAACTAATCCTTACATAACTCTAACCAGCTACCAAACGGCTCCTTTAGTGTATTATTTAATGCATATACAAACAAGATCTGGACAAAAGGTACTTGGTTCATGTGAACCTGTAACTCATAGGCTAGCTCCGCACCTGACGTATAATACCATTATGCTGTTCGTTTCACTTGTCTTGGGATAGAAATCTAGGGTATTTAGTTATTACTATTTCAAGATCAAATATTTGATCTGGTGTTGTATTCAGTGAATAGTGCCTGGTTCAATTTCCCTAGTGGACAATATGACTTTTATGCCTGGCGGGGGCGTAACCTTTTTTTAATTGGAGATGATCTTGCCAAATGGAAGGATAATTTTCATATGTTTGTCTATTTTAATGATTGTTTGTACTTTGTAGAAGGATCAAACTTTACCACATAGTTTTTATTTGAAGAGATCAGACAGGAGGTTTGAGCTGACGATCTATCGGAAACAGCCTCCCTACCCTCACAAGGTAGGGGTAAGGTTTGCGTACACTATACCCTCCCGAGACCCCACACTGTGGGATTATACTAGGTATGTTGTTGTTGTTGTGGACAAAGTCTTCTCTATCTCTTTATCTCTCTGTGTCCTCCTGGTTTTTTTTTAACATCCGACTTACTCAATAGTTGTAATCACTGAGTAAATAGAAAAAGGGTAGTACATTACTTTAGCAAGTTTGCGTTTCTAAGTAGTTTGCGTTTCTAAGTCTTCAGCTTAATGAAGATAATGCTATTTCTGGTATTCATATCTCATATATAAATTATATCTTTTAATGGGTGACTATCACATTATTTCTCAAATTTACTAGTTCCATTTAACCTTCTTGTAGATTATTGCATACTATGCGTTATGTTTCTTGTCATTATTTTAGCTTTATCTTTGAAAGTGTACTCCCTTGCTATCCTATTTGGTAGATTGGTACAAAGCGTTATTCATCTGACATCTTGTTTGCTATTGGTTTATAGGAACCAGAGAACTTTCCGGCCCAAAAAGAATGCACCCTCGGGGAGTAAGGTTATGCTCTTTACTAGTTATTTAAGAAGAAATTCTGCTGTTCTCGTCTTGTTTTCACTAGACTATCCTTCTCTTGTTATGCATGCTATTATGTATTCAGCAAGTTTATAGCTAAGTTGGATTTCTTTCCACTTTCAAGTACTAGTGTGCAGCAAGCTTGCATCTGTGACACAAAAGTTATCAGGATAAGAACGAATTAACGAGTTCAGATGATTTGAAATATAATTTGTTCAGAGCTCTTGGAAGCTCGTCCAACTTCAAATTTTGGTATGTTAAAGTTGATAGAGTTGGCTACTTCTACAATCTAAGTATCTCATGCTTAGAGTTTAGATCCTTGGGAGCGAGAATTTCCGTTTTCCTTTTAAGTCTTCTTGCTTGTTTATTCATTCTTCCCTTGTGTCTTTATTTTGATTTGCAAGTTGATCTAAACTGTAGAATTATGGGTAGAGAAGTGTAGTATTTTTGGTCCTGAACGGGTCATCTTTCTTGCTTTGCTCATCGTTTTCTTTGTTGCAGGGTGCACAGTTAAGAAAGCACATTGATTCTACATTAGGCAGCGGAAACTTGAGAGAGGCTGTACGGCTTCCTCCTGGGGAAGATATTAATGAATGGCTAGCTGTCAACAGTACATCCTCTCTCCCTCTCTCTCTCTCTCTTTCCTCGTCTTCTCATACATAAAGACGGGCATCCATTGGCACATTGATATTATCTCTATTTCTGCTGTTTGATATGATTGGAATGTGATTGCTGGAGTCAGTATCTTAATTGAACTGCAGAGTAAAACTCTCGCCCACTCTTAATCTCCAAAATTCTGGCTTCTGGAACCAAAACTTCAGTCTATCCTCCCCTTTTCTCTTTTGGCTATATGGAAAGTAGGAAAAAAAAGGAACAGAGACTTCCATCTTCTCCGGATCGACTGATCTGCTATATTTATTTGAGTTGTCCTACAACTATGTCCATTTTTCAGAAATGATATTTTTGCTCGCTGTATATTATAATGCGTTTTCAGTATACAAATCCTAAAGAGGTGTCATGTAACCTACTTTTGTACTAATAAAAGTTCACATTCACCAAAACATTAACTCTATCTCTATTGTAGACCTACTTTTAATGTGGATACTATAAAAATATGATTGAACTTTGGTTCATTCTCAACAACAACAACAACATACCCAGTGTAATCCCATAAGTAAGTGAGGTCTGGGGAGGGTAGAGTATACGTTGACCTTAACCCTACGTTGGGAGGTAGAGAGGTTGTTTTCAATAGACCCTCGGCTCAAGGAATATTATGAACTCTGGTTAAAACTTTAACCTTAAATCAGGCCTATTGAAGCGCTGTAGATCCCAGCTGAGTAATGTGTATCATGAATGAAGTCCTTAGTGATGCTCAATTGTGCCGAGAAAGCCCCAAAAGCCTTCCGTTGTCAGCCTCTAGCATATCAAACTAGTGAAAAGATGATTTATGGTATGTAAGATAAAAATAGATCCTTAGGTTGCATAAATAAGTTCTGCTCTTACCTTAATATCCATGTAGTCAGATTAGGTTGCTTAAATGGGATGAGTAAGAGTACTTAACGTACTGGAGTCTGGATATTGATGCTAGGATACCAGCCTAAATATAGGTTGTAATTGGTTCATGTCTTGCTTGGATGGAGTGATTTAGCTAGCCCCTTGTGGTTTTTTGTGTCTTTCTATGTCCCAGACTCAACAGACCTATAACAATATTTTCACCCGTTACCAAATATTTGCTGGTGGAATGTACCATATTCTCAGCACGTGCATTGCAGAAAGAAGTTCTCCACAGTAGCTATAATGATATGCTTATATGTGACTCTCCGTTTGAAGCCAATGCTGAGAATACAATGCTGCATATATTACATTCTGTTTGCTTACTTGTTGCTGTAAGCTGATCAAGTTTAATTTAATGGTGGTTGTTTATTCTTTAATATGCAGCTGTAGATTTCTTCAACCAGGTGAATCTGCTTTATGGCACCCTCACTGAGTTCTGTACGCCAGAAAACTGCCCGACAATGACTGCAGGCCCCAAGTATGTTTCTTAAATAAGCTGTTTCAAGGTTACTTTTATTATATACATTATTTGAGATGTAATTTAATCATTCTTTCGGGGAAAAAAGAGTCACTAAAATCGTCCCTGGTTATGGGGAGTTGATTCTTGCAAATTGCTTGAGGACCATCTTCGAATTCTACTGTCCAACAGTGGAATTTGTGTGGCTTTTAAATCACAGGGATATGGAAAACTCAGCTGGTGCTTCTGTTCCAAATTACGTGGCCTTATCGCAATTTTTAAGGGGATGCGTGATTCTTGCATAAGCTATTATTAGCAATTAATCAGAACAGTCTTCTTAAGTGACATGACATTAAGGCATTTGGTTTAGGATATCATAGCCATATACTCTGTCCAGAATATCGTATCTTGAACAGTTTGAGAACTTAAAGGAGGCCAAGATGGTGGTCTTGTAAGAAAAATCACGAGCGCTGCTGTAGGGCAGTCCAAGTGTGCAGCAATCTTGAGAAGATGTTTTGATGCAGCTTTGACCAAAGTAAAAGTAAAGATAAGGATTTACATGATTAATGGCCAAAATACTAAGAAGTGACAATATTTTCCCTTCATTTTGTGATTTAATTCTGAGAAGACCAAATATATATCAGATAACGTTAAAACTAGTATTAGGCTAGGTGGAAATTTAATCCGGAGTATTCTTCTACGGGCTACATCATTCTTGACTTCTTCATATATTGTGTTTCAGGTATGAGTATAGGTGGGCTGATGGTGTACAGATTAAGAAGCCTATTGAAGTTTCCGCCCCGAAATATGTTGAATATTTGATGGACTGGATTGAAACTCAACTGGATGATGAATCTCTATTTCCTCAAAGGCTTGGTAAGTACTAATTATAGCCTCCAGACTCACATTTTAACGTCATATTGGAGATGTAAACCGTACTCCTCTGTCCCAACTCATATAACCTACTTTTATATCGGGCCCAGGATCTCTAACTGCGCGAATCGAATCAAAGCGTAATGTCTAAATTGTTTCAGATTCTTCTAAGTAGTCTGATTACGATCTTTACAACAACAACATACCCAGTGTAGTCCCACAAAAGTGGGGTCTGGCTGGTTACGATCTTTAGTTTGAAAATTTCCTACTTCGTTTAACAATTTGATTTAGACTGTGTATGTTCTTCCTAGAACGATTCCACTACTACTGCTTATATGCAAATCATTTTATCGTCTTGTTTCTATAAGATGGATGTAGGAAGTGATCTTGAGCGAAGTGAAAACTTTCCTCTTGGGAGCCAAGAGGGGAGAAGGGCGGATGTGTAGGAGTAGGTGGCTTCGAGTTGGATGAGGAAGTCTAGCTTAACTAAACTCAATTGCTTTCTTTGTTTAAACAATTATGTTACCGTTTCTCATTGTCGACTGGGCTATGTTTTTGTAGGTGCACCTTTTCCTCCTAACTTCAAGGATGTTGTCAAGACGATATTCAAACGCCTCTTTCGTGTATATGCACATATTTATCACAACCATTTTCAGAAGATTGTGAGTCTCAAGGAGGAAGCCCATTTGAATACGTGCTTCAAGCATTTCATACTCTTCACTCATGTGAGTCGTCTAAATCGTAGATCCTGAATGGACTTCCTTTGTTATTTGCGCATGTTACTGGTTTTTCTTGCTTCCGAAGCTTTAGACATGGTCATTGCATATCTACTCGTTAACCAATTTCTGTAGTTACTGTTCAGTATGCTTTGTGATGCTTTCACTTTCGTTTTTTCTCTTTCTGGATTGCTTTGGACTGTTGTTCAGTATGCTTTGTGATGCTTTCACTTCCGTTTATTCTCTTTCTGGACTGCTTTGGACTGGTTTGGACTGGTTTTTCTTGCTTCCGAAGCTTTAGACATGGTCATTGCATAGCTACCCGTTAACCAATTTCTGTAGTTACCGTTCAGTATGCTTTGTGATGCTTTCACTTTCGTTTATTCTCTTTCTGGATTGCTTTGGACTGTTTTTTCTTGAATCGAGGGTCTATCCGAAACAACCTCTCTACCTCTGAGCTTGTTAATTCTTATAATTGATGTTTATTCTGCAGGAATTTGGGTTGATTGACAAAAAAGAGCTGGCTCCACTCCAAGAACTCATAGAATCTATTATTGTGCCTTACTGAATATTTTCTTTTAGTTTGCTTTTAACCTCTTTTTAATAGGAATTATAGTAGTATGATGTGATAAAAAATGTATTTTTAGTCTTTTATATGTATGAAGCCTAAGGTGACATTTTAATATTATTATTGATATTGTGCATGTATTGTATCATTTTATTTTTTTCATGTTTGTAATTATCGGAAACCACCTATCTATCTTCTCAAAGTAGGGGCAAGGTTGCGTACACACCACTATTTTCAAAGTTTTGCGTTGATAAATTACATGTATTCGTGTTTCTTTTATAAACATTGAATGTTTGTGATTACAAATTTTTATATACACATAATTTTATAAAGATCCACTAGTTAATAATAATAGTAACTAGTTATTCTTAATATGATCCTTTCAAATGGTACGAACAATCTTTTCACGCTGAGTATGAGTGTTTGTTTTTTTTTGTAAAATTTAAAATGATGAGTTTTTTTTTACAAACTATAAATTTATGGGTTAAGTTTTACATTTTAAAAGAATTGAAATCATGATTTAGAATTCCAAACTATTTTCTTTTATTGTAGTAAAATTTGGAATTTGAAATCATGATTCCAAACATTGATTTGATTATGATTTCATATCGCATGTTCAAACTCAAACTAAGAAAGAAAACAAGATAATTGCAGTAGAACTATATCTAGAAGGTAATTTTTATTTTTCCTTTTGTAGAAAAAGATTAACCATATATTATGCGTCATAACGAAATACAAAATTTTACTGGATCAGAATAATGATTATAGGAGTCATTAAGGGATCGTTTGGTAGAATATATTAAAATTGTGTAAAATATGATGCATTGGTAATGCTAGTATTAGTTATGCTTGCGTTAGTTATGCTGAGATTTTTCTTATGCAGTGTTCGATTTGGTGTACTAAAAATAATATGCATTGCAATTTTATTTTATTTTTAAAAATATTTATAAAAATACCCTCCACAAATATAATGAAAATGAGAAATATATATAACAAAAGTAGTTTCTAGTTTACCTTCTACATATGCTTCAACAACAATTAAATAAAGAAAGAATTGTCACATGAATCATATCCTCAAAAAGTTTTTCTTTTGGTCTTTCTTTAATTAGTAGATTCGCAATTTTATTTTGCTCCTGTATATATGTCTTTGCGTAAGATGCACAATACTATACTCATTATGATGCAAGTCGAGTTTTATTAAAATCTTAACCTCAAAGCCAATCTAAGAAATTTATGGACTTTTCATTGAGTCGTTATGATGAAGATTTATATGATATTTAGAATGAATAGTTGAAACTCAAAAACATACTAAGTTGAAAGTATAAGGCTTCACGTGAAAGACTACTCATATTAAGGAAAAAGAGGCCATGAGTACAAAGTGACTATTCTTGAAATACAGTCCTCTTGATTAATTAAGAAGACCCTTGTTTCATTATGGTATTTTTGTAATAATTAACTAGGTTATAAATAGTGAAGAATAACTTTTCCTGGACATAGTTTATTTTGAAATTTTGATAATTCACTTAATGAGTGATACTCTCTCTCGAGTTAAGGCTTAAGGACATTGTTGCTTGACGATGTTGATAGGATTTCTTGCAAGAGTAAAGCATTTCTCTCGAGGGTCATCTTTATAGATTATGTGTTTGTTCGAATTCATTAATTGAAAGTTTTAGCTTTCTATAGTCAATTAATTTCTCTATTTGTGTCTATTTTCTATCCTTTATCTTAATTTCTAGTTCTTAATTTTAGAATTTCAATTTTTGCATATTGATATTACATCACATTAGGTACCTGTATTCACATAAAAATGATATTATGCCAAAATACTATTGCCAAAAAAATAATAAGTAAAATAACCCTTTAAAGTCAAATAATTCAAGATCTACTTATCAACATAGATTGTGATGGAATAGTTTGAAATCTTTTCATTCTTAATTAATAGTCTAGAATTTAAATATTTGGGAATGAATTTTTTTTTATTGGACATCATTATGCAATACGTAAATTTAAATTTAATCGGACTCTAATATAAATGTCATACATCAAACGTGAAACTAAAGAGGAAAAAAAATATCTACTTTAGGAGGTTCATTTAATTTCCACTAGAAAGATATTAGACACAATTAAATTTCAAATTTAATGTGATGTCTCATAAAGTAACACAAAAAGAAAACAAGCACAATAAAGTGTAATTATTATAAACTATAATGGAATAAATTGCCAACTTTAAAGAATCAAACAATAATTGCCAATAAAAAGGAGAATAAAAGTTCTATTTATATGTACATGAAAAAAAAGGGAATCATATCATATGTCAATAACAAAAAAAATGGAATTTAATTTATATTAATTACTCCATGTGCTTTAGTTGAGAGTTAATAGTAAAAAATATAACTAAAGTTTTTTTGAATTTCATATCTCAATTATTTATTATTTCATTTATTTGTTTAAACTATCACTTTTTTTATATTAAAAAATACATCGATACGAAGTTGATCGACACACATCTGTTATATAATGAAAATAAATATTTGATCTTTCAATATTGAAGTGTGTTTTAACATAACGAGAATGTCAGTTTAAGTAAGTAAAGAAAAGAATGGATAGTTAAAGTATAAAACTCGTAAAAAAATGATAATCTAAATGTATTTTTGACTATTAAGTCTTTAATTTATGTGGTTTAGTTCTGAAAACGAGATTTGAACTAACTAACCTTCCATATAAAATTGTATACAAAATTTTCAATTTTTTAATATACTTAAAACCTGCTACTACTTTTCTTTATATATACTAGATATTCAGTGCCCCAATTAATATGGACTCAATATATGTTATTTTTTTTCTCAATTTATGTGATATAGATGAAATTTGAAGAGTCAATCAATTTTTTTATATGATTTTTAAATATTTTAAGTTGTTAATTATTGTGATTTAGCGCATCTTTTACATAATTTCCAGAAAATGTTATCGTTTTTGTCCCAATTTATATGACATTGATAGATTTTGGAGAGTCGGCCAAATTTATTATATAATTTTTTGATATTTTAAGTTATTAATTATTATGATTTGTAGTTCTTCTACGTAATTTTCAAGTAATATATGTCACTCCCTATATCCCAATTTAACGTGGTATTGATAGAATTTGGAGAGTCAATCAATTTTTTTTTCTTTTAAATATTTTAAGTTGTTAACTATTGTAATTTATCTGTTCTATTATGGTTGGCTTGGAGACATTAGAGAAAGACCATCATCTCTATCCGGATCATAGCTTCATTCATTGGCTGAACCTTGGGATCACCATTAGCATTGAGGTCAATTACCACACTACCTCTATCATACATACGACATTACACGAAGTGAGAGTGCATGGTCAACATACACACACACACCTAAAGCTAGTAATTTTTACGCTATTTTCAAATAATATATGTTACTTTCCATGTTCCGATTTACGCGACACTATTAAAATTTTGAAAGTCAATTAAATTTTTAATGCCTTTTAAATATTTTAGATTGTTAATTATTGTGATAATATTTTTTACATAATTTTTTTTTAAATATATAACAACTTAAAAAGAAAAATAAGATAAATAAATTAAAATAAAAAAAGTACGAAAACTTCAAAAATGCCTTCGATACGAAGGAGGCACGTCAACAAACAACTGTCTACTTATGGCCGCTTCTATATAGTACTCTCCGTCTAACTTTATTTGTCTACTATTAACTTTGCACACTTTTTAAGAAGATATAAATAAAAAGGGTAATTTTACTATATCACCCTTTGAATATAATAAATACAATATCTTGAAAAATGTAATATGAAAATGACTATAATTATTGATAAGGGTAAATTAGAAATTAAATGTAAAACTATTTCTTGATTTCATAAATTAGACAAATATTATTAGACATATATTTTTAGTATAGTGGACAAGTAATGATGGACGAAAAGAGTACTCCCTCCGTCCATCTTTACTTGTCCACTTTTCTATTTTGAGATGTCCAACAATACTTATCTAGTTAATAAAATCAATGGATAATTTACTTATTTCTACTCATTCTACCCTTAGCATTAAATACGATTCATCATCTAATGCATTTCCCAAAGAATTAAATTTATTATATTCAAAGGGTAATATGATAAAATTATCTCTATCATTTACTGTTTCTTAATCCCTATATCAATAGGAAAGTGGACAAGTAAAGATGGACGGAGGGAGTACTAGGTAAAGTAAAATAAGTCAACATTAATTAACCATTCAAAATATTTTTAGAAAGTTTTTTTTTTTTTGAAAAATAAATTATGATTTATTTATTTATTTATTGTTAAATTATGATGAATGTACAGTATTTATTTAGGCACGAATTCCCAAAAGAAGGTGTGCGCGTATAGTATTTTTGACTATACACAGAGTAAAAACACCACCAAATTTCTCTCTAGCTCAATTTTTTTTTTCTCTGCAGAATTTTTGCAGAAAGAAGAAGATTCGAATTCCATATATTCCTTAGCCCTTTTAGCTCCGATCATCTTTTCCAAAATCCAATTACCTTTTTCTTGAATTTTTTTTCAACAATTTTTTGTTTTTAGTCAAAAAGTAATTGCAGATTTCGCCGTCAATTAGTAGAATTTGAAAAGATCTGATTTTTTTTTTGTGGGGGTGAAGATGGATAGTAGAGTTGCATAGTGTTAATCGAACTATTCGGAAGTGAGAAGGATTATTCAAAAAATTCTATAAGCTTCCGGATTTTTGTGCAATTTTATTCGAGTTTTTTCTTTTCTTTTCAAGGTTATATTTAGTGGTTTATTGCTGGGGGATCAGAGAAGAAGGGAGGGGTAGCAAAAAGTTTTGATTTTTTTGAAGTTGAAAATGTCGAAGGTGGTGTATGAGGGGTGGATGGTTAGGTATGGGAGGAGGAAGATTGGTAGATCCTATATACATATGCGGTATTTTGTACTGGAGACGCGGTTGTTGGCGTACTATAAGAGAAAGCCTCAGGACAATGTGGTTAGTAAACTGAATTTGAATAGTTTCTTTGAAGTACAATATTTGTTTTGATTGTTATTTGAATTTTATTATATCGCATAGAGTATTGTGTGTAGTTTTTGGTCTTCGATTTCAGCTTTCACTGGGTGTTTTGTTGTGACGATTATGGCATTAATTCATTTTTCGTTCTTTCTATTGTTTGTTGTGTGACACTTTCCATTTTGATTACTTAGTTAGTGTGATTGCTCCCATATTTGTATCCCCTTTTTTCGGATTGTTTGGCAGGTACCAGTTGAGCTTAGGGTCTATTGGAAACAGCCTCCATACCCCACTTGTGGGATTACACTGGGATGTTGTTGTTGTTGTATAGTTAAATCCAAATAGAGTGTAGGAGTGTGTACTGTACCAAAATGCCTTTTAAATCTTGTGATCTTAAAAATGCTATGTAGAGTATTAGAATCATAGTGTTACACGGTATAGAAAGAGGCATACTTTTTGAAACAGACTAAAAACGGAAGTAAATAAGCAACTTTTTTTTGAGTAAATAAATGGATTTTTATTTATTACCAACTGAGAATTACAAAGGAAAAAACAGCAATTTGGACACTCCCCAGATTTACAGAATGTAAAGGCTAGCTTAACTATCTACCAACTCCACAAGCTCAGAACAATCATGCTACCACATTGTGTTCCTAGTTACAAAGGATAGAAATTTAGAACCTGTAACACATTACTCAATCTTGGCTTTATGCTTCCCCTGGTGTGTATATCTTGTATGATCTGCCTCAGTAGTACCTTAGCCTCCCTAGCTTTAGTTTGGAATATCCTGGAGTTCCTTTCCTGCCATATGAAATAGACACATGCAGCTAATACACCTCTATAGAGCACAGCATATGGTTGCTTAGTTATATGTACTGCTGCCAAATCTGTTTTGAGTAGGGGCAACTGAAGAACAGGTGATTTACGTTTTCAGGCTCAGTTTCACATAGCACACACTTCACATCTTCCACACAGCCCCAAGCAGCCAGCCTGTCCCTTGTGAGTAGCCTACTATGCAAGGCTAAGTACAGAATGAAAATCCACTTTGGACAATCCATATTATTGCATATCAACCTCCTCCACTCTACTTTTTGATAGTCCCCTCTAAGCTTCTGGTACATTTGCTTGATTGAGAACTTATCTAGGTGCTTCACTTGGTCCTCACTTCCTCCCACAACTTCAAAGGTCTTATGAGATTGGAGGATCTTTCTCACTATCCATGAAGCTTGAGGTGCTTAGTAAATAAGCAACTTATTCATGTATTAACTTATGTATAAGTTATACAACGTTCGGTAGTTAGTTAGGAAATAAATTATTCATGTATAAAACTAATGCAATATTTGGTTTGCAATTTAGAAGCTCACATAACTAATACATGTATAAGTTATGAGAGAATTGGTGTATTATCTTATGTTGAGTAGAAGATGGAATAACTAATACCCGCATAATTAATACCTGCATAATTCTAACCAGCTTCCAAATGACCCCTTATTCTGAAACGAAGGGAGTATACCTTTTTCTTTTTTGAGATTTGAATGTCACTAGCAAATTTAGAGAACCTCTAGTGTTAGAGAACTCCAAACTATTGAATATTGGATAAAAGAAGTCCAAATGGAGCGAAATGTACTGTGAGAATTCATATATCAGGACCGAATTAGCTTGGAATTGAGCCTTGTGACTTTGAATTCAATTTACTTGACCTTTTGATTTGATAGAGAATAATTTCTATATTTGAATTCTTACATAAATGATGTTTTTTCAGGATATCATCTTTGCTTAGTGTAGGATGTTGAAATGTGAGTCAAGGAACTTCCGTTGGATAGTTGTTTCTAGTAGTGCAGGATCAGTGGAGAAACTAGTAGTCTTTTAAACCCCTAATAATTGATTTATGATGTTGCTGTGATTATTAGGTTCCAATCAAGACACTTCCCATAGATGGCAATTGTCGGGTGGAGGACCGAGGCCTGAAGACTCATCATGGACATGTGAGTTGTTCTTTACCGTTGTTGTTTGCTTTCTGACCAGTATACATGCAAAAATAAATTTCTTTGAGAGAAACTTATCAATTTAATGGAACATCAAGTTCTTTTTCTTGGTGAAATTGTTAATTTGTCATTGTTCATCTAGCATTTGTTTGTATGGACTTCTAATACAACAAACAACAACATACCCAGTGTAATCCCACAAGTGGGGTCTGGGGAGGATAGTGTGTACGCAGCCTTATCCCCCCATTGCCCCCCCACCCCCACCCAACTTGAGGAGGTAGAGAGGCTGGGCTTCTAATATGCATGAAAAATTAGGTAACGAAAATGTGAGCATGGGTTCTAATAATTTGATTTGTTTATTCATGATATCTGTCTTTGCGTTATATATTGAGGGGGTAGTCCAGTTAAGAATGTATTTCGAATGCTTTTGGTAAAAAGAAATCTAGTTAAGAATGTATGACAAATGCTTTTGGTAAAAAAAAATCCTTTTCTTAGTCTTTGATTTTTGCCTTAATTAACAAGAGTTGTGTTAGCTACTTAGCTAGTTAGTGACCAACTATAGTTACTAAATCTAACAATGCATAGTGGCACAATATGCTTAAAATGTGTAATTCTAGTATTGTTTAATCCATCAATGGTTGAATTGAGTTGTTGTATGACATGGACGTGTAATGCTAGTATTGTTTAATCCATCAATGGTTGAATTGAGTTGTTGTTTGACCTGGATATGTCAAGTATTAAGTTTGTACTGTTACTTGTGATGGAAAAATAGGCCCCATTTGGCCATGAAAACCAAATACCAAATTGGAGTTGGAGTTGGAGACTTGGAGTTGAAGTTGGAATTGGAGTTAGAGTTGTGTTTGACCATGAATATAAATTGGAGTTGTTTTTGAATTTTTGTGAGAGAAGCGGGAGTGAAAAAAGTGAAAATAAGTTTTACTTGTTTTTCAAATTACGGAATTCAACTTCAAGTTGAATTCCGGAATTTTCCAAAATTTTATGGCCAAACACCTTTTCCAGAATTCAACTCCGGAAAAAAGCAAAAAAATTCCATGGCCAAACGCCCACTTAGAGTGATTTTTAGAGTTCAATTTATTGCAGATTTAGGTTGAAAATTCTTGAAAATTGTCGGATTAAAAGGTTTTTATGATGGATAAGGGCCTAGAGATGCTTGAACCATCGGGGGCCAAAAAAGATGAGAAACATGCTGTATAAGAGCTGGAAAATTGATGGTAGTTTTTGAAGGAAGGGGGAAATGACGGTGGAGATGTTCTAGGAGTCCCTCTTACATCCAAGTGCATCATACAAATAAAAAGCAAAAGGAATCTTCTTATTCAAAAAGTAGCTTAAATCGCCCGAACTTAAACATTTGAAATGTCACTCAGTTATAGATTCCATGACTTAATCCTACCCTATAAAGAATTCCACAAACTCCAGTCTCTTACATATCATTCAATTGATTACCAAAATAATAGGCAGATTGAAAAGAGAGATGGGGTATGCACCATCTTGCATTTTCTTCATACTGTGGGAATTTTTGAAGTTATTTCTCAACTTAAGAATTAAGAGAGGTTAAAAATCATATTCCGGCTCCATCTTTGTGAAATAAATTAATCTTCACCGTCAACTTTAAGTTGTAGAGATTCTCCCCTTCCTGTTCGGCTATATCAATATACAATAATTGAGGTGGTTTTATATAGATGAAGTCTAGTTTAATCTTTAGATTATTAACCTCCCCCATGTGTAATTCTTTTAGTATACCGTCGTGTGTAATTCTTTTAGTATTCTGTCGCTAAAGGGTCTAAATTCCAACATGTATTTTGCACTTAAAATTATTGACTTACCTCAGTATATAAATTTTTAGTATCAAATTCCCCCTTCTTTAGCTAAAGGGTCTAATTAATGTGTTCCAAATAACTAGGAAAATACATCCATTATATATGATAATGCATAACAAAAAGAAAAAGCTTTTCGGGAAAAGAAGAAAATAAAAAAAGGCATGGACATCTATGACCTGTTTACAAAATAGTGAGATTGATCAAATTTAGTGAAAAATATTGATGGAATAAAGAAAATTGACACGATCAGCATTGAACCAAAATCTTAACTAGGTTCCCGAGTTAAAAGAAGGGCTGTTACATCTTCACTTTATTTTTTAATTATGTATTATTAGCTTTATTATAAATGTGATGCATTTTCGTCCCTCATTATGGGTTTTACGGGGTTGACATCATGTTCCTACCATGTTATTATGTTTATTACTCCATTTGTCACAACTTGTAATTTTTTTATAATTGAAGTTATCTTATGGTCAACTGTCCACCCAGTCAAGTGCAAAAACACTGTAGAATCACCCAACGTATGTTGCAAGTGTTTTTTTTTTTTTTTTTTTTTTTTTTTTGCATTCCGCACAATGATCAGTGCTATTCGCGCATCTGTATGTAGAGGGTTATTTTGGGAGGTTTCCTGTTTGACACTATTTCACTAAAACATATGAGTGTTCAAATTTATTTAGCTTTATACTTTGACTAAAGAAGATTCTAGATGCGACAATATCAATCGAAAATGCTGTTTTTGGAGAGGTAAATACTTGATGCTGCTTTAGTTCCAATAAAGTGGGGGATTCCAATATTAAAAGAGGGGGGGGGGGGGGCAGGGATCTTATGCACGATTGTCAAAGCCAATGCAGTAAGGCAATAGCACAATGATCTCTCATCTTCTATTCGTTGATGACCTATGAGTTTGTGATGTTGAGGTGGCCCATTTATAACACTTGATTCAGGTTTTGTGTGACACTGTTAGGTTTTTATACTGCTAGAATTTTGGATGGCATTTCAAGGAATGAGTTTTATGACGTATGCAGGAGACCTTTTTTTTGCAGGCGAGACTGTTGTGTATTTACCTTTCCATTTCTGAGGCAACCTCAAGCTAAATCAATCATGTTCTTTAGGGAAAAAATACAGTTCTATCACCTTCCTCTTCTGTTCCTCCTCTCCTCTGAATGAATTTGGTGGTAGTTCATTGTTACATGAGTCAAACAACCAACCATCTTTTGAGTGTTGGTCTTAAGAAATCTTTGTGCAGACAACGATATATTGCAGTTGAATTCTGAAATTTTGTATGATGTCCTACAATAATTTTCTTGACGGGTGTTGTGATATATGCTTGATGAATAGACATACTTAACATTTCTGTTTGAGGATGTTAATCTTATGTATATCTTTCAGATGGTTTATGTCTTATCAGTTTACAACAAGAAAGACAAGTATAACCGTGTCACGGTGCGTGATCTTTCTTTATCCTCTCTGTTCTTGCTCCAAACAATTTACTTCACCATCTTGAATGTGTATGCACAAGTTTTCAACACACTATTCATTCTTGTCATATTGCTTCTCAACATGATCTCATTCTTGAATTACTTTAGCCTCTCCTGATAGTTATTGTTGTTGTTGTTCTCCTAATAGTTGTGTCATATTAGTCTAACCTTTGCTGATAGAACCAATGCAGATGGATACTGAGGGTAAACTGTTCTTCTTTTTGAGAATTGGTAATTGTATTAATAAAAAACACCAAGAAGGTGCAAGCAAAAGTATTTACAGAACAAAAGCAAAACTATGTCCCTTCTCTTCTTAGAGGGATCCTATCAGGTCTATCAGTTTCTCTGTTTACACTAGTTCATTTTGATCTTCTGAATAGAGCTTTCTTTATCTTCAAAGCACCTCATATTTCTGTCCCTCCATATAGACCGCCAAATACAGTAAGGTCTAGATATTGAAGAAAATTTATTCATATTAATCATTACCCTGTTCCAGATGGCAGCTTTCAACATTCAGGAGGCACTTATTTGGAAAGAAAAAATTGAATCAATCATTGATCAGGTTGTTTTCTCTTCAGATATAGAGTTCTTCCACCTCTTTTTGTCTCTATATACTTGGAGATACTAATATGTCTTCAGTTTGCAGCATCAGGAGTCGCAAGGAACTAATGGCAATAAGTACAATTCATTTGAGTATAAATCTGATATGGACAACGGGAGGGCTTCTTCATCAGATCACGACAGTCAGTAAGTATTCTGCTTTTGCCTTCTGTGAGTTATGGAGGTGTGGGTATATTCGATTCAGAATGTAGAAAAATACTGCATCCCTCTATTTCTTTGTGTTCTATTTCTATTAAAATTCTCTGTTGAAGTTAATTTAGCTCTTGATTAGTCACTGCATGAGTAAGTTTGGTTTTTAAATCTAACTGTCAAAAATAAAGTGTGCAGACAAAAGAGTGAGTTTGCCAAATACTTCTTATTGAGTTTAATATTTGCTGATATTTGTTCATTAAAGAGATCAAGTCCACTGCTAAATAGGATGGCCAAAATCAGAAGCAAAGCTGAATTTACTAAGATCTATGTCTTTCTTCTTTTCCTTGGGCCTCTTGCCTTTCTTTGGAGGAGTGTGGACTTGGTTTCCTATACTTCGCCAGTACAGTTGCTCTATTTTGTTTTGGTTTCGTTATTAATTGTATTGATAAGGTCTATGAGAACACTTGTCCAAATTCTTGAGGGAAAAACCTAGTTAACAAGTGATGTATGCCCACCTTAATCCAAGGCATTGGGGTCCTTAAAATGGACGGGGTCTGGCTGCCCTCAATCCCAAACTTAGGGCTTTAATTGTCATTGTGCATTTAGGTTTGATCTACTTTCATAATTTTTTTAAAATGTCTTAAGGCTTCTAAAAATGCAAAAACATATATCCTGTAGTGTATTCGTGTTTCAAATATCTAAATTTTGACAGATAAATTTCACCTTCTGGTTTTGCTTCAGAAACTGGTCTAAATTGACTCTCGATGAATGAAAGAAGGCCTTCAGTTTTGGAGGACCAAACAACTAATTCTGCTCACTAAGATTGTGAAGCACATGATAATAATTTGGAAGATTATAGTTCCGTCCTCGATTGTGCCTTTTACACACAGAGGCGCATGATACATCTTATAAGATTTATGTAGCAATTTAGCACAAATCTCTTAGTCCAAGCACTTATCTTTCAACTGCTCCAGCTTTTACAAATGTAATGGTCGCCCAATTTTATAGGTTTAGTGCTGCTGAGGATGAAGATGATTCTCATCCGAACTTGCTGCGGAGAACAACCATTGGAAGAGGTTGTTATTTTGTTTCTTGTCTTGTCTTGTTTTGCTTTCTACATGTTTGCTGAACTGTCCATTTTGCATCTTGAATGGACAGGTCCTCCCGAGTCTGTATTTGACTGGACCAAGGAATTAGATTCTGATTTGGCAAACCAGAACGGGAGTAACCAAGCATTCTCCAGAAAGTACTGGCGCTTACTTCAATGCCAAAATGGTCTGTTTAATGTTTTCATCCGTTTTATCTTCCTGTAAGCATGTGTTGTCTGGCAATGATTTGAATCTGTGTTCTTTTATGTTCACTTTCGTGTTTTTTCGGTATAGTTAAGCTGTACAACATATAAAGTGGTATCTTCATAGACCATTGACAAATTTCCTCCATTAATCTGTGAATGCAGGCCTTCGCATTTTTGAGGAGCTTCTGGATGGAGATTTACTAGTATGAGTTCATCTTTGTGTTCTGTGCTGGCTCAAGTATTTCCTAATTTACAGAAGTACGGTTTTCAGGGTATTTTCATGTTGTCCTCTTTCTCTGTGTAGCCAAAAAGCTGTAGTAGAGCAATGAAGGCTGTTGGGGTTGTGGAGGCTAGTTGTGAAGACATATTTGAGCTTGTTATGAGCATGGATGCAACACGTTTTGAGTAAGTAATGTGAACTGTCTAGTTATTCATTGTTGTCTTCGTATTTACTTTTCGTTCAAAAGTGCTTTTGTTGTTCATAGATAGGTTTATTTCAGGAAATTATCATTAAACTGTTCTGCTACGAACTCTCAATTGACAGTAATTCCTGATGGCTAATTTTTCTCTTGTTTTTTTACCAAGTTCACTTAATTTGTGCATTTTGGGGTAGAAGTTGCTGGTCCTCGGTGTGTAGCAAGTCTAAGCAACACTTTTTGGGCTTATGTTGGTTACACTACGGCTTTACTAGTGATTTAGGGACTAACTCTCGTTGTTCCATTTAGGTGATTGTAGAAAAGGTATAGGGTAATAGCATTCTGAGAATGCATGATAACTCTCTCAAGTTATTGAGAATTAAATAGTGTTTAGAAGGACTTTGGAAAAAAATTACTACAACAGAGAATTATATAACTCTTTAATAAGGATTATCCTAATTACATCATTATGGGGATAAAGGATCCTTTCCATATTTAAGTGGAAATGGTAGAGGGGTGGGTCCATTGTCCACCGAGTTTCGAACCTTGTGCCACTAGCCTTCGTGGATTTCTCAGTTATGTCGAGCACTTCTTTCAGATGCTTATTGCGAAATATGAAGCATTCTTTTTAATTACTTTCGTACTTTGGGGAACAAAGTCTCTAGACAAGGTGATTATATGCAGCTATTAAAAAAGCATAACGTCTATGTTAACTTAATGGTAAAAGTCATTATCATTACATTCTCTGGTGTTCAGGCTCTAACTACTGGTCTAACAGGTGGGATTGCAGCTTCCAGTATGGTAGTTTAGTTGAGGAGGTAGATGGACACACAGCAATACTCTATCACAGACTTCAACTTGATTGGTTCCCTACGTAAGATTACAGACTTCTTTGTTGTAATGGGTGCTTATCTATTTTGTATTTCTTATTTGACTTCTGCTTTAGTTTGGTTAAATTAGCCCCAGCAGCAACATGAGTTGAATGGATCTACTAATATACTTGGTTCTAAATCACCATCAGAGTTCATGCATCTCCTAGTTTGTTTGTTTTTTCTCTCTGACAAATGTAGTTACTAAAAATTATGATTTTCTTTTGTGCTCCCCGTCTCCCCCACCCCCACACCCCCCAAAAAAACACTCGCAAAAAGAAAGATAAAAAAGGAAATCTCATTGCAAAATTGCAGTCCAATCAATCAAGTATGCCTCCATCCCAAACTACTTGTAGTCGGCTGTATGAATCCCTGTAACCTTCCGCTGTATGCTGGCCCAAACTTTTCTGGACGATTGTTGATATTTAGATTGACATTAACGTGTATGCAGGTTAGTATGGCCTCGTGATCTTTGTTATGTACGTTATTGGCGTCGAAATGATGACGGAAGTTATGGTAAGTATACCCAAAGGCTCTTATTCTTGTCGGTTTATCTTTTGTTTCAGTTTATTTATTACAGTACTTCATTTGTCATCATTATTCTGCAGTTGTGTTATTTCGTTCCAGGGAGCATGAGAATTGTGGTCCACTACCTGGATATGTTCGAGCTAATATTGAGAGTAACCTCTATATCCTTCCACTCATTTAGTTCATTGCATTGAATGCATATGAAAACCGTAGGATTGATGATTCTCTATATATCTTCCGCAGAAGTATTCTGAAGGTTTTATCTTGTATGCTAACCAATTATCACCACTCACAGGTGGTGGATTCAATATTTCCCCACTCAAACCACTTAATGGGAGGCCCAGAACACAAGTGCAGCATCTTATGCAGATTGATTTAAAAGGATGGGGTGTGGGCTATATCTCGTCATTTCAGCAACATTGTCTATTGCAGATGTTAAACAGTGTGGCGGGTTAGCTTTTCTTATGCTCTGCTAAGTCACATAGTTGAGAAACTTCAAGTTTGTTATGCCATACTTCTTCATTTGCATTAAATTTGCTAAATCACCAAGTAATGATATATAGTGTTTGGGTTGGAGAGCCGCTAGTGCTTGTAAGCTATTTCAGGAAGCTTCAGTCTTCCTCTTCCGCCTTGTCACTTGTTGTTGCATGTAAGATAGTGATATTAATAGTTGTTTGGTCAACAGAAAAGCAAGAAGGGAAAAGTAACTAAGCGAATGATTGTTTTCCCTTCTTTGTTCTTTTTCTGTTCTTTTGATCAAATAAATATTAGTACAGCCAATATGGATGGTCCACTAGAAGTAACAATTTATGGATTGTGTGCGTGGAAAGGGATAATGAAGGGGATTCGGCAGACTTCTCTATATAAATCAATTTCCTAGTTGGGAATGGAAACCAGATACATCTTTATCTGGATATTTGGTTGGGGAATTAACATCAAAGGTGATGTTCCCACAGTTTACTCCATAGCAAGTCACAAGGAAGCGAGATTGGCATAATTGTTAAAAAGGAATGCAGGTGAAATATCTTGGGATATTGTCTTGTGGATTGGGAATAGATGATACGGAGAAGCTCCACACGTAATATAGAGAAGCAATCTTGGGGAGGGGAAATGTCCATGGCCGAGAGGATTCCCTTTCTTTATAACTACAAATAATTGGTGAATAGGAAGGGCATAAACAATTTATGGAGAATCATTTGGAAAATGAACACAACCTAAGAAATAGATCTTATTAAATGGTATGAATGTTGGGTGGCCATTCTTACGTCTAGTAGTTTAAGGAAGAAGAGTAATGGTTGATGTATTACTCTTCTTCCTTTTTCTTTCAGTTTCAAAAAAGGAAGAAGAGTAATACATCAATCATTTGGTGTTGTTTGTTTAAATAGGGTGGAGGGGGACAAAGATCACCTGCATTTGATTGAAAACCCGCTATGGTCTTGTGGAGTTTCATTCATTTGTTGCTTGACATTGAGTGGGCATATCTGAGACAGTGTGAGGCCTTTGGAGGAGAAGTGGTATTGGAAAGAGAAAGAAAGCACATGGTAGATTGTGCCGGCTTGTTTTGGATGATTTGGATGGAGATGAACAATGGATTTCTTGAAGGAATTCAATAGCCTTTATGGAGGATCAGGAGACCTTTGATGTTTTGCTTATACCTTGTAAAGAGATGTTCCCTTTTATATAGATAGTTGGATAGAATTCTTAGAAGCTTAATGTTGCACATGACGTTGTAAATTTCGGCACCATCTTGGTGCTATTAATGAATTGATTTGATTTATTAAAAAAATGAAAAAGCACCTGTACTTTCTTGACTGATATTTTGATGAAAGCTTAATGTGTAACTTACATTTAAATTATACTCCTTCAGGACTTCGTGAATACTTTTCTCAAACTGATGAAAGGACTGCTGCTCCAAGAATCCCAGTTATGGTTAATATGACATCCGCTTCAGTCTCTTCCAAGAGGAATCAAAAAGTCCAGGAGACTTCTCATCATCGTACTCGTTCTTTGGACCAAATACGAGCTGCAAATAGAAATGCTTCAATGATGGATGAGTATTCTGATGAGGAGGAAGATTTTCAAGGGGCTGATCAAGAGGTGTGGACTTTATACATATTCATAGTACTTTAGGCATCTCGTTCATAAATCGTGCTGAGCATGTGGCTTGGAATTTTTGCAGGTAATGCCACCCAGCCCTGAACATGAAATGAAGAAAACTGGTATGTGCTGTCCCATATGTATCATGTTCATAGTATTCACTAAGTATTTGAATTGTCTGCACAAATTCCTTACTGAATAGTTTTGTACTTGTGAAGCACTTGAAGAAGAACCTTTGGATCAAATTGATTTTTCCATCTTTTCGGGTAACCTTCGACGTGATGACCGTGATAATGGTCGTAACTGCTGGAGAATACCTGAGGGAAATAACTTCAGAGTTCGTAGCAAGAACTTTTGTTATGATAAATCAAAGGTCCTTTAATTGTTTCTCATTTCCTTGATAATCTCTTTGGTTTTTAGATAATCTATGTCACCATGCTCTAAAATCACTTTATGAAATGCTTGTAGATTTCTGCTGGCAAACCTCTGATGGATCTTGTTGCTGTTGACTGGTTTAAAGATACTAAACGGATGGACCATGTTGCTAGACGTCCTGGTTGTGCAGCACAAGTAAGTAACACATTAGTGTAGTTTCAAGAGAATGTCTACCCATTTAGTGTATTTTGTGTTGATAACTGAATGGGGTTAACCAGCAATAAAAAACATCACATTGCAGTCAAGATGTTTTCTCATTTTCATTTGGTTCCAATAGGAAGTGTTTGAAGGAAGAAGTGATATCATAATCACACGCGCACACACACCATTCATCAAAATTTTCAAGAACATAGCTCATTCTATGAAGGTTATATATTGAAATAAGAGACACGTTGAAAGAATTGAAAGAACAGGAAAAAAATGTCTTCACTTGATTCGCTTTTGCATAACTGTGTTTTCTCAATGGAGAACACTTACACTAAGTAATACTATATATACTTTGCTACTTAACTATCTAAAACCCTCTCTCAAGCCGATGCATACAAGTCATCATGCCATGCTTGTTACATATGTAACTAATGTGGCGACAAGTGACGGGTTTGGTGAATAGATCTGCTAACTGATATATGTGACTTAAACTTGCTACGGTGTCTCCTAAAAGTTATTTTATCTGAATGTATTTACTTCTCTCATGAACACCAAACTTGATGCAATATGAAGAGCAGCTGATTATCACATGTGTTTCCATCTAGTTGATTTCTCCAAATTTTAATTCCTTAAGCAGTTGTTTGATCCATGTGACTGCACTTATTCTAGCAACCACATTTTTTCTTACTCGTCCAAGGCACCAAATCACCTCCAATTGGAGTGCAATATAAAAAAGTAGTGTGTCTATTAATATATAGGGAGCAACCACCAGGTTTAGGGGGAGTCTAGTATTCCTGAACACACTTTTTTCTCTTCCTAATAATATCATTCTTAATTTTTTCTTCAAAGACATAGAAGGTTATCTTATGACCTTGTGCTCCCCCAACAAGTGCTTGGTCAAATTAAAGTATTCAAATTGGGATGAAGGCTGTGCGTCGTAAAACTTCACTACTACTGCTAGGATAGGAGAATATTAGATTGAGATAAAGGAAGAATAAGGAAGATTAACTTTTGAGACATGGAAGTGAAGTTAGTTGTGATACTATTTTGAGATGCCCAAAAGCATTGTCTACTTTTAGTAAAGTAAGATACCTGCCTTTGTACTTTACTTCGAAAAATATTGATGAAGTTCAACAAGCCCCTTTTTATTCTTCCAAGTCACGTTAATAAATTAGAAGTAGTGGCTTGTATCTTTTTCATCAATTTTATTTCACTCTTAAGCAATAGCTTTTGTACAGATTTATTACGCTGATCATTATAATCCCGACAGTGAACTTTAAAAAAATCAGAAGTCCATTTTTCCATTGGCAAAAGTTCAAGTCCCAGTGAGGGACTGTTAATTTTCACTGGTAATTGGCTTATGTTGGGGTAGGGATCTCCAGAAGACCTGTATTGTTTTCGAGGTTATGGTTTCTTTACAAAGGCAGAAAAGTCATATTCCTAAGAACAGTGTGGTCCTGCTTAGTCTCTAATCATGTTATTTAACTTTGTGCATGCTATCAATTTTAGCTGTAGCACTTAAGCTTAGCCTATTTGTAGTCAGTAGATCAAGTACGATAATTTAATTTGTCGTGGTGCATTTATTTCCAGGTTGCTACGGAAAAGGGACTGTTTTCTTTAATTGTAAATGTGCAAGTAAGTTATTCCACTGCTACTTTCTGTTTTGAGTTAAGCTTACAAGTGCTTTGGGAAGAAATAAGTAAACAACATTTGTCTTCTGAAGGTTCCTGGATCAACACACTACAGCATGGTTTTCTATTTTGTCATGAAAGAGTTAACACCTGGTTCTCTTTTGCAACGGTTTGTTGATGGGGATGACGAGTTCCGTAATAGTAGAATGAAGCTCATCCCGTCTGTGCCGAAGGTACCTTTATTTCTACCAACTTTCTGAATGATTTCCGGTAGTAGAAGGTTGATTGATGATGTTTCTGATACTACGGCGAATACAACCATACAGATGCTTTTAACTAGTTATGATTTTATACGATTCGAGGACAAATTTGGTGGTTTGACTTTAAAGTTTAAACATATCTCTTCAGAAAACGACTTTTATCAGTAAGAGAAGCAAGTACACGTCTCTTATGTTTAAAAAACTCATAACTTGGCTGAAAAGCTGGGTGTGCTGAGATAGATAATTGTTCTCAGGTTCATGCAATGATTTGTGGGTAGAGGATGACAACAGAGTAGCATAAGTGCGAACTTATTTTTTTGAGATTGAATAAGTGAGATAACTCAAATATTACATTGAAACTTTAACCAATAACTGAAGAGTAAAGATGTAACCAAAGATGTAACCAATGCAGAATTTACTTGAGAGATCAGGGACACTATCTTGGAATGAAACGTTTATGACTCCTCTTTTAAGAAGATATTCTCGGTTGAGATTCTTATGCATTTCTTTTCGTCAGAAAGTTTATTGGTTCTCTGCATTGAAATTTCTGTTTCTGTTCCCCGGTTTGAAGTTGCCGGTGTTTGACCAATCTCTGCATATAAAGTAGTTTGATGCCATAACAAGTTTCCTTTTACAACATGCTTGTGATCATCAAATGCATGTTAAACAGATACGCATGCTGAAACTTGTGGGCTATCTTTGAGAGAATATTTCTGTGTTCTCCACTTCTATATCTTTATTACAATGTATGTGCTTAGAATTGACCTCTGTCATGTACATGAAGGGCTCATGGATTGTGCGTCAGAGTGTCGGAAGTACTCCTTGTTTACTGGGGAAAGCAGTTGACTGCAACTACATCCGCGGTTCCAAGTATTTGGAAGTAAAGACCTATGTCCCTTTTCTTTGAGTTATTTTAACATCATAGAGACACAATGTATCATACAAGTAAGGACAATTGTTGTCTCGGATTTGATCATGTGTTGTTTATATTCTGTAGATTGATGTTGATATTGGTTCTTCCACTGTGGCAAATGGAGTTTTGGGGCTTGTGATTGGTGTAATTACGAGCCTAGTAGTTGACATGGCTTTTCTTGTACAGGTATGTGAATAGACCTTCACCTGCAAGATTTTGTCTTGTTGATGATAAATTGATCTGGACAGTTTGTTAAACTCTGTCTAAGTACATTGGGTCCAACTGGCTTGGAATGTGGGAATAATTTAAGTTATATAGGTACAAGTATGAAATACTTCTTCTGTCCCATTTTATATTGCAACATCATTATTTGGAGAAGTCAAACAAATTTTTTTATACTAGGGACTTTTAAATAGAGTAATAGAAAATTGTGACTTGTAATGCTTTCTATAGTTCTTTAATATGTGTAAAATTCATTTAATATTAAGGAATTGATGTCCGAATAGAGACCTAAAGTCAGATGAGTATTCCTCATACTTCTGGTCCTATCATTCATTTTGGGATGAGAGAATAACAAAATGAATTAATGAAGTTAGTCTAATACATATAACTTGAAATATTCGGCTTTTTTTGGGTATTGACTTGTAAGTTGGATATTTGGACTCCCATTTAAGTTACTATAGTGCCAGAAATTGATAACTAGATAAATAACAACATACCCAGTGTAATCTCACCAGTGGGGTAGGGTAATGTGTTGAGAAGTTGTTTCCCTATAGACCCTTGGCTCAAGAAAAGGAAATACAGCAGTGAAGGATTTTACGTAAATTGTAGAGAATTCCCTGACTCAACCAAAAAGCTTAACATAATTTCCTGATTAGAACATAGTATGGTTCACACCTTTGAGTTTAGAAAAGAAGAAAAAGAGGTAGTAGCGATAAGAACAGAGTGCCATTGTAGTTCTATATTATACTCCCATCATACCTTATTAAATATTAACATTTTTCTGTTTGGTATATCCCAAAAAAAGTATTCACTTTCTTAAAAGATAGATATCTATTCAAATATTATATGAGGGAAGAAATTATGCATGGGCGACTTTTACACTTTTTATCAACTTTTTCCCTTATAAACAATCTAAATGTAGTGGTAAGGCCATCTACTACTTACTCTTAGTGATTGTATTAAGTCAAACCAAAACATTGTTTTGAGGCATACGGTTCATAGGGAAATCTCTTCTTCTTTTTTTATGACGGTGGTGTCCGGGTCAACTTGAACGCACCTCGACTATTCTACCGGACCTGCTATCTCCCACAAACATAGGGATCGGGTAACTTTGCCCATCAAGGCTTGTTGATACAAAATCTTTCTTCAAGATTATGGTAATCATAGGAAAACTTAAGGAGGATAGGTGACCATTCATTTCGGTAGGATGGAAATTTATCAACAGTGTGATCAATGATGCTTGATCTTGTAGTGTTGGTCTCATCTCACGTATAGAATATAGAAGTTTTTCAATGTGGAGTGATTTCTTAAGGTGGAATTAAAGTGTCACAACGTCAAAAAAGCATTCAGGTTCATAGTGGATGCCTCTAGAACCATTTCACACACCACTCAAGTAATTCTCCACTAACACTATACGATATCTTGAACTTAAGTATATGTAGAAGTGCCTGTATCGTAGTACATAAAGTAGATAACGTGCCAAATAAACTATCAAAAGGTAGCATTTGAACTACTAGAGGGAAATAAAAAAAGGAACTCTTTTATCTGCTTAGTAATGGAAAAAGGTATAAAGGAGATATCAAGGTACTCTTTTAGTTCATGATTCTTCTTTTACGTGCATTCATTTCTAATCTAAATTGTCCTTACTTGTAATGAAATTCATATCCACCAACCCCTGTGCATCTAGCCTCCCTAATGACAAAAGAAGGTGAAATAATTCAGATTGATGTATTTGACATTTTTCCCGAGGTCATGCGAATGTGTAATTCATCTTTTCTCTAAAACTTCCTTAGTAATTGTAATCCTCTCTGTGAGTTATGTATATGCCGAATCTAATAATGTGATTCGCTCTTTGTGTCAGGGAAACACCCCGGATGAGTTGCCTGAGCAACTAATAGGCGCTGTACGTGCATCTCATATAGAACTCTCATCCGCTATTGTACCAAAGTTGGAATCGGATACACCAGAGTAGGTCAAATCACACCCATAGTTAACCTTCTTCAGAAGTTCGATTCTTGAAAGATATGTATACATAGATGTAGTCCCTTTCTATTTTTCATTCATCGTGCTCTTCAAATTCGTTTCAGCTCATCAGAATGGATCTAAGTCTGTTTATAGACGTCAACTTTATTAGATTCTTTTTCTGAGCTCTTTCAATTATCAGTAAGAGCAATGAATTATTGCCTTATTTCCAGGTGCTGATCCGGAATAAATAACACGAAGTTGGATTTGTTTTTCTTGTTGTAACTGAATTCTGTCTGTACAGATATGTGAATTATGTGATCTATCTGTCTGGAATTTTCCAGTTTAATTCACCTATAGAGGTTGTTTTCTCCTGTCTTATCCTCTTGGAGACAACTATTTTTTTGTTCTTTCAAATTTGTCAGGTACTTTCAGCTTGTATATTTTTTTGAAGTTAACTATTTACCATGCTGGCAACCTAATCACTTGAGCCGAGGGTCTTTCGGAAACAGCCTCTCTACCTCGACGAGGTGGGAGTAACAAGAGGACGCTGGATTTCGTACAATTTATTTATGCATAGTTTGAAAGCAAAACAAGAGGACGCTGGATTTCGTGATTGTATATTATTGAATTTTAGCATGGTTTCCAAGTAAACATGCCCTAAATTGATGATTTAATTTTCTAAATAAACCAGCATTAATTATATTAAAAAAAAAGTAGGGGAATTTTCAATATAAACAACCTAATATATAACATTGAGTGCGTCGCATAAGTGGGTGTGGAGGTGAGGATTGGTACAAATGTCATCCTAAGGAGAGGAAGCTTCAAGTATTATGGGTCAATAATTCAAGAGAAAATTATCCTTCCTAATGTTTTAAGATCATTAATTACATATCATACATCATCTTTTTCATTATTCTTAAAATATCACTTTAATTAGAATTCATACCAGAATCTATAAATTAGTTATTATTTATTTAATATATTTAATTGTTTTTTAATACTAATTAAATAATTAAGAAAATCTCACTTGATTCACAAAATAACTCAACGTAATTAAGGAAGATAATTACAATGAGTTATTTACATTACATCAAATACGTAAGGGACCCACTTAATATCCTCTATTATCCTTTTACTTTCAATAATTTAGAATATATTTCTCCAAACAAATCCCTTGAATATCTCAATGAGATTTCTTCCCTAAATTTCTTACATTTAGTTGATTTCTACTAAAAATCATAATTATAAGTTCATAAGGGGGTTTCAATTTCTTTATTTTGGTGATTTGATTTTGTGAGTTTATATCTTATATTTTTATTTGTTCTTGAAATTTTAGGAGAATCATGTTGAAAAAATCTCTTCTTTATTCTACACCAACTCGTAAGAGCCCTAGATTTGGTGATGGAGATAGTACCATCATGCTTTCTCATCCAAGTTTTGATTTGGGTTATTTTACCCAAATTCTGAAGAAAAATATTGTTAAATCGGTCAAAAAATTCGACGATGATGTTATTCCGGAGAAGAATGTTAACAACATTGATTGCCAACTTTGAAGAAAAGGACTTTATATTAATTTTCTACTTATACAATAAACTTGAAGAAATAACTTAGCTAATACTACTTTTATGAGAATTAATCAGAAGTTTGTATGCTAGATGTACATACGAACTGGTACAAAAACTGATTTCGTGTTGTATGGAAAACGGATGTATGAGCTTGGTGTATAAAACTAGTATACAAACTGATTTCATGGTGTATGATAGATGGGTGTGTGATATTGATGTATGAAACTGGTATGAAAATTGGTTCTCATGGTGTATGTTAGATGGATGTATGAACTGGATATATGAAACTGATATAAAAACTGAGTTCATAATGTATGAATCATATATAATTACCCTCTATATTTCATCGGCCTCTATGTTGAATCATTATCGAATGAAGATTACCATTTTTCATATTGAAAAATCAATACTGCCGATTTGATAATATCAATTTTTGTAAAAAAAATAAATCAAATTACTCAGTTGAAAGCAAGCAAGTATACTTCAATGGAGTTTTTTGCCTGGAGAAGAAGAAGGATTATGAGACTAGAAACGTGCAAAACAAACGCGATATAATTTTGGTATAATCAACATATTTTTAGGGATTAATTGATATCCGAAAATGTTATTTTAGGGATTGTTGTTACTTTCTCTTTCTATTTTAATTATTGTTAGTATTTAATAAATTTTGTTTTTTTTTATAGTTTTTTTCCTTTTTATGTTTTTATTTTTTATTTTGTGTTTATTAAGTTGGTATATTTTGCAAGAAAACATATGATATGTATTGAAAATTAGAATCTTGTGGTATAAGTTGTAATATTGTATCTAATATAGAATATGTATATTTTTTCCCATAATTCAATAAAATGGAGATTGATGATGTTGTCACTCATCGTATTGGAGCGGGGTAGATGAAATGAAGGCTTTCATCCGGTGTTTTATGTGATATGAATGTGCCATCAAAATTTAAAGGTAAGTTTTATAGAGTGATTGTTAGATTAATTATATTGTATAAGATAAAGTATTGGGCAGTCAAGAATTCACACGTTCAGAAGATGAAAGTATTGAAATTGAGGATGTTTAGATGAATGTATGCGCATACTAGGAGAAACAAGATTAAGAACGAAGATATGATAATGTAGGAGTGGTCTTCGTGGTGAAAAAGATGCGAGTAGTTATACTGAGATAATTTGGTCATGTGAAGAGGAAACGCACAAATGCTCCAATGAGGAGGTGCGAGAGGTTGACAATGTTAGTATAAGGAGAGGTGAGGTAGATCAAGGAAGAATTGGAGAGAGATAATTAGACAGAACATAACACATCTACAGCTAATCGAGAATTGACACTAGATAGAAAAGCATAAAGATCGAGAACTATGATAAAAGGTTAGTAGGTAATCGAACACTTTCTCTTTTCTCTATGGGGCATGTATCATAGTACACATTTACCATTCTATATGGTAGAGCATGGTAAATATGATTTTTTTTAAAGTACAAACATATCTCTAAAGTTGGATGAGAAAGGGTAATTATATTGAAAAAGTATAACAAAGGATAAAGATAATTTATTTGCGAGAGTATATTTTACGAGGAAATATGACTATTTTTCATTTCTAAAATGATAATTACTCTCTTCATTCACTTTTATTTGTCACGTTTATTTTATGATAGTCAATTTAACTAATTTTTTGAGCTAAATTAAATTAAATTAATTTAATAATTTAAATTTTAAATTTAGATATTTAAATATTATACGAAAAATACTATAAGTTGTATTATTTTTATATTAGTACTATGATGAAAAAATAAATGTTAAAATGTGATCAAAGTTTATACCGTATGATTCTTAAGAATTGAAATATGACAAATAAAAATAACATAATGTGATCAAAGTCTATACAGCAGAATTGAAAACGTGACAAATAAAAATGAAGAGTAAATTACAGAAAGAGCCAAACATTTTTACCAAATTTATTAATTCTCTCACTATTTTATTTAATTTATTTAATATAATATACCACATTAAACCCAAATATACACGGATACATGTGCAACAACATATATACATGTTCTAACCTCCTCAAATACATGCAGATACACATTGTAACACCTAACATACATGCAGATACATGTTGTAATCTCTCAGATCGTGCGGATACATGTTGTTACCCCTTAGATCACATGTTGTAACCCCTTAGATCATGCGGATACATGTTGTAACCCCTCAGATACATACATATGCTATGTATCTGAGATTAAATCATGTATTCAGACAGTAAATACACGCGACTAAACTCGAATTGTGATGTATTCGAGACTAAATCATACATCTAAATATTTTATGTGATATATTTAAAATTAAACCATGTATTCAAATATTTTCTAAATGATAAAAAATATAATTTATTAAATTAATAATTAACTCCTAAACTAGTGGATTTTATGTAAGTTACTTGAAGAAATGAACGAAGAGAACAATAATCTTAGTCAAATGGGTTGAAAATAAGAAGTCAATTTGTACATTTTGAAACCCAATTGATTTGTTGACATTTAGTCAACCCTCATTCAACACACACAAAAAAACCCTTAAAATTCCAATTCTCCCCAAAAAATTTCATTTTCCCCCTCTTCCTTCCCTCTAAACTTTCTCTCTCTAGAATTTTCTCTCTCATCAAAAAACCCATTTTTTGTGTCTCATTCATACTAATCAAAAATTGGTAAGGGGTGATGGACGGAGCTCAGCAGTACAATCCTCGAACAGTTGAAGAAGTTTTTAGAGATTTTAAGGGTCGAAGAGCTGGACTTGTCAAAGCCCTCACTACTGGTAAACAAAAAAAAACAAAAGAAAAAACTCAAATTCACAATTTTTACCTATTTTTATGTAAACCCTTTTGGTTTTTAAATTGTGGGTTTGTTTATTCTTGATTTTTTTTTGTTTTTGGGTGCTGTGCTAATTTTTTTTTTTTTTTTTGGTTTCATGCAAGTATATGACCTTAACTCAAATTCAAAAAAATTAGCCTTTTTTATGTAAACCCTTTTGGTTTTTAAATTGTGGGTTTGTTTAATCTTGATTTTTTGTTTTTGTTTTTGGGTGCTGTGCTATTTTTTTTTGGTTTTATGCAAGTATATGACCTTAACTCAAATTCACTCCAACCAAAAAAAAAAACAAACTCAAATCCCAATTTTTAGCCATTTTTATGTAAACCCTTTTGGTTATTTTTTTTTAAAAAAATTGTGGGTTAACTATTGATTTTTGGGTGCTGAGCTAATTTTTTGTTGTTGTTTCATGCAAGTATATGACTTTAACTCAAATTCACTATTTTTAGCCATTTTTGTGTAACCCCTTTTGTTTTTTTTGGTTTTTAGATTGTGGGTTTGTTTAATTTTTTGTTGTTGTTTTTGGGTGATGTTGTTAATTTTTTTTTTTTTGTTTCATGCAAGTATTTGACTTTAACTCAAATTCACAATTTTTACCCATTTTTATGTAACCCCTTTTGTTTTGTTTTTTTAAAAAAAATTGTGGGTTTGTTGTTAATTTTTTTGGTTTTTGTTTTTGGGTGCTGTGCTAAATTTTGTTGTTGTTTCATGTAAGTATAGTTTTAACTCAAATTCACAAGTTTTAGCTATTTTTACGTAACCCCCTTTGGTTTTTTTTTTTAAAAAAATTGTGGCTTTATTATTAATTTATTTTGTTTTTGGGTGCTGTGCTAATTTTTTTTTTTGTTTTTGTTTCATGTAAGTATATGACTTTAACTCGAATTCACAATTTTTACCCATTTTTGTGTGTAACCCCCCCTTTTTTTTTTTTTTTCAATTTGTGTGTTGGTTTAATCTTGATTTTTTGTTTTTGTTTTTGGGTGCTGTGCAAATTTCCTTTTGTTGTTTCATGCAAGTACTATATGACTTTAACTCAAATTCACAATTTTTAGCCATTTTTATGTAACCCCTTTTGGTTTCTTTTTTTAAAAATTAAAAAATTGTGGGTTTAGTATTGATTTTTTTTTTTTTTGGGTGATGTGCTAATTTTGTTGTTGTTTCATGTAAGTATATGACTTTAACTCAAATTCACAATTTTCAGCCATTTTTATGTAAACCCCATTTGTTTCTTTTTTTATTTGTGGGTTGGTTTGTTTTTGGTTTTGGGTGTTGTGCTGATTTCTTTTGTTGTTTTATAACTCAAATTCACAATTTTAACAATTTATATGTAACCCCCTTTTTTGTGGATTTATTCTTGATTTTTTTTGTTGAGGTGCTGTGCTAATTTTTTTGTTGTTTCATGCAAGTATATGGATTTAATAGAGTCTTTTTTTATGTGGGGTTGTTGCAGATGTTGAAGAATTTTATCAACAATGTGATCCAGGTAAAGTCTTGTTTTTTCTTTTTTCCTTCAAGAGTGTTGTAGATGTTTTGTTTTGTTAGGCTTTTGTTATTACAATATATGTTTTGCAGAACAAAATTATACATTAAATCTTACTGTGAGATAGATATATCTCTGGTTGTCGTGGAGTCCCTCAGTGGCGGAGCCACCTTATGCAAAGGGGTGTCAAACAAAGTGATACCCCTTTGCTGGGAAATTACATTGTTTAGCTAGGTTAAAATTTTAGTTTTATGTATATATATGCTATATGTCCTTAATTTTATTTTACGTGTGTCTAACAACAACATTCCCAGTGTATCCCCACAAAGTGAGGTCTGGGGAGGGTAGAGCATACGTGGTTCGTAACTCTACCTCAGAGGTGAGGTAGAGAGATTGTTTTCCGATAGACCCCTGGCTCAAGACAAAAACAGTCGTAATAGAAGTACAAGAAACAATAGGTAATAGCGCATACAAGAAACAACACACGTCAACATAAACGTGTGTCTGTTTTTTTGTTTTTTTTTTATATATTTTGACAATCTTTAGTAAAATTTCTGGCTTCGCCACTGGAGTCCCTTGTGCTAGTTCTTCAATGATTTAGCAATAAGTTTGTATATTTCTGTTGCCTTTTTTGATATAAGAATTACTTGTTAACTTTTTGGTGAAACCACTTGGGAGTTGGGGGTGTTACTGGTGTTATTGTTCATATCATATTGCAGTGCTTCCATCCTACTGTTGTGTTTACTGATCCTTTTAAGATAGTTGGGTCGAGGGTGCAGTTGTTGGTTTTATGCTTCAAATAAATTTTTTAGTCTATTCTTCCTATCATTGCATTCTACTGATCAGTTATGGAATAGTCAGATAATTCAAGTCTTTTGAGTTACTTTAATGTTTTTGGTGTTGCTACCTCGCTTGGTTTTGTTTTGTTTTGGGGGGGGGGGGTTGGTACTATTGCGCGTAACATGAAAGCTTCTTTTTGTAAGTGCACTGTCTCGATTCTTGGTGAAACAGTGACACCTTATGAGTGTTGTTTCTTATCTCAATAGTAGTTTACTAAGTGCGAACGTTCATTTGTAATGTCTTCCTCTAATTAGTGTCACAGACGTACATACCTTTTTTTGGTAATTCAGATTTGCTATGAATTATTTTTCCCTACCTTTACAATAAATCAAGCATAGTGGATTCACATATTCAAAAAATATAATTCTTGTACTGAAATATGAGGGAGCATTGAGATAAATAGTTTTGTCCAATTCATGACAAGATGAACACCTTCCATCATGTTCTTCTTAGCTTCACTTTCTCTTTTTATTGCAAGCCCCATAAACCTTGTCGCTTTTGTGTGTTTTCGCTTTAAAAACATCGGTTGGAGCTGGATTTCTGCCAAGAGAACATATGTACTTGCACCATTAATGCACCAAAAGCTAGAGCTGAGCTGCTTTTACATCTGGTTCTGGAATGATTTACACTTTCACTCCTAACGCATGTTTAGACACTTCCATGTTATATGACTAGTTCTCGCTAAACTTGGGTTAAGATTTATTGTGGACTTGTGGATTTCGACAAAAAACTACCTCAATGAGAAAAGAAGCTGATCTAGATCATTCTTTATGTTATCCTTAATCTTACAAACAATTGTGCAACGCAAATATCTCATAGATCTACAAAGCAACCCCTATGTTCCGAAAGCTTAAGAAGAATCATTTGAGCATTATGTTGGCAAGTTGCTCATTTTACCGGATACTTGCTATCTCCCACGATCCCACCAACATTGGTACCACGTATCTTTGCTTATTGAGGCTTTTGTAGATTAGAAGAAATCACCTAGAGCTTTTGTCTTTGTTGGGATTTGAATCCTGATCTCCAAGGTTTACATAGACTTCATTGATCAGTAGGCCACACCCTTTGGGTTCAACTTTCTCTTCCGGTCTTGACATTGGGATTTTTTTGGAGGGGATGAAGTAAGTAATTTCATTGAGGGAGTAATTTGGAGTTAGAGATTCCATCAAAACATATGTGATTCCGTTATGTCTAAATACACCAAGAAATAGCAGGTATCATGATTCGGATTTTCTTGTTGAGTTCCAACTGTCATAGACATCCTTAAATTGAATGGCATGACCCAAATTGGTCCAAAAATCAAAAGAAACATGTTCCAGAAGTCTGCTGCAATTGAATAATGTAGAAACAAATGGTTGATGCTTTCGAGTTCTTTTGGCACATACAACATCTATTTACCAGTTTGATACTTCTTTTGCTGAGATTGACACTATGACCCTTATTTTTGTATGCCTCCCGCCCCTCTCTATTAAACATGATAAAGGCTATCAGTTCTCTTATTGGAGTGTTATGATAACTTGGTTATTTTTTAAGTCATTGCTAATGACCAGTCATGGTTATAGTTGCATCTATATCGTAGCTATTTTCTAAGGTTTCCTTCTTCAGTTTCTTTCAATATTTTCAACTTTTCAGATGCGTTGTTATGATTGCACAATGTGTTGCATTATGCTCTTGTGGTTTTTACGTAACTCAGTTTGAAGCTGAAACTATGTTTTTATTCTCAATCAATTGCAGAGAAGGAAAACCTCTGCCTTTATGGATTTCCCAGTGAACAGTGGGAAGTCAATTTACCAGCTGAAGAAGTGCCCCCGGAGCTTCCTGAGCCTGCTTTGGGCATAAACTTTGCCCGAGATGGCATGCAAGAGAAGGACTGGCTCTCCTTGGTCGCTGTGCATAGTGATGCATGGTTACTTTCTGTTGCCTTTTATTTTGGTGCTAGATTTGGGTTTGATAGAGCTGATAGGTATGTTTCCGTTTTTTTTTAATCTCTTCAGCTCAAATGAAATTGTCTTTCCTAAATGTTGTTGCCACTCGGTATCCAAGCAAAATTTTTAAACTTACAAATTAAAAGATGATTTTCTACATCTATCTTAACTTACTACTTACTAATGTACTTTCGTGCCTTGTAATATTTCTCTGCTGATTCGTCTGATATGATGTAAGAGTATGTGACACTGATAAACGCAATGGTGTGAGTACGTGGCTTGTTATCTTATGTTACATACATTTTATCTTGTAGCTAGTTCCTTCCGTATATCTTCTCTACTATTTCATATTATGGTGTTAAACTGATGCTATTTATTGCTTCTACTGATTAATCTTTAGATTCGGGTCCTGCTCTGTTTTTCAGCTTTATGGTGTAGGATATCTGCCGACTCCAGTCATTTGCTTAACTAGTTTTAGTGTACGTGTTTTCCACGTGTCTATAGATTAAAAATTCTATACAAAAAGAACAAATTATGTAAAATAGTGATGGACATTAAAATAGATGCAACATTCATTTAAATGACTAAAAAGTCATTGTATTGACTTAGAGCTTGTTTGGATGGGGTTATAATCTTATGACTTATAAGTCAAAATTCATAAGTTTAGGATTTCTAACTTATTGGTTTTAACTTATCTTTGTTTTTTGGTCAAAATTCTTTGTTGAGGATAGCAATTGATCATCCTTCATGCATGTATTTGTTGGACGATGTTTTCATATGAACGACGCATCATATGCTTAATAACTGATTCATGCAAAAGTGTATTTCTTCTTCATATGAGGAAGTTCTGTGTAATACACTTGCCACATTGATATGCTAATGTTACCTGTATCTTTGTTCAAGTATTACTAAAAGGTGTCTGTGAGACTCTATGTAATAGACGTCTCAACACTACAAAGACATATGTCGTAACATGACCAAATATTTTTTCTTGAAAATATAATCTGTTATTAGGGTAACAAACTGCCGCAGCTTCATATCATGAAAACAAATTCATTGAGGAAAAAAAATCAAATTATGAATATATGGTGTAATGGTCTGTGGACAGTTTCATCTCAATTATGTAGTCAAATATAATGAATAATAAAAAGTAATAATTGTAACACAAATAGAAAGTAAGTTATTTTGATGGATAATTTATTACTCCCTCCGTTTCAATTTATTTGGCCTATTTTGACTTTGCACGGAGTTTAAAAAAGTATAGAAGAGTTTTGAAACTTGTGGTCTTAAATTAAAGATATGTTAAATGTATTAAAATATCCATTAATCTTGTGGTCTTGAATATGCCATGTGGAAAGTTAGAATTAAAGAGTTTCTAAAAAGGAAAGTAGGCCAAACAAATTGAAACGGAGGGAGTACTATATATTAGCTTCAACACTCTTTTGATATAGCTAGTCTTTAACAACCAATTTATTCAAGGTTACTTCTTCGGTCTTCTTTATTCAATGTAATATCTTTCATTGATTGAGTTAAGCCTTCCCAACATAAAATCAAAATTTTCTATTTGCATATATCTTAGATATAAACCAAATCCTACTACCTAATAACAATTTGAAACCCTAAATTAAGAAAGAAAAATTAAGCAACAAACAAAATAATGGTGGTTTTTTAAAATTTTTTACACGTTTTCTTTATTAGATAGAAAAATAACAACACCACGAAAATCACCAGCAAAAAATTCTTCCAGAGACCCCCTCCTTGTTTTACTTCGTAACACTAACCTCCCTTGTTTTACTTCGTAACACTAACACGTTTTCTTCATTTGTAGTCATTGCAAATTTAATAAGAAAAAAAGAAATATGTAAACTTACTAAAATATGAGGGGGGGAAGACTCCGTATTGTAAAAGGAAGTGAGTGGGTGAAATTTTTGTATATCTCGGTGGAAAAAAAGGACTTTTAAACTCTAAAGGTATGGAAGAAAGTCCTAATTTTTTGTGAGAATTGAAGAAAGTCCTAAATTTCAAGATAAATATTAACTATGAAAAATTAAATGATTGTTTTATCTAGTGTGAACCAATTTTCAAATGGTAAAAAGGGAGAATGACATTTTGCAGACGGGTTTCATAGATGCAACATTCATTTAAATAAAAAATAAATAGTATTGAATTGATACAATGGCTGAATTCAAAGTAATTGGAGATCTTTTGAACCTGCAAATATATAGTATTTTTAATCATAGATATTTTATTGTATGAAATAATAATTTATTATGTTGTTGTATCTGAACTAATATCTCATAGTCGAAGATGTTCTTGGTGTGTATTTTGTTTTGTCGCCTCGACGACTCTATCATGACCAAAGCTATACTTTTGCATCCCAAGTGTTTGATCAAACCTGAAAATTAATTTTACTTATATGATGAATTTGAAAAATAATTGAATTTAATTCTTTTGTGAATTAGTTAATACGAACACTTGATTATTTATTCTCCACATTAACTGAAATAGTTGGTATTTTGTTGAAACAAATTCTTACTATTAGCTCATTCCTTTGTTTTTTTATATTTAGTGTAATTACTTTTTATCTGATAATAATTTTGTTGAAGGTAAAAAAAATACTCCCTATAAAGTCCCAATATTTAGAGATTCAACATCATTAGAATTTCATCTTATATAACCGTTTTAGGGTTCTCTCATAGTTACAATCAGGCTTTAAATTTTGAGTTTGAGCAAATTTCACGTGGTCTAGAGAAGTTATTAATCAATTTTAAGTCGCATTAACAGGAAACAAAAAGGTCCTAGCCGTTAGAAGAAAAAATTAAGAATATAAAAGAAAGAAGCATAGAAAGAGGAAGAGAAGTGGGTGACAATAGTTAAGTAAAACGTCAAATCAATTACTCCGTCCATTTCAAAGGATCTTCATGCTTCTAATAACATTGACAATTTTGTTTATTATAGTCTTTAAATGAAGGGCAAAAAGTTGAATGAACATTTTCAAGGATCTTCATGCTTTTAATATAGTATAGATTGTTCCTCTCTCTTTTTTGCAACTGTAATAGCACGGGTGTACTTCTTGGGTTTGAACTCTTGAGTGGAAGTGACCGAGTGAGATCAAGAGCTTTCATTTCTAATATAAGCTTAGGCATATCGTCTAAGTAGCTATTTTTACTTGAGTTGCAGGAGAAGATTGTTCAATATGATAAATGATCTCCCTACAATTTTTGAGGTTGTGTCTGGGACAGCCAAGAAACAATCAAAAGACAAGTCTTCAATGTCAAATCACAGCAGCACCAAGTCTAAGTCAAACTCAAAGGTAGGCATCACGGTACCTTTGTTTGACAGATGGAAGTTTTGACTTTTTTTCATTTGTTTTTGGATTGAATGCATTAGCTTAACATATTCTTCATGAGTTCATTGCAATGAAGTGGTTACAGAACATTTTCTAGCAATAAGCTTTTATATTTGGACTTTTTAAGGTTCTTTGCTAAAAGGGTGTTAAATGGTAGATTTTTTTCTGCCTCTGATTTATGCAGTGTTTTATGTGTCTCACTCTCAAACGATTTACTTACATCTTATGCCTATTAGATTCTTGAATCATGGGTGTGAATCCCTTCAGCATGTTTACCTCTCAATGACAGATGGAAGTTGTCTTTTTTTCATTTGTTTCTGGATTAAATGCTTACCTGAACATATTCTTCATAAGTTCATTGCAATGAGGTTAACGGTTTCTAGCATTAATTTTTTTCATATTTGGACTTTTTAGGTTCTTTGCTAACAGTTTAAATGCTAGATTTCTTCCACCTGACTGATTTTATGCAGTGTTTTATGTGTCTCAACTCTCAAACGATTTACTTAGATTTTACGCCTGTTAGATTCTTGAATCAAGGGTGTGGAATCTCTTCGGCATGTTTATCTCCCAACTTCAGCATTCTAATTGTACCTTACTGTATCTGATACTTTATTTTTCTCATGTAAAATAGCATCCTCTTTGCTTAAAGATTTAGTCCAATAAGGGATGTGTCAATGACGTCGCAAATATCCTTTGGGTCTTTGAGATATGGATGGATGTTTAATGGATTAAATGCACTTTCTTCAATTATGTCTAGGTTTTGTTCTGGCCCTGATTTCACTGGTTCATAGGCTGTATATGTCTTTCAACTTGTGAACCAAATTTTATTAGTTTCTCCAACCAACGTAATGGAGATTGAACAGGCTCAACTTTGCTCACTTAGTCCTTGAAGATTTATGGATTATTCCTAATTAAGACATCCTGAAACTTTTGCTATTCAGGTTTATTGTGGCATTTGGCACTTGTTAGTTTTATTGTGTCGATATTATTCTGTAGAAACTGCAAGTAGAATTACCATATCATTTTCCAATTTTAACCTCATACGATCTGATCATAGGTGACACAACGTGGTACTGAATCTCAGACCAAGTATTCAAGACCACAACCAAAAGATGAGGATGAAGATGGTTTGGATGAAGATGACGAGCAAGGAGAAACTCTATGTGGGGCTTGCGGTGAAAACTATGCATCTGACGAATTCTGGATCTGCTGTGACATATGTGAGATATGGTTCCATGGGAAGTGTGTTAAAATCACTCCTGCCAAGGCTGAGCATATCAAGCAGTACAAGTGTCCCTCTTGCACCAGCAGCAAGAGAACACGCCCTTGATTGCACCTGCGTTATTGGGATTTACCCTTTGTGAAATCATGAAATTGTTAACAAGATCAAATGGATTTCTTATGAGAATGCTCGTATGTTCTTTCTAGTTGCAAGAATGTAGTTGTCTAGCTTCTTTTTCTTGTTTGTCGTACTGTGTGTTATGTAGGTTGCGAATCTGAATTAATCGTGTAGGTTGAAGTTATTGTGTCGTGACTGTTCAAATCTCAAGTAGTCTTGTTGTTCTGTTTAGGGAAGCCATTTTTCTCAGTTATGTGGTATTAACTATTAAGGATATATATTGTGCCTGCTGATTCTTCTTTGCCTGCATGAATGGTTTCAGTGGAAAATGATGAAAATGGACTGTTCCCTCCCTTAAGGGACAGTGCATGAAGCATCTTGTCTTCACGTAGGGTCTCGGAAAGGGGTATAATATAAGCAGCATTGCCTAATGCAAGCATCGATGACTGCTTTCACGGTTCAAACTCGTGATTTATAGATTGTATGGAGACAACTTTACCATTGCTTCAAAGATACATGTTATAGTATTTTCTTTTTAAAAGTGATGCATCATTAGTGGTGAAGTACTTGGAAGTTTATTCTCTTTTACCGTAAAGACCTTGGTGCTTTGGTCTAGTGGTAAAAGTGTAGCACGTGATGTATGAGTTAGGCACAGTCACACGTTCCAACTTTATGGCTTACAAAAGCTTAGCGATTACATAGAGGAAGGGTAGAGAGGCGGATCTATTATCAACGGCCGACAAGCTTGGTAACTAAGGGTGTGTTTGGTACGGAGGAAAACATCACCGACCCAACATCCTCAATCCCCGTATCTTGACCATTCCACCCCTGAACTGCCACTCTCCACCCTCATGATGGTTTGTTAGCTTAAATATAAATGCTCTTGGGATATTATTCTTTTACTTACCATACACCAAAAAATAAGTAAAAAAATCATTTATTTTTCAAGAAAATAAATATTTTCCTTGTACCAAACACACCCTAAGAGTAGAAGGATAAAGCAATAAGTTCATAATCTACCAAATTTCAAAACAGTGTGTATTATATAAGTTAATTAACTTATACTTTGCACTTGGTCAAATAACATCACTTAAAATGAAACATAATGAAGTAAATAAATGAAAATAAAAACAAAAAGCGACTTCTAATTATGAAAGATATAGTTAGAAATTGACTAACTTAATTTTCCCAAATAAATTAATCTTTTAAGTAATAAGTCTAGCTCTCAGTATTTTATTAAGCTGCTGGCTATATTTTATGGATATTATGGGGTCGTTTGATTGGGAAAGAAGTTATTCCGAAATTATAATACAGGGATTAGATAGTGATGAAATATTTAGTGAATATATTTTATTGGGAGATGTTTGGTTCATCTGACTAAAAATGGGATATGTTGGATATAATATAAAACATGTGTTTAGTATATACTAAACAAGTTTGAAATAAATTTTTATTTTCAATTTTAACTTTTGACTTTTGTAAAGGATTTTGGAGGAGCCTTGGAAAAAGACATCATTGTCATTATAGTGTTTTATCTCGGAATTATTGTCTCGCCCTTAACGCGGGATAGAATAATACTACAATTATAGAGTATAAATTTATACTGAAATTGCTAATCTCAAACTCAAAACTTCAATCAAATGCGAAATAAGATAATCTCATATTTTTATATTAAAATTATTATCACTTATCCCACGAACCAAAATAATCCCACTCGCATCATCTAGATTTCTTTTCCTCATATTTTTTGGTTGCAAAGGGTAGATTTTATGGGAGCCATCTACTAGTGACCTAACCTCTGACCAACAGTTGCTGTCTCTTCATAAAGGACAGAGACAATTACACTTTATGGCTCTATGTTGATGCACTCTACAATTAAGATATTTATTTTGAAGTTCGACTAATTTAAATTTATATTAAAAAGTTTTACTCAAAGATAAAAACACTCGATTTTATTTTCAGAGTTTGATCTTGAGATACGTGGCGTAGAATAAAAAAAGTACTTCTCATCTTATCACAATCCTTAGTGGAGATCCCACATCTCAATACAAATCTAATATCTTCTCCTTTATTGCTTCTTATTGAGTGTTTAATATTTACCTTGAGGCTCGATTGATATGAATTCACGTTGAAATGTCCTATTTTGAGAGTAAAAACGCTCTCCATCAAAACTAATTATATTCATATGGTTCAACCAAATACCTCTAGTTAAGAATGACGGAATGTTTATCACCGTACCATAACCTTTGATGATACTATCAAATCTCAATAAACAAGTGATAATATTATCTTTAAGATAGACAATTTGCAGCTCTTAAAGGTAATAGTACTAATACTTTTGACTTATCATTTTTTTTAATTTGTTACTCATAAACAATTCAAGTATTTTTTTTGAAAACTTGGGATGATTCATTTATAACCATTTTCCCCACTACAATACCTTTCTAGACTTTCAACCAACCATTTGACATAAAAAGTGGCTATCTTCCAAATCCATTTTGACATAAAGTGGCTTAAGAAAAAGGTCATGGTATTGGGTCCCAAAACAAAGAGCCTAAATAAACCACTTCTCCAATTGCTACATAAAACAGTTACTACTTTGCATAATCACATGTATCATTTTTAATCAAAGGACCACTTTTTTGTTTTTTGTTGGTTGTTGATAAAAGGGCATTGACAAAAAAGAAAAAAAGAAACAAAAACAAAACATATTTATAACTTGAAAAGGAGAGAAATAACTAGGACAAAAATTTTCCAGAAACTAATGATCATATGTTTGTAATACATTGCATATCACATAATAGGTCAATTTTTTTTATGATAGTGGTATCTGGACTTGTTTTTGCGCACCTCGATTAATTTCACGAGATATCTGTCACCTCCCACTAACAACATATACAAGATAATTCTGTCTACCGAGGCTAGAACAAATGGAAAAAATCACCTAATGTTTTTTGCCTCTGCTGAGATTTGAACCATAGACCTCAGACGTCACAGTTCTAACTACTTTTTAACCCACTTCACTGATCACTAGGCCACAGCCTTGGGTGCTATCCCATAATAGATCAATTCTTCTGCTCTTTCTCGAAAGTCAATGAGTATTCATAGTAGTTATCTTAACACCAAAAAAGAGTTAGACTCAATGCTTTATTTCTATCATAATTGATCCTAATTCGACATTAGAGGTATATTGATTTTTCCTCAATTATCGAATACTTTTATCTGTAAATACTACATATCTGATTCCATTCATAAATCGACTATTCCAATATAGATAGATATGTGAAGATGCAGCAAGAGGCCAATCCTCAATTTCCTGACTTTCAAGTAACTTCACTTTCATAATTTTACACCAAAAAGGTTCCAATCTTTTATAGATATAGAGGATAGTAGTGGGACAAGAAAGACAGACAACATGAAAGACAAAATGAAAATTAACATAACATTGCTACTACATTTTTTACAAAATTCACATTGGGTTAGGTAAAAGATAAGAAAAAGTAAAGCTGCAAAAGGATTCAAAATATAAAACTATCTTCTCCATTTTCCCTTTCCTTTTAGGTTTGTTTAAACCTCTGCTGTCCGGAATCCACTGACTCGACTAATTCAGATTCACAGCGTGTCCGAAAGGGCTCCATTTTCCCTCTATAGTGCTCAATGTCAATCCAAGATTTCATCAAACAAAGCTTTCTTGATTCTTGGTGGATAGTTTCTTGAGGAACTCATAAGTAGTGATCATAGTTATTGCAGACATGGACATTGATGCCCATCTTGGACCTAATCCTCTATAACAAGCACTAAATCCACCTTCCTTCACTAAATTCCTCACTATCTGTAAAACTGTTGGTGCTCTCCTACTACTACTACAAGATTCATCATCTAATACTTGTAATCTTGTTTTCGCGGTGTCAAGTGGCATTGTCACTATTGCAGACACCCCACTAGCCATGGCTGCACTCAACCCTTGAACTGCCACCATTGCCTTCCCGTCGGGCCTATAACCACCCTCATCATCTTTCTTGCAACAATAGCAACCAATTGAACCCCAAATCACTCTATGAGCAATAGAGTATGAACCCCACCACACAGCATTTGAAGGTGCATAAGTCAGTATTGAAATACCAAATCCTCTATACAATCCCCTCAAACCATCACTACAAACAATCTTCCTAAACGCATCGATCCCACCGTTATAATACTTCAATCCAACAACAGTACCACAGCTAGAATTTCCACTTCCTTGGACCATCAACCTCTGACTCACAACATCAATTGGTGTCCACACCAATTGAGCTGCCATTGCCGCGCTTAGCCCTGCAGCAGCATTGGCAATAGCAGACGACGACGCCTCGGAGAATCCCAGCTGAACAGTTGCAGTTCCAACACTACTTTTTGTCACTTCAAGTGCCCCCATGTAAAGGGCTCTAGCAGGAATAGTCCCTGTAAGAGAAGTACCAAATCCTCTATAAAATCCTCTATACCCTTCACTCCTCAACATAGATCCTGCCATTTTTAGGCATGGAATTTGAGTACTCATAACTTGCTGCCTAGTTTTCAACACTACAATTGGGTAAAGTGCACCTGAAACACCAGAAAAAAGAGCAGCACCCAAGAAAAAAAACTTAGATTTGTCAAGCATCTCCCAATCTATATCTGCAGGAAGATGAATCTTTGAAGCTGAATCATCCTCCTCCATACTCACACTACTCATTTTTTACACCACTTCCCAAATCCTTAAAAATTCAAAATCAGAAAAAAAAAAATGTTCTTGATCTCAAATCCTCTTACTATTAACTCCCTTCAAATTAAATATTCCTCAACTACCACCCAATTTCTAAAATAAACAAAAGACAAACCAAACCGCCATGAACGGATTATCAAGAAGAGATCAAGGAAAAAGGAGAAGAAAAAGAACAGAAAAAAAAAACTGACCCTAATACTAACTTAGGGAGATCTCAAATGGGTCAAGCTCAGATCAATAAAAAGCTATACATACATACAGAGCTACAATGTATACACTGTATATATATGTATATAAACACTATATCGTATATGAAACTCTCTGTCTATTTCAAATCCTCCAACTATTAATTCCCTTCAAAGTCCAAATTAAATATTCCCCAGCTGCCACCCAATTTCTACAAGAAAGCAAAGTCAAAAAGAACCGCCATAAACGTATTATCAAGAAGAGATCAAAGGAAAAGGAGAAGAAGAAGCAGAAGAAAAACAGAAAAAAGAAACCGACCCTAGTACTAACTTAGGGAGATCTCAAATGGGTCGAGCTCAGATCAATAAAAAAGCTACACATACATACAGAGTTCCAATGTATACACACACACTATATATATATATATAGTATATCAATTTTTGTGTTTACTTTTTTTGTGTTTGTAGATGCAAGATTTGTGAGCTAAACTGAATCAGCGTAGAGGGAAATTGAACCCCAAAGAGTTTTGAGAAGTGAGAAAAGGCTGCGATGTTTTATAGTGAAGTGTAACAGTGAAGAGATGATGGTGGCGGAACAATGGAGAAATGAAAGGAAAAAAGAGTAAAGGGTTATGGATTTCATGAAACCGAGGGTTTTTTTTGGGTAAGGGACACGTGTCAGTTGATATTTGGGAAAAAATTACCATAACTCTCCCCCACAGCCCCACTCCTTTCATGTTGTCCTGTATCGGTAAATACTTATCCGCTCCTAGGGGTGTCAATTTGGTTTTAGAAAAACCGAAGTAATCGATCGAACCGAACTGTATCGAATTGATTTTTAAGTTTCTTTAATAAAATTAATGTTTTTTATATAAGTTTGTAACCGTATCGAATAATTAAGTAGATTTTTTATTTTATAAAAATTAACTGAAAAAATACCGAACCGTACCGAATAATATATGTATAAGAATAATATATATATAAGTTTAGAAATAGTAAAATATTAAAAAAAAATCTTAGGACACAGGGTGATGGAAAGCGGCAACATAATTAACACTCAAAGTCCTAATTTTGAAACTTATTATATTACTCCAATCGAAACTAAATTAGTGCTAAAATTTTGACTTTCGAGTAATAACTAGTAAGCTACAAGGTATTCCAATGATATTAATAACAAGCTACATGTTAATAGATATTTTTCCTCTTTTATGATTTAAATTTCTCTTATTCGATAATTAATTTGAGTACAACTCAATTCTTGAGTTTCATCTTCATTGATTTCTTTTCGCTCGTGTAATCTACATTATATTTTCTTAATTATGCTTAATATTATTTTACACTACCGTAAAATAATGGGATGAATTTCTATTCTTGTTTTCTTTACATATTTTCTTGATTCATCATCTTTTATACAATAAAAATGCTAAAAAAAATTTGCCAAAGTCATACACAAGTATACATGATAGAGTGTTTTAACTTTTATATTTTTTTAAAAAAAAATACCAAAAATTAACCGAACCGTACCGATACCGAAGAAAACCCGAGGTGATGGGACGGTTTTGAAAAGTCTAATTTTGGTTATATAAAATAAAATAATCAAAAAATTGGTATGGTACAAATTTTATGAAATAACCACCCGAACCGTACCATTGACACCCCTATCTGCACCCAATGTGTTTTATACTAACAAATTATATAAAGGGCAAATGTCATTTTTAGTCCCTAAGTTATCACGTTATTCTAGTTTTAATCCTTGTGATATTCGGTCAAGCTCTTTTGACCTTCAATTAAAAAATGTGTGTTATTTTAACTCGATGACTGATAAATCTAATCAAATTAAATGAAACGATAACTGTTTGAAAATGCATGTATTATATATGCATTGGCTTGATGTAAAAATTGGATACTAGTAAATATTAATATATGGTATCTATAAATAGAAGTAATATTTGCGTATAATCTTATCTTATCGTCCTTGTATTTCACTTGTGGAATTACACTGAATATGCTAGAACGAGGGATCAAAATCACATTTAAAATATATTGATTCTTTTGAATTTCATACCTGAACTATCACTGTTCCTAAATAAATAGTGTTTTAGCCTTTTTATTTTGTTCCTAAATAACTGATGTTTTAGATAATCAAAAAGGTACTAAAAATACTTTTTATTTTCTGAAAATGAATAGTTTCTTTAAATGTATGTCCAAATTAAAAAGGTCATTTATTTAAAAATAAAAAAAATAGTAAAATAATATTTACTTTTCATATAATAAACAAATAAAGATGAACGGAGGGAGTAGTATACAATAATAAAAAAAAAGAGATTCTAATTTGTGTGGGAGAGTGTGCAATAACTGATATGGTTATTGAGATTGGGCCAGTTAGAAGAAGGGGTGCACTTGCTGATTACATAAACTGTGGGTAAACAGGTGGCTTCCACCAGTGGGCTAGCTCATCATTTTCCCCATGCCCATATGGGCGTTGGCAGCCCCTTATTATTTATTCCTTTTTTATTTTACTCCCTCCGTCTTAATTTTTATGTGGCACTATTTGACTTGACACGGTGTTTAAGGAAAAAAAAAGACTTTAGAAACTTATGGTCTGAAACAATTCGTAGATATTTGTGTGGTGGTAAATCATTTCATTAAGGGTAAAAAGGAGATTTTAAAGTTAAATTGAATCTAATTATATTAAGGTGACATTCTTTTTTGGACAGACTAAAAAGGAAAGGATGTCACATAAAATGAGACAGAGAGAGTAATATTTACTTCGTTGAAATTTGATTAAATTTGGGTATGCGAAACTTCTAATTAAGAATTGTCAACCACTTATTATTAGGCAGAATATTTAAGAACTTTCTTAAATTTGATGCGTTTTATTCCGATTTCCTTTAAACTGTTAGTAATTCTTTATCACCTTAGGCGTTAATTGACAAAGAGAATGACTAAACTTCTTTTTAGATTTGTCGTTAATATCAACAAGATCAACTTTTAAGTAGGTTATTTTTTAGTCGTTAATTGTCACATAATTATACAATGATTTTATTATTTTACTTGCATATTTACTAATTTTTCCCCCTAAAAAATGGAGTTCCAACAAAAAGTTACATGAAAAATGAGTGTATCTCATTTTCTTAGGACGAGATCGCACGAAAAGTAAAGACTATTAAATAATCAAATGCAGAGGGATAAATAAAACTATTGATAATTAAAATAATTTTATTAAAACACGCTAAATTTAGAAAATCTTTAGGTATTTATCATTGTTTTTATTATTGGGTGTACGAATAAAAATTTCACGTTGATAGTTGAAAAGATTAGGAAGCGCTACATATAAGGTGTATGATCTCTTAATGGTATGAGACCTTATAGAGAAAATCATGCGGGCTTGATCTAAAGCAGACAATATCACACCATGTATGAGTGTTTTGGGGCTGGTTTAGCCCAAAAACTGGTATCAGAGCCTAGGTTTGATGGAATGAATATGGGAATGTGGTGGAGTGATGGGGTGCAGGGCTCGATTTGCTTACCTTTACGAGCTTGGAGATGCACACACAAGAAGAAGCTAGTTGCGGTCTTTTGATTTCTATAAAATACTCAAAAACGATGTGGGTGGCACACAATAAATCTCAATGTCCCATGAATCGTGGTGATGGATCACGTAGAACTTGGTTCGAGGGAGAGGTTGTTGGTTGTGCGAATAAAAGTCTCACATTGGTAGCTGAAAGAATTGAGAAGCTACATATAAGGTGTAGAATATCTTAACGGTGTGAGGCTTTTTAGAAAAAAATTGGCCCAAAGTGAACATTAAGAGTGTCTTTGAGCTAATTTAGCAACATATTTATCATTGCTCCTTGAGAATGTGATGATATTTTATATTTTTCTTTCCAGAGAATTTCTATTATACTCCTTATATCACTTCTCCATTCATTTGATGGGACATCAAAAACTTCTTGGGAACATCATGGGAATTTCTTGTTCACAATTCATGGTCAAAATATAAACTAACTTTTTTTATTCACATGCTCAATATTCCACATGTTCCTAGGTGGAATTTCATTCTGTTCATTAGGACTGCATGGTAAATTAGTGCAGCTTGAAAAATGAAGTTTATACCATTTATTTAATTCCCAAATAAATAATGTTTGAATCCAGGCGTGAGGGGGTGATGAACGGAATGTCTCATATCGATGAATGAATGAAATCCTACCTCCTTGTAAGACTTGGATAATAACTTGGGCAATTCTCCGATTCTAGCCTCCTTATAAAGCTTGCGCAATAGCTTACTTGGCCTGTTTGCGCAAGCAATGTAAAGTAATACTTTTAATTTAGGTTATTTTGTATAATTTAGAGCCTGTTTGGATTGGCATGAGAGAAATCCAAGGCTTCGTTTGGCCATGAAAATCAAATACAAATTAGGGTTGGAGTAAGAGTTGTGTTTGACTATGAATATAAATTGAAGTTGTTTTTGAATATTTGTGAGAGAAGTCGGGGTGAAAAAAGTAAAAATAACTTTTATTTGTTTTTCAAATTCTGGAATCCAATTTCAAGTTGAATTCCGAAATTTTCCAAATTTTTATGGCCATACACCATCTTCGGAATTCAACTCCGGAAAAAAGCAAAAAAATTCATAGTCAATTGCCCACTAAGAATAACTTATGGCTTTCGATTTATAAATCAAAAGCCAAAAATCAATCCAAACGGAACTCTTAGTGCTCTTTATCTATTGGGGTAGCCAATCATACTATAATTGGGCCAAAGTGCAGATCCATAGTCCCTAGTCCCTAGCCCTAACCCAACAAAATGTAATATAGGCCCACAAGAAGCAATAAGCATTTTACATGCAAGATATTCAGAGTGATGTCATCTCTTTTGTCCAACCAATCAAAATCTTCTTTATTATGTCATCTCTCTTACTCCCTCGTTTCAATTTGTTTGACCTATTTTCTATTTTAGTCCGTTTCAAAAAGAATAACCATTTCCCTTTTTAGTAACTTTTTAATTTCAACTTTTCACGTGGCATGTTTAAGACCACAAGATTAAAAGGCATTTTGGTAAATTTCACATATCTTTATTTTCTTAAATTCTGTACCAAGTCAAAATAGGTCAATCAATTTAAAACGAAGAGAGTACCATTTAACTACACAAATTAATCAAAGTAAAAAATTCTTTTTTTTTAATCACATAACTAGTTATATATAAATTATTATGCAAGAATTGCTTAATATTCATTTGGTTCATTAACTAATTATATAAAAATTATGTTAGAATCACTAACTTTAAGTGTTCACGTTGTTAATTCACATTCTATCTCGTATCAAAATAATATATATATTCTTGTATATATATATATATATATATATATATTCTTGTATAACTTATACTTATTTTATTTTATTTTATGCGATTCACTTTCTTTTAATATTTTTTTTTAAAAAAATATTATAATCATCACGTGAATGTTCTATTCTTTTTTTCCCAAGCATTCAATGTCTTGCTTGGTCAAACTAATTTAAGTTCTCATAATGGCAAGGTTATTAAGAAGTTTCTTTAGCGGTATTTATCGAGAAAAAGTTTTATTCCAAAAAATTAAAATACAAGATATCTGATTAAGAGCGGGAGATCAATTTTACCTTCTAAACCATGTAATTGGTGCATTTTTTTTTTTGGTTGAATAATGGACATGGATAAGGGTCACTATAGAAATCATTTAATTTTGTTCACAAAAAGACTAATATGGGGAGTGTGGGGGCATTGAATTGGAAAGTGAAAAGTGAAAGATCAAACATTTTTTATTTGTGGAGATGCTTTAATGTGCTCTCCCAATTTGACATCTGTCCTTTTGTTTCTTTTTTTTTTCTCTTAGCTATTTCCATTTTTTTTGGATTTATGTTTTTCTTTAAATTCTTATTTTTTTAAATGATATTTTATGTTTAGAAATAATTTTTAAATATACTCTTGAGCGTATTTGGCCTTTTAAATTTATTAAAAATAAGTACAACAACAACAACAACAACAACAACATACCCAGTGTATTCCCACATCGTGGGGTCTGGGGAGGGTAGAGTGTACGCAGACCATACCACTACCTCAGAGGTGAGGTAGAGAGGCTGTTTCCGATAGACCCCCGGCTCAAGACTAAACAGTCTAAAAATAGGCTAAAAAGGACGTAACAATGATACAGGATAAAAAAACAAGATAAAACTACAATAGACGATAGGAAGTAATATGTAGTAACAAACAACAGACAGAAACAGAGCACTTCCACAAATTATTAAAAATAAGTATATTTTTTTTATATTTCTATTAAATATTTAATAGAAATTCTATTGATTAGATTATGGGAAATGATGAAAGAAAGAATTAGCGGAAAGTCGTTTTAGAGATATAATTTTTGCAACAACAATATACTATCTTTTAGATTCTGAGCAGATTTTGAGGTGCAACTTTTACTTTTTTTTTTATGTCTAGTGAAGGATTTTGCGTTACAATTTTGAAATTTGATGGAATTTTTGGTTAATCTTTTTTCACAACTTTCTTCAAATTTAAAGGTTAAATTTTATTAAAGTATTTGATGAAAAAATAAAAGTGTTCCGAAACTTAAAAGACCATTATTTAAAAGGAAAATCTTAGCAGCTCAGTTGATTGACTACCTTAATTTTCATATTATTGGTGAGATTTCGATTCGATTCCCCCACCTTCTAATATTCTTCCTATTTCTCCCTCCCTATCCCAATTTTTATTTTTTTTTCTTTTAAAAAAAGGACCAATATTTGAGGGATTATTTTGAATAATATGCTTGTCACTTTCTCACTCCTGAACTGAAGATAGAAAATAATAATACTATATTAAAAATCTTTAAAATAGGAAAGTCTCCACCATTTCTTGTATTCTTGATTCTTTGATGCAATTCTATTGTCTTCTAAGTCTCTAAGCAGATATCAACAGTATAGATACTTCAAAGTTCTTGAAATGAACATAATTAGGTAGTTGCTTTTTCATTATTTTCAGCTCATACAGTTTTTTTTTTTTTTTTAACATATTGGGGTCATCAATTGTTTGAAATTTCAAAAAGGGGTTGATATTAGTTGCCTTAGATCCAGGACACTGAAGTTTTTATGAGAAAAAAGGTACCTGCTTGGCTGCTTTATCAGTGATTTCATGTGATTCTTGGAACTTGGCTTTGTTTTCTACAGGTTAATTCACATGACCCTTTTCTTGTTACCTCTCTTTCTTGTGTTTTAAGGACAAAAGATTTATGCCAATTTTGGATTTTTGCCTCATTGCTTATTTAGGGTTCTAGTAATTGAGTGGATGTTGGATCTTTTGTGGCTATTGTTGCTGGTGGGTAGATAAGGAAGAGGACAAAGAAGAAAAAGTTGAAATCTTTTAAGGAAAAAAAAAGGTTCTTGCTGTTGTGGCTATTGTTATGTTGTAGCTATAGTTGCTGGTGGGGGTAGATAAGGAAGAGGCCAAAGAAGAAAAAAGTTGAAATTTTTGAAGAAAAAAAAAAGGTTCTTGCTGTTTCTTTTTGTTAAACAGACCTGATTAGCAATTTCTGTTAAATATACTGATTAATGGGGCGTGGCGAAATGTAAAAGAATGTTGTTTTGCTAGTTGATTCTTCTTAGGCAATGGAAAATGGTCTGTTGAAGCTCATGGTAAGACTATTACTGATTTTTAAGAGAAGTGATGAATTAGTTTAACAATGAAAGGCACTGTAGTTTTAGAGTGGCTGATGGTTAACTTTTACTGCGTTCAGTATAGTCGTTTCGATGGAGGAGATGTATACGGTTGTAGGGCCATTAATATTTGGTAGTTTGATCTGTCACAAACCAAGCATAGGAAGTCATATGGATGTAACTAGGATAAAGTCGATGGATGATGCAACGAGCTTGTATTCTAATTCCGGGACTAAAACGTTGGAAGACACTGTTTCTGGTGTGAATGATGATTGTAGCTCTGTTGATTCAGAGAGCGACCTTAGTATTGCAGTATCATCTGTGCCTGAAGAGAGCAGAAGTGAAGGGACTATGTCGCTTGATGTGATATCTGAAAATGAAAGCAACTGGATTGCTGGTGATGCTGTTGTCAGGGAAAGCGAGGATGATGATTCCTTCTCACTGGAGGGTGATCAGATTCCCGATAGTTCATGTTCCCTGTCAGTGGTGAGCGATTGTAGTAGTTTATGCGGTGATGATTTTATAGGCTTTGAGATAGTGTCTGACATAGAAGGTCAGGATGTCGAACTTATTGCTAAGCCTGGAGTTTTGGTTGAGTCGGACGTTGAGGATACTTTGACTAGACCCCTGGCAGTTCCGGTCAGACTTGAGGAGCAGATCACTGATGGGCATAGCGTAACATCGTCTGCAGTTGCACTTCAGCTACCCCTAGATAATGGTTTGAATACAACAGTCAGCCGCAGTGTTTTTGACGTAGACTACATACCCCTATGGGGATGTACATCTATCTGTGGAAGGAGACCAGAAATGGAAGATGCATTTGCAACTGTTCCTAGATTCATGAAAATTCCTCTACAGATGTTAATTGGTGATCGCGTGCTTGATGGACTGTCTAGACGCTTAAGTCATTTGACGACTCATTTCTTTGGAGTTTATGATGGCCATGGTGGTTCTCAGGTCTCTCTCTCTCTTTCTGACTTTGGTTCACGCAACTTCTTGTTAACTACATATGAACAAAAAAAGTTGATTCCTTTTTATTTTTTCAGGTGGCAAATTACTGCCGAGACCGGATTCATGCTGTATTGGCTGAGGAGTTGGAAACTTTTATGATGAATCTCAATGACGAAGGTATAAGGCTAAGTTGCCAAGAGCACTGGAATAGAGCATTTACGAACTGTTTTCTTAAAGTTGATGCTGAGATTGGAGGGGACGCTAATCATGAGCCAGTTGCCCCAGAAACTGTAGGCTCCACAGCTGTTGTTGCCGTTGTTTGTTCATCTCATATTATAGTGGCAAACTGTGGTGATTCAAGGGCTGTTCTGTATCGCGGGAAGGAACCCATGGCGTTGTCAGTGGATCACAAAGTAAGCGAAACTTAAAACTAAATTTACTTGCATAGCAAATAATCCCCGTGTACTAATTTTCATTTCTGTTCTCTTTTTCAGCCAAACCGAGAAGATGAATATAAAAGGATTGAAGCAGCTGGAGGTAAGGTGATACAGTGGAATGGCCATCGTGTTTTCGGTGTTCTTGCAATGTCTAGGTCTATCGGTATGTTTTCTTCTTGCTAACCTATTTTCTAGCATTTGCAAGATACTTAAGTTATTTGTAGCTCATAACATAAATTCCATCTATTTCATTAGCTACCTTATAAAGGCTTGATCAGCAATTCTTGTGTTGTAGTAGAATTATACATACATTTGCAGTTGTCCCAATTAAAAAATGAGCAAAAGAAAACAATCCTTATAGAGGTCTTGGGATCGGATGATCACTCTTAGGCTTTTGGCCCATGTAGACAATCTGTCCTATAAGGCTCAGGTTCATGCATTGGTCATAGGTATGGTGTAACAATACTAGTCTGTTGGACCGTGTGATATCGGGCCCTAGTATGAAATAACTAACTAATATATGTGATATAAGATCTAGTTTGCTGGAAATGGCAAAAGCATCCACCCTTAGTGCTGTATGGATTTAAATGCAACATGAGAATGAAATCATGATTCATGAGCGCCACCTCTAAAACCTGTACGAGCTACCATGAGAGTATGGTCTGGTCAAAGAATCTTGACAACCAGAGGCGGAGCAAGGAATTTATATTTTATTTTATACAAAGGGATTAAAACAAAAAAAAACTAGAATATCACACCCAGGATCTGCACCAATGACCTAAAGCAATTTTTGAACCCCCTTGTCCACTTCACTAGAACTTCCCATTATATCAAGGGGATTCAACCATTTATATATAACAAAAAGAGATCAGTGTGACGTAGTGGTCAATGAAGTGGGTTGAGCACCATGAGGTCTCAGCTGAGACAAAACACTAGGTGATTTCTTCCCATCTGTTCTAGCCTTGGTGGATAGAGTTACCCGACACCTGTTGCTGGTTGGAGATAGCAAGTATCCCGTGGAATTAGTCGAGGTGCGCGCAAGCTAGCCCGGACACCACGGTTATTAAAAAAAGGGATCATTTTTGCCCTATTTGCACAATATAATCTCTCAACGAAGGGGATCCCTTTTCCCTTACATTGCTCCACCCCTGCTGTCAAGTTGGCAGGCCCCAAAGAGAAGGCTGTTGTGACACACTTATGGGCTGTCTATTCTGGCCATGACAAATTAGACAACTCTTCTATAGAAGTAGAACAATGACTTGATGATGACTAGCTAGCCTTTTGGGCTATGTAATATAGCCCGAGGCATGGTGTGACTATCTGTTCTATAGTGCTTGGCTTGGTAGATGTTACAACTTAAGCTTTTGCGGCATCTTCTTCCAGCACAAACTATGCTGCTCCAGAAAACCCAACTATAGCTCATCAAGCCAATGATGTACGACATAATTAAGGACTTTTAGCTTTTATTTTTGGTCGAATTATTGTGGAAAAAACACATCATTTTGGAAACTGGAGGAAGTGAAAAAATAAAAGGAAGACATCTTGACTTGGTCCGGAGACACCAGAAAAAAGGTTGTATATAGGATTGATATACTGTGGGATTTTTTTTTTTTTGTTAAATGTAGTATATTGATTTTGAGCAATAAGAAAGTGCTGAGAAGTATTTATAACAGGAGGCTACGTTACAATTTACATATTGTGTAATGAGCGTAAAAAGTCAACCATGACCTTAATGTTATTTGCAATAGCCATGTTGCACCAAAAAAAAAAAAAGATGTACACATGTATTTAATTTCAATTTGGAGGACATGACCTTAGATAGGAGGGTATGGAGGTCGCGGATTAGAGTAGAAGATTAGTTGTTGGTTGAGCTTTGTTTTTGGCGGGATTAGGCTTGGTGGGGCTCTGGAAGCACCATGTCTGTGGTAGTATTAGCCTTATGATGTAGTTTCTTGCTTTTGATAACTGTGACCATCTATTGTCTATTTCTTTTTCAGTTATCGCATTATTTTGCTGTTGGTACTGTGCTTTTTTAAATGATCTATACTGCTTTTCTTATTAATTGACATGTTTTCTTCACTGCCTTATTTTCTTTTTCATGACTACTTTGATTTGCTGCACTTGAGCCGAGTGTCTTTCGGAAACAGCCTCTCCACCTCCACGAGGTAGGGGTAAGGTCTGCGTACACTCCACCCTCCCCAGACCCCACTTGTGGGATTTCACTGGGTACGTTGTTGATTCCCCAACATATGAGAACCTGCTGCATATGCTGATTCCCCTTTCTTGAAGATTGTCGTGTGTAAGACCTGCTCCATTTGCCACCAACCACGAAAAACATTCCACTTTCATTGGTACCTTGTTGCGCCAAATGCATTTCCATAAAGACATTTATTCTACACATTCTTGCACTTTGTAATTTGACATGAGAAGTAACCTGTGTGCAGCTTATGTATTCTCTTTGGGCGTTTATCACTTGGACAGATTTGTCGGGCAGTAAATTTCTACACACTAGAAGTCATAACTTTTGTTAGTAAATAGGTTTTTTTAGTCTCTTTCTTTAAATCTGATTGTTGATTGCAGGAGATAAATACTTGAAGCCTTGGATAATTCCTGATCCAGAAGTAACATTCATACCTCGAACCAAGGATGACCAATGCCTTATTCTTGCGAGTGACGGTTTATGGGATGTCATGACAAATGAAGAAGTTTGTGATATGGCTCGGAAACGCATACTTATGTGGCATAAGAAGTACGGTGCAACGCTCCCTGTGGAAAGGGGCGAAGGAATTGATCCAGCAGCACAGGCAGCAGCAGAATGCTTGTCGAATCGAGCTCTTCAGAAGGGAAGCAAGGACAACATAACAGTGATTGTGGTGGACTTGAAAGCCCAAAGAAAGTTCAAAAGCAAAACTTCAACATAGCCTCATAATCTGCTGTTTCATTTATAGATTTGCAGTATAAACTAAAGGCATAATACAGAGATAGACACCTTAACTTGGCCTCAACTGACAACTACACACTCCAACTTTGAGGAAGCACATCTAGACACCTCAACTCGTCTAACTGTGTAGTTGAACACTCCCACTTGCAAAATGATCATCTAGACACCTCTAAAATTTATGTGTCATGTCAGCGTCGGGTGTCCACAAGACACAGTGGGGACGAGTTGAGGTGTCTAGATGTGTATTTTCAAAGTTGGAGTGTTTAATTCCCCGTTGAGGCCAATTTAAGTTGTCTATTTATGTGTTATGCCTAAACTACATATGGCTCAAAATGTAAGCAAGCCCTTACATCTCTTATTGGAGTAGGTTTCTGTATGTATTTTAGCACATGCTCCATTCTGTATGTAATTTTCTTCATTTTAGCTATTTGAAGTAGCAACAACCACATTATAATCAAATGTAATATGGTCATTATGCCTCAATAGTTAAAAGGCTAGCTCTATGAGGTATTTTAACCTACTGTGACATGACGTTGTAGATCCATAATAAGCAATTCAGAGTTGAGAGTTCTCTTCCAAAACTGTATTCCCCCCACCCTATTTCAATGTCCTGTACTTTAGGTGTGAGGTTGTGTTGGGGATATACTGTGGCTAGTAAGTCATTTCGTTTGCATTTTATCATTTTTTAAAGGATAATACATAAATGGACTCAATTTGTCCGGAATTTTCAATTACACGCCTAAACTTTGTGTTGGACCTATAAGTGTGTAGTTGATAATTCGGGGACAGGTTGAAAGGGTATTTATGTGTTAACCTGCAAAACTTGTGCCGAAAAGTGTGACCTAGTGGTCAATGAGGTCAGAGGTATCAGTACCCCGTGCAAGTGGTGGAGTTGTAAATTACAGGACTTTTTGTTTGAGTAGAAATATTTCTTCTCTTCTCGTTCCTTCTCGTCGATAAGAAACAGATTATTCTGATTTTTCTGTTATACTAGCAAAATTGATTCGAAAGATTAGAAATCAACAAAAACAAGTGCACCTTATCTATTGTTCTGATATTAAAATTCGATAGAGATGAAATTGGAGCCATTGATTCATCTTTTAGAGTTAATAGTCAAAAACATACTCAGACTATCATTACTTCACGAGTTTTATACCTTAACTATACATTGTTCCCTCTTACCTAAACTATCATTTCCTTTATATTAAGACACACCTTGATGCTGAGTTGATCAAATATTTATGTGCAATCAACAACAAATGAGTGTAGGCCAACTCAACATCAAAGTAATAGTTTAAGTGTGTCTTTGACCATTAAATCTTTTTTTATAGACCAAACCAATATAATAAGCATTGCAATGCGAAGGCCTCTAAGCGATCACGAGCAAAGACGTACGATAAAAAAAAACATGCAAAAAATGTATTTCTTTCTTTTCTCATAAAAAAGAAAAAAAAAGAGTTAAAACAGCACCATAGAAATTGATCCATCTTTTTTGGGAAACAAGACAAATCTTTTTTGGTGTAAAACTAATGGCATTCCATGCATGCAACTCCACCAATTTCCCCTTTTGTCAAAAAAAACCAAAGTTTTTTTTTTTTTGAGCCACCGTTATGGTGGTGGTAGAAAGGGGCGGAGCTGGGTGGCGCTAACTAGCTGCAGCCTCTTTCTGATCTGTTAAAAAATGGGTTCTCAGATTCAGGTAGATGATCCTATTGTTGTTGGGGTTGATAAAGATAAGAATAGCAGTTCTGCTGTGAAATGGGCTATTGATAATCTCCTTATGAACAATCAAGTTCTTGTTTTGGTTCATGTTCGTGTCAAAAACTCACCAAAGCGTAGGTACCTTCACTCTCTCTCTTTTTTCATCATCATCAACATTTTTCTCATTATGAAATTGAATTTGAAATTAGGTTGTTAATTATTCTCATTTGCCTTGGTGGACACAGTTATTTGAATATCTATCTGTGCTGGTGAAAGATAACAGGTACCCGGGGAATTAGTTTAGGATGATGATGTAATTGGGAGATATTTTAAAGTCATTCATTTGATAATGAGAAGGGGAGTAGTTGCTGTAATGTGACTGGGAGGTTACGGGTTTGAGCTGAGGAACCAACATCTTATAGAAATGCAGGGTAAGGCTGCGTACAATAGACTTTTGTGGCCGGTCTGATCCTTCCTCGGACTCCACCAATAGTGGGATAAGGAGTGTACAATAGACTTTTGTGGTTTGGCCCTTCCTCAGACTCCGAGCATAGTTGGAGCTTAGTGCACCAGGCTGCCCTTTTTATTCATTTGATAATGTAATTCGGATCAATAATTTGGTCTGGGAAGAAATTTTGAAAAGTCATTCATTTGACAATGAGAAGAAGAGCCTTGACGTAACTGGTAAAGTTGTTGTCATGTGAGCAGGAGGTCACGGGTTCGAGCTGTGGAAACAGCCTCTTAGGGTAAGGATGTGTACAATATACCCTTCTAGTCCGGCCCTTCCTCGGACCCTGCACATAGTGGGAGCTGCCCTTCTTATTCATTTGATAATGTAATTGGGATCAATAATTTGGTTTGGGAAGAAATTTAAAATTCTATTTTCTATTAAAAAAGAAGTCTTTGTAAGGAGAACTTACTGCTTTTTTATTGCACCTATGAATGTTGGTTAAATGTGTTTTTGGTTTATCACCAAAGTGGTAGAATGGATAAGAATAAGATCGCTCAACGCTTAACCAAAGGTATCAGGTTCGAGTCGTAAGAATGGAGAAACTCTTGTTAGGGACTTGTTTCCCTTTTATGGGCCTTATAGGATGCAAAATCATATTAGTTAGGCTAGTAGATTTTGCATAATGGATGTTTAAACAGAAATAAGTGCTTTTGGTTTCCAAAATCGCCATCTTTCTATATCTCAAATAATTCGAATTTTTGGTTGTTTATTGTGACATTGATGCTATTTTTGTTGTGGTTGGTGGGAATGAAGATGTTTCAGATTCAAATGGAGGATTAAGTGATGAAGCTACTCAAAATGTCTTCACACCTTTCAGGGCTTATTCTGCGCGCAAAAGGGTAAGTGAATTGATCCATAATTGATCCGTTAAGTTCAACACGATACTCCTATTTTAATCCGTTCCAAAAATAATGATATGTTCTATATTTGAAAGCTCTTTAAATGTATCCTTCTCATTTTACAATGTGGAAGAAGTCTTTATTTGTCTTTTACGTTGGTAACATAGGTTAAGAAGCTTAAACACCACATTGTCCTCTATATGGTCTTTAAGATTACAAGAAATAGGTGTTTTTGTCTCATAAAGTCTGTTTTCTGTTTCATTTTTCCTTCTAAAACCTCTTGTTCTACTTAAGTATTTTGCACCTTTAACATATGAGTTAATAGTCAAAAACACATCTGAACTATCGCTTTTTCGCGAGTTTCACACCCCAACTGCCAGTTATTCCCTTTTCCTACCTGAATTATCACCATTGTTCGGGTAGGAAAAGGGAACAACGGATAGTTGAGGTGTGTTTTAATACATAGATGGTGATAGTTCAGGTAGGAAAAGAGAACAACTCTGATAGTTGGGGTGTGAAACTCGCGAAAAAGTGATAGTTCAGGTGTGTGATTTACCATCATCTCTTAAAGCAATTTGTAAATTACCTAGAGTAGCATCATATATGTTTAGATGAAATGGGCTTCTCCCGTGATGGAAATTTAACTATATCTTACTTTATTTCAAATGGTTGTTGAGGTTATTACAGATAGTAGTTAAAGAGATTGTCGTTGAGAATACTGAAGTGTCAAAGGGACTTCTTGACTACATCAACAGTCACTGTGCTACCAACATTGTTCTTGGTGCATCGTCTAGGAGTGCTCTTGGCAGGTTATTATCTGTTGCTTATGCTTCATTATGGAGGAAAGAACGTGGCTTATAACTTCCGTTGCAGGAAATATTGGACGAGTGATGTGCCAACTATGATAAATAAGGCTGCGCCAGAGTTTTGTTCTGTCTACGTAGTTTCAAAAGGCAAGCAACAATCTGTCCGACCAGCAGCAAAATGTCTTCCTTCTTCTGCACCAGCAAGACAATCATCCTCATCAGCGTGGTCACCACCATCTAGGTTAAGCAACTCTGGATCAGAAGATTCATTCAGGTATAAAATAACCAAGTGATTATATAAAACTGTTCAACATTGTTTTCATTTTGTCTATCGGAAACAGCCTCTCTACCTCTGAGGTAGGGGTAGGGTTCTGCATTGTGGGATTACACTGGGTATCATGTTGTTGTTGTTGTAACCTTATCTTCATTTTGTTGTCCTTGTCTTTGAGGGATTTATTACAACTTTCTCATACCGTGGTGTCACTTGATATGTCTAAATTGGACCCAACAACAACATACCCGGTGTATTCCCACCAAGTGGGGTCTGGGGAGGGTAGAGTGTACGTAGTCCATACCTCTACCTCAGAGAGACGTTGTCTGGGGTCATCTTTTTTAAAAAAACAAAAATATTGAATTATTAACTATTGTGACTTATTTTAGGTAGTACATATGTAAATTTTGTTCGAGAAACTTGAAAATCTATGTTTGAATTCACACCGAAAATAAAGAAGCAATGGTGGGGAAACTTTAATAAGCCTGCGGAAAATGATATTTGTTACTTGTTTAATGAATCAATGGTACAAAATAGGTTTTCACATATGAGGGTAGAGCAAAGGATTGTAGAATCTGAGAAGACGAGGCCTGAAAAAGGACCATCTAATGTACCGATAGATAATCTTCATGCTCCCGAGACAACAAATCCATATAGGCACACTTCTCAATCAGATGGTAGTATGCGGTTTGCTTGTATCAGCCCTAGATCAGTTGATATGACGGGCGAAAATCTTGACTTCACACAAGTTGCAATGAAAGAAACTCCAATGAATGGAAGCTCTGCATATTCAGTAAGTGCAATATAATCATAGAAACTGCATTGCAACACAAAGTTGTTGCTTAATAGATAGACATTATGAGCATTTCCATTATATGAAAAGTATCAAATTTGCTTTGTAATAACCTCCGTCTCATCATATGTGATAATGCAGTTGGACGCGGAGATGAAAAGACTAAAACTTGAGCTAAGGCAAACTCTGGATATGTACAATGCAGCTTGCAAAGAAGCTGTCATGGCAAACCAAGCGGTAATTTCCCATTTTCTAAACTGCCTAGAACCACAACGATGAAGACCATCTAACATAGCAAGAAAGAAGAAATTTATGAGCATAGAACTTGCATTGTATTACGCAAATCATAACAAGAAACCTCGTTTAATAGTTCAATGATTTAAAAGAAATTATAAGGGAACTCGTGTTTCTTCAAATTTTACTACCATGCGTGGAATCAAGCGACTCCCAACGCCCAAAACTTCATGGATGCATTCAGCATTTTTATGGGAAGTTATTCTTCCAAGGAAGTATATAAGGTCTGAAATAATTGTAATAAGTTTGTACAATTTTTATCTGTATATGAGTAAGAAATAGCATCGCATCACCACTGTGTGTACGTTTCTGAAAAAATTGTTTGTATATCTGATCCCATACAAGGCTCTTGGAAACACGACTTACAAATTTATGACATCAAACTTAAGGACCAAGGCTTTCTCCCTCTTCTTATCCCGGAATAAGTTTTTCATGTGTCATATGTCTACTAAGTTTCAGGCTGATGAGCTTAATAAATGGAAAATTGAAGAAGCTCGCAAGTTTGAACAAGCCCGTTTTGCTGAAGAGGCGGCTCTCGCAATTGCTGAGACCGAAAAGGCTAAATGCAGAGCTGCTATTGAAGCTGCCAAGAAAGCACAAAAGATGGCTGAGATAGAAGCACAAAGAAGGAAGTATGCGGAGTTAAAAGCTAAGCGAGAGACAGAAAAAAAGAAACAAGCAATGAATAATCGATATCAGAATGATCTACGTTATAGGAAGTATACAATAGAAGAGATTGAGACAGCCACCAAAAAATTCTCAAATTCACAAAAAATTGGAGAAGGTGGATATGGGCCTGTTTTTAAGGGAAAACTAGACCACACACCTGTTGCCATTAAAGTTCTGAGTCCTGATGCTGCACAAGGGAAGAAACAGTTCCAACAAGAGGTAACCGTTTATATCTCTAATTCAATGATACCCTCTCTTTTACTATACATATTAAGATATGAAACGTCCTGCATTATTTGGGCTGAGCAGCTTCATTTTCCATAGGATTTTGTGCATTCATTGAGTCACTTTTAGAGTTAATTACACGCGATGCAATAGAGGGAATCATGATAAATTGTAGAAAGTAGACAAATGCATGTAGTACTGATGCATTTGGTGCATGACATGATTGCTTTTGATTAATGTATAACAGGAATATTTTCGACTAATGCATAACATGGCTTCTCTATTATGTGCATAAGCTTTCTGTAGAAAATTTTACCAGTATATTTATGAGCCCATCTTAGAGATGTCGAATGAAACTTTTGTTTGAAAATGATGGTTTACAAATGTAAATGGGATAGATTTTCACTTTCTGCTATAACTAGAATGTCTTAAAGATGTTGTAGCTTGTATTCTCTCATATATGCCAATATCAATAGAAGCCCTCTTTCTTGGTTAAATTGTTGACTAGTATTAGTATAGGGTATTTGACGAGCTACCTGCTGATGCACATGAAAAATGTTTTTTTTCATATACAGGTTGAGGTCCTCAGTCTCATTAGGCATCCGAATCTGGTGCTACTATTAGGTGCATGTCCTGAGTATGGGTGTTTAGTTTATGAGCTTATGAATAATGGCAGCTTGGAAGACCGTCTTTTTCGGAAAGGTAATACCCCTACAATTCCATGGGAAATTCGCTTCAAAATAGCTGCTGAGATTGCAACCGGACTTCTATTCCTTCACCAAGCAAAACCAGAACCTCTTGTTCACCGGGATCTAAAGCCAGGAAACATTCTGTTGGACAAAAATTATGTCTGCAAAATCAGTGATGTTGGTTTGGCAAGGTTAGTGCCACCATCTATAGCAGATACTGTGACGCAATATCACATGACTTCAGCTGCCGGGACTTTTTGTTATATAGATCCTGAATATCAACAAACAGGAAAGTTAGAGACTAAATCAGATATATATTCGCTTGGTGTGATGTTGCTCCAAATTATTACTGCAAGGCCGCCAATGGGTTTAACTCATCATGTTGAGAGGGCCATCGAGAAAGGTAAATTTGCTGATTTTTTAGATCCAACAGTGCCAAATTGGCCAGCGGAAGAGGCTCTTAAGTTTGCAAAATTGTCACTCAAGTGTGCTGAGCTGAGGAAGAAAGACAGACCAGATCTTGGTTCAGTAATAGTGCCTGAGCTTAATAAGCTTAGTGAATTCGGAATGAGCAGCATGCCAAGTATCGCTAGCTAAACTTTACTCCCGTTCATCTTCAATACTCAAAGGGCAACGCCCACAACACGATGGATAAACTACTACCAACTCAGGTCTGTGGTTTCTTCTTGTTACCAACATTTACTCGAGTGCAGTAAACATAAGCTGAGTAGTTCATTTTCCCTTTTCGCGAGTTAATCTTACTGAAATTGAAGGGGGAAAAAAACCTCTTTGAGTGCTCCCTTGTTGAAACATTTAGATCAAAAGCAAAGTGAGTGATGATATGATAAACATATCGACATTTTTACCTGTTCTTGGACGACTTCTGATATATAAAATGTTGTTCCAATCTTTTGAGATGCTGCATCTGTTTCTCTTTTTCGACTCTTTTTTCATACTTCTTAGTAGCAATGATCTCATTTGAATAACATGCATTAAGCCTCTATTATTCGATATTTATCGCGCGAAATGTATTGGCTGAATACTGTAAAAGAAATGGTGAATATTCATCATCAACGTTTGTCTGAAAGCTTCATTACCAGAAGACAAATCAATAGTGCACTGGAGAATTTGTGTAAAATAAAAACAAGGCATTCATGTATGTTATCTGGTTGTACATATTTGACTTGTGCTAATTTAAATTCTCATGTTATGTTATGTTATATCATCTTATGTTACACATCACCACCAAACCAAAGGGTGTGGTAGAGCGGTAAGTACCAGAGATCTCGGGTTCAAGCCGGAACTTCTCAATGCGAATCTAGATTAGTTAGGCCTCAAAGCAGGTACGAATACATTGTTTGGTAGGGCGCTTACTATCAAAGACGACTTCATATCTGGGGCTCGAACTCGAGATCTCTGGTTAAGGATAGATTAGTACTTATCACTTCACCACAACCGTTGGCGGTAAGATGGGATTATTCTTGTGTACTGCCAGCAGAAAAGAAAATATATCACCAAAAAGGTGCAAACTTTATTTAGGTGAAAGAATTTTGGTGAATATTATCCAAACATAAACATAAACTTAAAAATTGGTTAATGTAATGTGGAATCCAAATCCAAGGAGGATTGATGGAATCTTCAACTAATGTTGGATCATTTATTCCGTCAATATTCAACTAAATTAGATTAATCAATTATTAAGAGCTTAATGATTGGATTAATATTCAACACGATAAGTGTACTGATATGACGTGACAATCACAAAGGATAATTATTATCTTTTCTCAAAGTAATTATTTGATTATTATTGTATTAGTTTACACTAATTATTAAGCATCAAATCTAAAACCCCACAAAATGGAATTTAATTACTATATTTTATTTTTGAAAATAAGGGGAATTTTTTAAATTCTCCCAGACTACGCATTAACTGGACACGTCATATTTTCAGCATTTTGTCAAAGGTTCCTTTTTTTTTTTCCAAACGGCTAAATATATCCTTAAACTATTTAAAATGGGTCAGCTTTATCCATCGTTACAATTTTGGCTCAAAAATACTTTTTACCGTTATATTTGTAATTCAAAAGTGCCCTGCACCTATCAAAATAGCTTAAAAATATCCTTCTTTCTAATCGTTGCTCCAAAACAAGGAAAAAAAATAGAGCAATTTTGCTGTTGAACTATTCGAAATAGGACGATTTTCATTTTTTTTCAGCATTTTTTCCAAATGTAAGGTAAGGCTGCGTGAAATAGACCCTTGTGGTTGAGCCTTTTTCGAACCTTGTACATGGCGAAAGCTTTAGTGCATCGAGCTATCCTTTTTTTATTTTTTTAAAGGTTCCTTTTTCCTTTTTCCAGCATTATTGTGATTTAATTATTAATTAATAAAAAGCATAGATACTTTATGTTGTTTTTGCGCCATAAAAGATTTTCTCGTGGCTCTACGAATATGGGTGACGTGTTTGTTTCTTATTGATTAAAAATATCATAAACTATTTCTAACTTGACGTTTACCCTTTGCCTTTTGACTTTTAGGAACAATAAATAATCTTTCTCAAGGAGCGCTTTATCTTCAATATAAAATTTAGAGTCTGTTTGGATTGACTTATTTTAAACTATTTTTTTTAAGTTGAAAATTTCAGCTTTTAGCTTTTAGTTTTTTTTTTGCTATTTTAACCTAAAATTAAGTGTCCAGAAGCACTTTTTTCTTTACCCAAACACTATAAAACAACTTAAAAACTATTTTAACTTAAAAAACACTTAAAATAAGTCAATCTAAATGGGCTCTTATTCTATACAAATTTGAATTTAATCCAAGCTCAATATAAATATTGAATACATAGTAAAAAAAACCATTAAATGCCACAAGTATTTTTTTGAGAAAGAAATTATTAAGAAATAAATGTGTCTTATAAGTTGAATGTGTTCGGTCTCACTTATATAAACTAATTTTTCAAGTTAATTTTTCATGTCCACTTATAATTACAATTATTATTAGCGCAAATTGATTAATACTTGATCCCGTGATTTAGAGTGGTCACCTGAGTTCCATGAAAGGTGTCAGCTATATCGGGTGATAAAATCAGCTCATAAAATATGATTTATTAACTCAATTCATTTTAACTTAATAAATATGGGCTCATAATAAATAAATATGGGCTCATTCAATACCAAAGAGTATTAGTTTGCTAGTATTGAGTTAATTATAAATTGAATATGTCTCTTTTATTTATAAAAAAATAGTTTTTGAATTGGATAAATCCCTATTAATTATACATAAAATATTGGAGGATACACACATAACGAGAGACACATTTATTCCTTACATGATGGAAGGGTCTGGTTATTCTCATTTCCTATATAAAGTCCATTAGAGTACACACTATTTCCTCACACAAATATATATATCAAATCATAACTCATAATCTTTGTTCCTTTCATTTCCATCTCTTTCTCTTTGATACACAAAGCTTCTCGCGTTAATGAGATCTAACGATTGCAAAAACATTGTGTTACAAAAAATATGATATAGACAACTTATCATAATAACGCAAACACTGGTGGCTACTGAAAAAAGGTAATTGATTAAGGAAGGTGACAGAAGAGAGTGAGCACACATGGTGTTTTCTTGCATGATAGATGTTTGAAGTTATGTGTGCTCACCCTCTGTCTGTCACCCACCTCTCTCTCTCTCGATCGATCGATCGATCGATCGACGTTAGATCATTACAAATATATTTTATTTTTAACTTTTTTATATGCATGTTGAAAGAAAATCTTGGAGTAACGATAAAGTTAATTTTGTATAATATATTAATTACGGGTTCGAATTGTAGAATCAACAATAGATATTGCATTAGGGTAGGTTTTTCCGAACCCTTCGTAGAAGGCGATATGCTTTGTGCACCGCGAGCATGTATATTCATCTCAATTCTTTTTCTCTCAATACTTTTTTGGGCTTGGGGATTTTGAAGGGGAGAGGGGCGGGGGGAAGGGGGGTTGAATTTAATTTTTGTACATGTTTAGTGAATTTTTTATTATATATATAAGATTTGGATTAAAGTTATTATTGGATTCTGTCAAATTCATATTCAGTAGCATCTAACTACATCCGGAAAGTCTCGAATTCGAGACATGAGAATGGAGTCACCTAAATTTATAATGTGAGTTTAAGTTTTGTGGACGATTAGTGCATAGATTTTTTATTTCATGGGGTAAAATCTTATATTATAGGTAATTTTTTATCGCAATCTTAGCATGATTATTCAAAAAATAAAATAATAATATTCAATAGCTGATTATTGATTAAAAAAATGTATATACGGTTAATATATATATATATATATATAACTTAAATTCTTATAATATAGATTTTCACAATGCTATATATCCACATGCATGCAAATTGGAAGAAGAAGAAAAAAACAAGGAACCATTTTCTGGTATCTTTGATGAGATTGTGGAAGTTTAGACTTTAGAGTACCATATGTATTGTGTGCTTTCCAAATTAATTGTGTTTAATGAATATAATTCTCTCTTTATATATATACACAATGTGACTTTTCAACGAAATTAATTAATTTTTAGGTATTTTATTGTATTTAAAAGATAAGATTTATATGCATTATAGATTACACATGTCAATGCATTCATTTATTTGATATTAATACGAAGGGATCGTTTGATTGATGAGATGAGATATACAAAAATATTCTATGAGTTTGATATCTCATGAAATTATTTTATCCCATCTTTTAAATAGAATAACACATATCTTTGTCAAATACAAAGTAAAATAATTTTATGTGATACCAACTCAATCATGTTAGATTACACTGAATATATTATTGTCATCGTTGTCATCTCATTTCTTTGATAGTACTTCCTCTGTCTCATATTAGTTGCTCACTGTACTAAAAATAGTTGTCTCACATTAGTTGATCATCTTACTAAATAAAGAAAGCATTAATTAAAATTTTCTCATATCCTTTACGATTAATTCTTTTTAAAAGTGTTCATATTTATTTGTAAAGTTCCAAAAAAGTTTTTTAAAGAGTATATTCGTAAAATAATCTTCGTATTTATGATTTCTTAATGGTAAAATTTCATAAATAGCTATAGTTTGCTAAATTATTCAGGGCCCATAGCTTAAGTATCATTATTACAAATAGTAGCTTTTTTAAGTTGAAAACAAGCGCACAAATTGTATATGGCTCTCTAATACGTATATGTGATAAAACAACAATTCCAAAATTTCAGTTACCAAATATTTTTTAAAAACGAAAAACTCCACAAATAATGAGATTCTTACTCTTTCAAATATTCTTTCTTCATTATTTTTAAAAATGAAAAACTCCACAAATCATGGGATTATTACTCTTCCAAATATTCTCTCTTCATTATTTTTAAAAAAGAAAAACTCCACAAATCATGGGATTCTTACTCTTCCAAATATTCTCTCTTCATTATTGACTAATACAACTGAAAATTTTAAATCTAGTTTCTTCAAATAATCTCGCAAGCTCTAAATAAAGCATTGATTCCTAAGACACAATGCATATACACATACATATACAATTTCTTCCTAATATATATGTTAGTTTCAGATAAAAATTAACCATTCATAAACATTTTGAATGTATATACTGATATATATAATGTCATATACAAAATGAATCTCATAAGTTTAAATCTCATATACATTTGGATCTCACATACAAATGTATATCCAAAGCCAAAGTATTCCAAGTGCATAAACTGAAATTGTATATATCAGTTTGGGATTCAATTAAGTTGACTGAGCACATACATTTCAAAATAAATATTAGATAAAAAACTCAAATTGAGATTCAATTATACTTTTGGGTATATACATTTTAGTTGGTATATATTTATATACATTTGAATCTCATATACAAATGTATAACTAAAACCAAAGCATTCCAATTGTATAAATTTGAATTGTATATATCAGTTTGAGATTCAACTTAACTATGGATATACGTTTCAAAATGAATATACTGATAGGTATGAATCTCATATATAAAACTCAAAACTGAGATTCAATTATACTTTTGTGTATATACGTTTTAGTTGGTATATACTTATATACATATACAAATATCACTAAATTACAATCAGTATGATTCTAAAACAAACATGAAGATAGATAAACTGGAGTGTACATCTGAATCATCGATATCTTCGTCCTCGGCTACGACATAAGTATCTTTGTCAACAATATCCTTTGGATCCTTGCTAGGTCCAACAATTTCTTTCACTTTTTTTTTTGTATCCGATACCTTTTGAACTGACTCTTTGGATTTGATGGACCTTGCCTATAAATGTTCACTGAGTTGTTTCATTTTGACAGGGTCATTACGGTGCTTGAAAAGCTCCTCGGAGTATAGCCTATCTTTTTCTAACTCCGCTGCAGCAGAAGCAAATACAAATACAAAAACAATGAAAATCTTCAAAAATGTATTTTAGAGAAAAGCTCTGAAAAAACTACTCTAAACCGTCATTGTAGTTACCTTATTTGGGGGGATTCTGATTTGGAGAAAGAATCGTGGATGAAATCCTGAGGATATTGTATGTAATGGGGGTGGGGCGTGAATTTAGGCGAAAATTGGGAGTTTGAGAATAACCAATATACGTTTCTTTTCCCCAAATATATATGTTGCCCAAAATAATAGCTACTTGTGCTAAACTATATCTATAAAATGTAATTATGTGAAAGTTAACCCATGTCTCGTAATTAAGCCCTTCAATGTTTTATCCCCCATAATTTTTCCTTTCTTAATATATGTGTTTTTAGTGTGTAATTAATATGAAACGAAGGGAATATTTATTTTTTCCATTTCAATTTGTGGAATCCACGTTAGTGCATACCAACCCAATCATGCAGTGATAAAATTGTAATTTCACTAAAGAATACAATCCCCCTATTGAAGCGGTCTAAAATTATACACAACACCCTTATTTTTCTTAAAATAGTTTATTTGCCCCCAAAACATTTAAAAAAGACAAAAAAGAAGAAATCACTCTCATAAAAGTCATTCTCCTTCAGATATTGTGGTTCCTCAACTCCGCGGCGTAGATCCGAGGAGTTTTTGGAAGCCAAAAGAAAACCCTAATTCTCAAATCTTCAGATCTCTCTTTAGTAAACTTCAAATCTTTATCAAGTAAGTGACTCTCTTATTCTTGCTACTCTATTTTTTTTGGATTTTGTAGATTTTTTTTATGTATAAGTTTTTTTTTATTGAAAGTTTGTATTTTTATGATTCATTGGTGATGATTTGTGCTTTTTTAACAGTTGGGTGTTGTGGGTTTTGATGATTTTGCTATTTTGTGACGTGGGTTGGATTTGATTTGTGTTTTATATGATTGGAAAAAGAGGATCTAGTGATTCATATAATTTGCAAGATTATCGAGTATTGGCGAATCGAACAGGTCTGGTAAGGGGAACTGTGTATCATACAGACACCCCCCACCCACCCAAACAAGTAGCTTGGGATTGAGGCATAGATGTTGCAGTTGTAGATGAGTGGTGTGCTGAAGGGGTTAGCTTTGCAAAGATTATTGAGTATTGTCGAATGAAACGGGTCGATAAAGGGAACTGTGTATCGAAAGTAGATTGGGATTGAGGCGTAGCTGTTGTAGATGAGTGGTGTGCTAAAGGGGTTAGCTTTGCAAAGATACGGGGTCAGATATAGATTTTTTTATGTATTAGTTTTGGTTTGATTGAAAGTTTGTGTTTTAATGATTCATCGGTGTTGAGTAGTGGTTTTTATGCAGTTGGGTGTTGTGGGATTTGATAGTTTTGCTATTTTCTTATGTGGGTTGGTTTTGATTTGTGTTTTATATGATTGGAAAAAGAGCGATCTAGTGATTCATATAGTTTGCAAGATTATCGAGTATTGTCGAATGAAGGGGGTCCGATAAAGGGAATTGTGTATCATATAACCCCCCACAAGTAGCTTGGGATTGAGGCATAGCTGTTGCAGTTGTAGACTATGTTGCTCGGACTCTTCAAAAAAGTCAACGAGTGCGTGTCGGATTCGACAAAAGTAGTGTATTTTTGGAGAATCCGACACGGGTGCGGCATCGAAAGTGAGGAGTCCACGCAACTTAGGTTGTAGATGAGTGGTGTGCTAAAGGGATTAGCTTTGCAAAGATTATTGAGTATTGTCGAATGAACTGTGTATCAAAAGTAACTTGGGATTGAGGCGTAGCTGTTGTAGATGAGTGGTGTGCTAAAGGGGTTAGCTTTGCAAAGATTATTGAGTATTATCGAATGAAACGGGTCAGATAGATTTTTGTATGTATAAGTTTTTGTTTGATTGAAAGTTTGTGTTTTTATGATTCATTGGTGATGATTTGTGCTTTTTTAACAGTTGGGTGTTGTGGGTTTTGATGGTTTTGCTATTTTGTGATGTGGGTTGGTTTTTATTTTTGATTTAAATGATTGGAAAACGAGCGATCTAGTGATTTTCCATCGAGCATTGTCTAATGAAACGGGTTCGATTAAGGGAACTGTGTATCGAAGTAGCTTGGGATTGAGGCATAGCTGTTGTAGTTGTAGATGAGTGGTGTGCTAAAGGGGTTAGCTTTGTAAAGATATGAGTATTGTCGAATGGAACGGGTCTATAAAGGGAACAGTGTATCAAAGGATTCATATAGCAACCCCACCACCGACAAGTAGCTTGGGATTGAGGCGTAGCTATTGTAGATGTAGATGAGTGGTGTGCTAATGGGGTTAGCTTTGCAAAGATTAGAGGGGGTGGGTTGGTGAGTTGGGAGGCAGGGTAGGAGACTATAATTCCTCGATGTGCCCTGTGTTGTTGACGATCTTCCCGTTGTTTTGATGTATATTTCCACTATCTCAGCTCCATGAGTGATGTGTATCTGAGTGGTGTACTAAAGGGGTAGCTTTGCAAAGATTAGAGGTAGCAATAAGTTGGGAGGTAGGCGAGGAGACTATAATTCTTCTATGTGCCCTGTGTTGTTTACATTCTTTCCGTTGTTTTGCTGTATATTTTCCTCTATCTCAGCTCGATGGGTGATGTGTGTCTGAATGGGAATCCCTTTTGGATTTGTCCATACGAGCTGCGAGTACCTATTGTTTGTCTATGGGCGCCTCACCTCCTCAACACTTCTCGATCTCGTCCCTTGTTACCTTGATCCAATGTCAAATAGTTGTAGAAATAGGGTTGTGCTGTTCGGAAAGTAGTGAAACAGTTATTTCTATCGTTATTCTCCCCCTTATACTTGTTCAAAAAAAAGGGAGAAAGGATGCATCTTGGTTCTTGTATATGCCCTCTCTAATAATTGAAAGAAGAACAAATAATGTTATTGATACTCGGTGAATAAAATTTTATTTGTGACTTTGTTGAAGTGTTTGGGGTCTTGAGCTACCTTACCTATTAGTTTATATGTCATGGACTTGAGCTTTGACCTTCACTTTTATCATCTACAAAATGTTCAATGAATTGCCATGTGACTGATAAGATTTATTATTTATGAATTGAAAATATTAGCTTCAGAAAAAATTTAAAACCTGCTTATACCAGTATCCCAGAACTATTTTGAGATTGAGGTGCAGTTAATTGATTGATATTGTTTTCTTATTTTATTCCTGCAGTCATGGCAGCAGAAGGTTCTCAGTTTGATGCTCGTCAATTCGATGCGAAAATGACAGAGCTGTAAGTTATCTCTTCTCCATCGTATATTGAGATCATCTTATTCTGGATGCAGAAAGCATCTCTCTCTCTCTCTCTCTCTCCCCCTCTTTCTCTCCCCCTCTTTCTCTCGTTTCTTTTCCAATTTATTAATTATCACTTTCTGCTGATATTTGGCCTCCAGTCTTTGCCATTGATTTGATTGACTTCTGTGGTTGTTTGATATGCCAAAAACAGGCTTGGTACTGAACAACAGGAATTCTTCACATCATATGATGAGGTTCACGAGAGTTTTGATGCCATGGGTTTGCAAGAAAACCTTCTGAGAGGCATCTATGCTTATGGTAAATAGACATCTCTTTTTGTAATTGTGGTTCCCTTTCCTCCATTCCCAGATTTTATAGGCACTGAATAGTGTTTTGAATTTCTTTAAGGTTTTGAGAAGCCATCTGCTATTCAGCAAAGGGGCATTGTTCCCTTTACCAAGGGCCTTGATGTTATCCAGCAGGCACAATCTGGAACTGGAAAGACGGCGACTTTCTGCTCTGGAATTCTCCAGCAGCTTGATTACAGTTTAGTTGAATGTCAGGCTCTGGTTCTTGCACCAACCCGCGAGCTTGCGCAACAGATTGAAAAGGTTATGCGAGCACTTGGTGACTATCTGGGTGTGAAGGTTCATGCTTGTGTTGGGGGTACCAGTGTCCGTGAGGATCAGCGTATCCTTCAGAGCGGTGTTCATGTCGTGGTTGGTACTCCAGGCCGTGTGTTTGACATGTTACGAAGGCAGTCTCTTCGCCCCGACCACATCAAGATGTTTGTTTTGGATGAAGCTGATGAAATGCTCTCTAGAGGTTTCAAGGATCAGGTTGCCCTTCTACTTCAATTTTTGCTGTTTTATTTTCTTAGTTCAGAGCATGATTTGCCTTTTTGTTGTTACTCAGTGATGTTTCTGTGTTCGAAGGTTGATTAACTTATTAGAAGTGGATTATTACCCCATTTTTTACTACTTCCGAAATAGAATTCGCCTTCTCTTTTTTACCTTATTTTATCAACAAAATAAAAGAATTCACCTTTTCTATTTTTTGATAAAGTGAAGCAGAATTCAATTTTAAATGTGGTTATGTAGTTGATAGAACTAATAAAGCTATGGCTGATTTGTTAGTAATATATTTCTCCCTCATATTATCATTCAACAATTCCTCAGTCCCAAGCTAGAGTTCAGTTATATGGATTTTGTATCCAGCTTGAATCCGAGCCATTTCAGGCCTAAGTTAAATAATCTGAAATTTAAAACAAGTTAGAGGCTCTCTAAAATTCAAAGTTCTTTAAGTCTCACAGCTTATCTCTAACTAGTCAAAGACCTCTAACAAACAGTAGATCAAATGCATGTGTAGCAACAATTAAGTGTTGACTTTCAACTAGTTGGTATTGCTATATGGATCATTTGCTTTTGTTGTGTTCTATTCTTAGGTTTACCTTTTTTTCCTTCTACTATGTCCAATCATCATAGTCCTGTATTTATGGATCAGATCATTTGAAAGTCCACATAGGACCTTTTTTTGAAGTTATCTTATATGTGTACTATTTATATTTTCCGTCACATGTCATCATGTCATCATGTCTAATCTTGTCAAATCATATATGAGTGACATCCGATGTCCTTTGCATATACATGACACTCATTTTGTGGATATGTAATGTTTGGTCTTAAGAGGTCCAACATTGGTTTCAAGATGTGTAGGTCTCGCTCTTTTCTTTTATAAGGTTCAATTTGCTTGAAATTTTTTACTGGTTATTGATCAGCTTGTTGGTGAATCACCCCCCCAATTGCAGCCTTAATGTGCTCTAACGCCCTTTAACAATTAGTGCCACATTTTGCTGGTCTCTTCCTTCTTTGTTTTGATGTTTTAGCTTGTCCCATGACACAATTATTATTTTTCCAGATTTATGATATATTCCAGCTTTTGCCACCAAAAATCCAAGTGGGTGTTTTCTCTGCCACTATGCCACCAGAGGCTCTTGAGATTACTAGAAAGTTCATGAACAAGCCCGTGAGAATTCTTGTGAAGCGTGATGAGCTCACTCTTGAAGGTATTAAACAATTTTATGTCAATGTCGACAAGGAAGAGTGGAAGCTTGAAACACTTTGTGATCTTTACGAGACCTTGGCCATCACCCAGAGTGTCATCTTTGTTAACACAAGGCGAAAGGTTGATTGGCTCACTGATAAAATGCGCGGACGTGATCACACAGTATCTGCAACTCACGGAGACATGGATCAGAACACAAGAGATATCATTATGAGGGAGTTCCGATCTGGTTCATCTCGTGTGCTTATCACAACCGATCTCCTTGCTCGTGGTATTGATGTCCAGCAAGTCTCCCTTGTTATTAACTATGACCTGCCTACTCAACCAGAAAACTACCTGCATCGTATTGGTCGTAGTGGACGATTTGGAAGGAAGGGTGTTGCTATCAACTTTGTCACCAAGGATGACGAAAGGATGCTTTTTGACATACAGAAGTTTTATAACGTCGTAATTGAGGAGCTCCCAGCCAATGTTGCTGATCTCCTTTGAGGCGATTTTCGTTTTGGTCTAATATATTTATTCTTAGGTTTAGCTTCTCTTTGTACTGGACTTGGAATTGGGAAATGGCTGGTACCTTGATTTGCCACAGCACCAGTTAATTTCCTAGTTCAGTTGAACTTCAAGAGTCAACTTCTGCAAATTTTGTTTGGTTTGTTATTTTATATTTTAAGTGTCCAAATAACTTTGGATTTGGTTGTTGTTTGAATTGTTTAATTGAAGCCTTTAGTTGAAGATCTGTTTTCTCATTTTGATGCTATATTTGTACTCAGATTCTATGTAGTTTGCTTTTGATGTGTCCTCTCCATTCCCACACAAAAAATGCTAACATGGTAAAACACAAGGATAAGGCTTTATCCATTTTTTCGCTTTTTTGGATTCCTTGGAATTTCCTTTTTTTTTTTCCTGGTGGTATTAAAACGCGCTTCTCTCCTTTTGTGAATAGTCGGGACATTAAGGAATATTCAGAAAGGCATGAATTAGCTTGAGTTGTTTTTTTGGTTTATCATGCGATAACGAAGTCTATTGTTTCTTGCCCAATCATCAAGATTCATGTCGAGTAGATCCTCTAAGATTTGCCCAATCAATTAGGATTCATGTTGGATAGATCCCTCTAATATAGAAGGTAAAATGTCTTTGGACTGTTGTTTCTTGCCCAATCAAGATTCATGTCAAGTAGGTTCTCTAAAATTTGCTCAAGCAATTAGGATTCATGTTGGGTAGGTCCTCTAATCGAGATCAACCAATTAGGAACCATATCGAGTAAGTCCTCTAATTGATAAGGTAAAAACTTACCCAAATATTTTTCTCCGGGTATAATATTGTATAATGTTATATAATATTATATATTGAGCTACGTTTAACATAAATCTTTTCAAAAATTTGTACTACAATTTTTAAAGGCATAATATATATATATATATATATATATATATGCGCCCTTTAACTTGGCTTCAATTGATATTTATGTCCTCCAATTTTGGATGTGCACAAGTAAACACTTAAGCTATCATAAAGTTGAATAAGTAGACATACATGTTCGATGTGATGTTTCACGTGAATTGCTACGTGGGATGCCACGCAAGACGCATGTATCTATTTGTTCAACTTTATACAAGTTTAAGTGTCTACTTGAGTACACTCAAAGTTAGAGGGCATAGATGCCAACTGAGGCCAAGTTAAAAAGCATGTTTATGCATTATATCTTTTTTAAAATTCTGATATCCCAATCCATCAAATATCGATAGGGTTCGTTTGGTGTGAGGGATAAAAAAAAATAGTTCTGGGATAAAATAAATAGTCCAGGGATAAAATTTTGGTATCTTGTTTGGTTGCTAAGTCTGGGATAACTTATCCCACCATTTATACCATAGTGATGGAATAAGTTATCTCATATACATGGTGGGATAACTTATCTCGGAATAGCTAATCCTGAGATAATTAATCTCGGGATCTCGGGATAACTTGTTTCCAACCAAACGACCCCTAATAGTTTAGGGATATTTTTGACATTTTACTCCCAACTCAGTTTACATTAGGATTTTGGAAACATAATAAAAGACAAAACACAACACAATCATAAAATCTCTCTCACACACACATTTGTCTTCCTGAACTCCGCGGCGTAGATCCGAGGAGTTTTTGGAAAAAAAAAGCTGCAGTCTTTACAAACCCTAATTCTCAAAATCCCTTTTTTCCCCCTCAAATTTTCAGATCTTTCTCTAACACTCTTCATATCAACTACAAGGTAACTCTCTTCCTTCTTCTGAACTTTTTTTGTGGGTATTTGAGGTGTATTTGCTGGATTCTTGTATCTGTTTGTTTTAGTTTAAATGGGTATTTGAGTTCTTGATGATTCATTGGCGTTAAAGTAGTGATTTTTCTACAGTTGGGTTTTGTGTGGTTCGACGTTCTTGGTGGTTTTGATTTGTATCTGTTTGTTTTAGCTTAAATGGGTATTTTAGGTGTATTTGCTGTATTGTTGTATCTGTTTGTTTTTGTTTAAATGGGTGTTTGAGTTTTTGATGATTCATAGGCTTAAAGTAGTGATTTTTATACAGTTGGGTTTTGTGTTTGTGTGGATATTTTATGTGTATTTTGCTGGATTCTTGTATCTGTTTGTTTTAGTTTAAATGTGTGTTTGCGTTTTTGATGGTTCATTGGCGTTAAAGTAGTGATTTTTATAGAGTTTGTTTTTGTGGGGTTCGAGGTTCTTGCTCGTCATGGTTTTGACTTGTATCTGTTTGTTTTAGTTTAATGGGGTGTTTGAGTTTTTGGTGTAAAGTAGTGATTTTTATACAGTTGGTTTTTGTGGGGTTCGACCTGCTTGGTGGTTTTGATTTGTATCTGTTTGTTTTAGCTTAAATGGGTGTTTGAGTTCTTAATGATTCATAGGTGTTAAAGTAGTGATTTTTATACAGTTGGGTTTTGTGGGGTTCGACCTGCTTGGTGGTTTTGATTTGTATCTTTTTGTTTTAGCTTAAATGGGTGTTTGAGTTTTTGGTGATTCATCGGCGTAAAGTAGGGATTTTTCTGCAGTTTGTTTTTGTGGAGTTCGACGTAGTTGGTGGTTTTGATTTGTATCTGTTTGTTTTAGCTTAAATGGGTGTTTTGAGTTTTTGATGATTCATCTGCGTTAAAGTAGTGATTTTTCTACAGTTCGGTTTTGTGGGGTTCGAGGTTCCTTCTCTTCATGGTTTTGATTTGTATCTGTTTGTTTTAGTTTAAGGGGGTGTTTGAGTTTTTGATGATTCATCAGCGTAAAGTATTTTATTTTTTAAAAGTTGGGTTTTGTGGAGTTTGAGGTTCTTGCTCTTCATGTCACTGATTGTTTCTGTTTGTTTTAGTGTATTGGGGTGTTTGAGTTTTGATGATTCATCGGCGTCAAGTAGTGATTTTTCTACAGTTGGGTTTTGTGGGGTTCGAGCCTTCGAGGTTCTTGCGCTTCATGGTTTTGATTTGTTTCTGTTTCTTTTAGTTTAAATGGTGTTTGAGCTTTGATGATTCATCGGTGTTGAGTAGTGATTTCCTTCAGTTGGGTTTTGTGGGGTTTGAGGTTCTTGCTCCTCATGTTTTTGATTAGTTTCTGTTTGTTTTACTTTTAATGGGTGTTCGAGTTTTTTGATGATTAATCGTCTTTGAGTAGTGATTTTTCTACAGTTGGGTTTTGTGGGGTTCGAGGTTCCTGCTCTTCATGATTTTGATTTGTATCTGTTTGTTTTAGTTTAATGGGGTGTTTGAGTTTTTGATGATTCATCGGCGTTGAGTAGTGATTTCCTTCCGTTGCGGTTTGTTGGATTTGAGGTTCTTGCTCCTCATGTTTTTGATTTGTTTCTGTTTGTTTTAGTTTTAATGGGTGTTTTGAGTTTTTGATGATTAATCGGCGTTGAGTAGTGATTTCCTTCAGTTGGGTTTTGTGGGGTTTGAGGTTCTTGCTCCTCATGTTTTGGATTTGTTTTTGTTTTAATGGGTGTTTGAGTTTTTGATGATTAATTGGCGTTGAGTAGTGATTTCTAAAGTTCTTGCTCTTTCACTAATTTGGGTTGGTTTTGATATGTATCTGTTTGTTTTTGTTTAAATGGTGTTTTGAGTTTTTGATGATTCATCGGCGTTGAGTAGTGATTTTTCTGCAGTTGGGTTTCGTGGGGTTTGATGTTCTTGCTCTTGACTAATTTGGATTGGTTTTTATTTGTGATTTACATAATTGGTAAACGAGCATCCATGTCTCAAAATAAAAAAAGATTGGAAAAGGAGCGATCTAAGGCTTCTTCTTTTACTTTTTCATTTTTGGAATAGTGAGCAAATTTCTGGAGTATTGGAATGGAATGGGTCCAATGAAGCAAACTTTTAATTTTTCATTTTTGGAACAGTGAGCAAATTTCTGGAGTATTGGAATGGAATGGGTCCAATGAAGCAAACTTTTAATTTTTCATTTTTGGAACAGTGAGCAAATTTTTTAAGTATTGGAATGGAATGGGTCCAATGAAGCGAACTGGATATTGAGGATTCATATAGTTAGCCTCAACTAGGTTGGGATTGAAGATTCATGTAGCTAGTTTTTGTAGCAATAGTTGAGTGATGTGAAAAAGTTGTTAGCTTTGCAAGGGTTACAGGAGGGATAATGTGAGAAGCAGACAAGGAGACGATATAGTGCCTGGATTGGATGAAATTGATATCGAGGATTGAGGTATATCTAGCCTCAATTAGGTTGGGATTGAAGTTTCATATAGCTAGTTGTTCTAGCAATAGTTGAGTGGCATGAAAAAGTTGTTAGCTTTGCAAGGATTACAGGCGGGGTAACGTGGGAAGCAGACAAGGAGACTATAATGCCTGGATTGGAATGGAATGAGTCCAATGGAGCGAAATGGATATTGAGGATTCATATAGCTAGCCTCAACTATTTTGGGATTGAGGATTCATATAGCTAGTTGTTGCAGCACAAGTTGAGGTGAAAAAGTTGTTAGCCTTGCAAGGATTAGAGGCGAACTAATGTTGGAAGTAGACTAGGAGACTATAATGCCAGGGTGGGCTCTGTGTTTATATGCCTTGTAAAACTTGACATTCTTCCTGTTGTTTTGATGTATATTTTCCACTATCTCAGCTCGATTAGTGATGTATGACTAGGAATCCCTTTTGTGTTTTTTGATACCATAACGAGGGGAGAGTACCAACTGTTTGTTTATGAGCTCCGCTTCTCCTCCAACACTTTCTCAATCTCATCATTTGTCACCTTGACCTGTGTCAAATAGCTATAAAAATAGGGTTGAGCAAACAGTTAATTTCAATCTGTTTTCTGCACCTTTTACTTCTTCAAGAAAGAGTATCTTGTCTCTTGTGCATGCCCTCTAATGAATGAAGGAAGAACAGATAATGTTATTGATACCCGGTGAATAAAATTTTATTTGTAATTTTATTGAAGTGTTTTAGGCCTTAAACTACCTTACCTATTGTTATCTTATATGCCATGGAGTTGAGGTTCAACCTTCTCTTTTTGTCTTCTACATGATGTTTAATGAACGGCCATGTGATTGATAAGATTTACAGCAACAACATACCCAGTGGAGTGACTTATAAGATTTGTTATTCGTTAATTGAAAATTTTAGTTTTGATAAGTAGTTATTGGTGCTTGGTGAATAATTTTTTTTTTTTTTTTTGCGACTTTGATGAAGTGTTTTGGGTCTTAAGCTAACTTAATTATTATTTTATATGCCATGGGGTTGAGCTTCAAGCCTTCAACCTTTACTTTTACCATCTACAAAATGTTCTGATAAGATTTGTTATTCGCTAATTAAAAAAAAATAGTTTTTAAAAAAGAACAAAATTTGCTTATACCAGTATCCCAGAACTATTTTGAGATTGAGGCTTAGTTAATTGATTGATCTTGTTAGAATAGGAATAGGAATAATATATAGAATCCTAGTTAGAATAGGAACAATAATAGTATATAGAATCCTACTTGGTAAAGGATTTTAGTGTGATGTCTATAAATAGGGTCTAAGTGTAATAATGTAGATACACAGTTCAATAATATTTTTCTCCTATATTTCTCACAGATCTGTTTTTTGATTATATTCCCTGCAGTCATGGCAGGCTCGGCACCAGAGGGTTCTCAGTTTGACGCTCGTCAATTCGATGCGAAAATGACAGAGCTGTAAGTTATCTCTTTTCCATCCTATATTTAGGTCATCTTAATCTGGCTGCAGAAAGCATCCTTGTCTTTCTCTCTTTTTTCAATTTATCGGTTATCATTTTCTGCTGATATTTGGGCTCTAGCCTTTGCCATTGATTTGATAGACTTTTGTGGTCGTTTGATATGCCAAAAACAGGCTTGGTTCTGAACAACAGGAATTCTTCACATCATATGATGAGGTTTACGAGAGTTTTGATGCCATGGGTTTGCAAGAAAACCTTCTGAGAGGCATTTATGCCTATGGTAAGTTGACATCTCCTTGTAATTTTGGTTTCTTTTCCTCCATTACCAGATTTTACAGGACACTGAACAGTGTTTTGAATTTGTTTGAAGGTTTTGAGAAGCCATCTGCTATTCAGCAAAGAGGCATTGTTCCCTTTACCAAGGGCCTTGACGTTATCCAGCAGGCACAATCTGGAACTGGAAAGACGGCAACTTTCTGCTCTGGAGTTCTCCAGCAGCTTGATTACAGTTTAGTTGAATGTCAGGCTCTGGTTCTTGCACCAACCCGCGAGCTAGCACAACAGATTGAGAAGGTTATGCGAGCACTTGGTGACTATCTGGGTGTGAAGGTTCATGCTTGTGTTGGGGGTACCAGTGTCCGTGAGGATCAGCGTATCCTTCAGAGCGGTGTTCATGTAGTGGTTGGTACTCCAGGCCGTGTGTTTGACATGTTGCGCAGACAGTCTCTTCGCCCCGACCACATCAAGATGTTTGTTTTGGATGAAGCTGACGAAATGCTCTCTAGAGGTTTCAAGGATCAGGTTGCCCTTTTACTTATATTTTTTGCTGTTTTATTCTCTTAGTTCAGAGCAGGATTTGCCTTCTTTTTTTTGTTACTCTGTGAAGTTTCTGTCTTTGAAGGTTAATTAACATACCAGAAGTGGATTATTGCCTCACTTTTCATTATTTCCGAAGTAGAATTCGCCTTTTCTTTTTTGATAAAGTAAACTGGATCACTTTTTAAATGTGTTTACTTGTGAGTTGTTGGCGAACTAATAAAGCGATGTCTGATTTGTTAGTGATGTATTTTCTCATATCAATCAACTGCTTCTTAGTCCCAAACTAGTCGAGTTCAGTTATATGTATTCTCTATATACACCTTTATTCGCTCCCATTTCAGTCAAAAACTAAATAATCTGAAAGGCAAAGCAAATTAGAAGTTCTCTAGGATTCAAAGTTCTTTTAAGTCTCATAGCTTATCTCTAACTAGTCCTGACCAACACTAGATTGGATGCAAGTATAGCAACCACCAAGTCTCGACTCTCAACTAGTTGGTATTGCTATATGTGCTTTCATTGTGTTTTATCCTTACCGAGGTTCATATTTGTTACCAGAGAGATTGTTGGTCTTCTGAGATAATTAATCTTCCATGATATTTTATATCTACCTTTCCCACCTGCCATGTTCCATCATTGTATCAGGTGCCTATGGACTAGTCGTAAGACATGAGAAGGGTATCTCTGGGGACGTTTTTTTGAAGTTAATCTTATGTGTGCTATTTATATTCTGTCAAATGTGAACGTGTTTAATCTTGTCAAATCATAAATGAGTGCACATATGATATCTTTTGCTTATCCACGACACTCATTTTGTGGATATATTTGGACTAAGACCCAAGATTCATCCTTGTGGCCAAGTCAGCATTTATTAGGTCTCACTTTTTCTTTTATAACGTTCAATTTGCTTGAAAATATATGCCAGTTATTGATCAGCTTGTTGGTGAATACCCCCTCTCCGCGATTGCAGCCTTGATGTGCTCCAACGTCCTTTAACAATTGCTGCCACATTTTGCTTGTCTTTTCCTTCTTTGTTTTGATGATTTAGCTTGTCCCATGACACAATTATTCTTTTCCAGATTTATGATATATTCCAGCTTTTGCCACCAAAAATCCAAGTGGGTGTTTTCTCTGCCACTATGCCACCAGAGGCTCTTGAGATTACTAGAAAGTTCATGAACAAGCCCGTGAGGATTCTTGTGAAGCGTGATGAGCTCACTCTTGAAGGTATTAAACAATTTTATGTCAATGTCGACAAGGAAGAGTGGAAGCTTGAAACACTTTGTGATCTTTACGAGACCTTGGCCATCACCCAGAGTGTCATCTTTGTTAACACTAGGAGAAAGGTTGATTGGCTCACCGATAAAATGCGTGGCCGTGATCACACAGTATCTGCAACTCATGGAGACATGGATCAGAACACAAGAGATATCATTATGAGGGAGTTCCGATCTGGCTCATCTCGTGTGCTTATCACAACCGATCTCCTTGCTCGTGGTATTGATGTCCAGCAAGTCTCCCTTGTTATTAACTACGACCTGCCAACTCAACCCGAAAACTACCTGCATCGTATTGGTCGTAGTGGACGATTTGGAAGGAAGGGTGTTGCTATCAACTTTGTCACCAAGGACGACGAAAGGATGCTTTTTGACATACAAAAGTTTTATAATGTGGTAATTGAGGAGCTCCCAGCCAATGTTGCTGATCTCCTTTGAGGTGATTTTGGCTCTGTGAGGGGAAATTGTTCCTTCCCTACAGCAAGTAGTTTAATATATTTATTCAGAGTCAAGTATTGCAAATTTTGTCTGGTTTGTCATTTTGTTTTTTAAGTGTCCAAATTAACTTTGAATTTGGTTGTTTGAATTGTTTCTTTTGAACTATTTTTCTATGGACGTAAGGCTTTTAGTTGAAGATCTGTTTTCTCATGTTGGTGCTATATTTGTACCTCAACTGCTTATTTAGTTTGCTTTTTGATAACAGTCAGTTTTTTGTTTTTTTTTGGTAAAACAGAAGGACAAGGCTTTTTTTGTTTTTGTTTTGTTTAACCATCCAATGGTGAACTCCAGTATTTCTTGTCCAATCAATTAAGATTCATGTCGGGTAGGTTCTCTAATCTAGACCAACCACTAAGGATTCATGTTGGGTAGGTCCTCTAGTCGAGACCAACCAATTAGGATTCATGTCGGGTAGGTCCTCTTAAGATTTATCCAACCAATCAGGATTCATGTCGGGTAGGTTCTCTAGTCGAGACCAACAAATTAGGATTCATGCATGAGTAGGTCCTCCAATATAGAAAGTAAAACTTTCCCAACCATTCAGGATAGAAGGTGAAACCTCAAGATTCATGTCGGGTAGGTCCTTTAAGATTTGTCCAACCAAACAGGATTCATGTTAGGTAGGTCCTCTAATCGAAACCAACCAATTAGGATTCATGCCCATAAGGTCCTCAAATCGAGAAGGTAAAACTTGTCCTATAAAAAAAAGTATTATACTGTGGATGTAATAACAACAACAACAAAAACGTACGTAGTGTATTTTCTTTAGGTAGGATCTCTAGAGAGTAAAGTGAACCTTACTCATCTTTGTGAGATAGAAAGGTTTTTGATACACTATCAATTCAAAATTAATGTAATCAAAGCACAAAAGAAAAAAAATAACGACTGCAAGAATAATAAGATAAACAAAATAATAAATAATAATAAAAACATAGAATAAGATTTAAATTTACTATCGATGTATATAAATTAAATTTTACATTTGCATAAATCATAATCATTACATTCAACCTCCACAGACTCTATTTATAAAAAATATACTGCGGTTGTTGATGAGCATAACTATTAAGTAATATATTGCGTATGTTGTTGTTGATGTGCATAGCAGAAAAGAAAAAAATCAAAACAAAAAAAAATAATCAAACTCGACTTTTTCTTCTTTTTGGTACACATTAAAATTATATCAAACTCTATATTCACCAAAAAATTCTTAGATTAGAACAATTTTCTCACTCAAATAATAATAATAATAATAATAATAATAAAACACAAAAACAAATTAAAAAAATTACCCCTTACGAGCTCTCACCTTTTTACTTGTTAGTGACTCGAACCCACAACCTCAAAATTAGACGTGGAAGGTGTTCCCCTCTCGTAGAGCTCCCACCTTTTCACTCATTAGTGATTCAAATCCACAACCTCAACATTGGACGAAGAGAATGCTTACCATCCCAGCAACCACTCTCGTCAGGAAAAACCCGAATCAGAAGGTCCATTTCAAGATCTTCATTCGTAAATCAGTCTTACATTTAGCATTTGTAGTTGAAGCCACCGCCGGAGTTTTCCCCATCGGAATTTTTCCATGGATTCCTTCACAAGTAACTCTAATTCCCACTTTCTTACTTTTCAGTTTATCCATTTTCGCTACCACCATTGTATCCAACAAAATCTTCAACGGCAATCCATTTTTCCTCTTCAGATCTGATATTAACGATGAAATTGAATCCGCATCGAGCACTTGGGACGCCATTGATAAAGTTGAGTGAATGATCGTGATGTTATTCGGACCGCTGCTGAATCCTGTGAATCAGTGGCGGAGCCAGCATTTTGAGTAAGAGTTCAAAATGGGGAAAAAAAGTAAATACACGAAGAAATCGAGAGGTTAAAATTGACTGTATATATATACAAAAATAGTTTAATCATGTATAAATAGTGTATTTTTTCGTCGAAAGGCATTTAGATGAACTCGTGAACCCAGAGGGGATCCAAGATTTTAAACTTGTGGTTTCGCTTATGTTTTTTAAAAGGGAAAAAAGAGTTTAAAAAAATTGTCCCTATAGAGATTCAATCTCATGAAGAAGCAGCCACAAGCAATTTCGCAGGGTCCTCTAAGGCCACTGAACCAACAACCAACTTTGTTTATGAGTTCCCACCAGCATATTCTTATACCTTTAATCGATTTTTTAATATAATTACAAGGTTTCGGAAAAAGTTAGGGGGTTCCGTACCATAGATTCGCCCCTGCGTGAACCAACTAGTGGCGGAGAACTTCAAAATATGATGAAGTAAATACACGAAAAGATAGAGGGATTAAAATCGATTTTATATATATATATATATAAAAAAAAAAAATTAACCATGTATAAATAGTGTCATTTTCTGCCGAAAGGCATTCAGATGAACTCGTGAACAGTGTGAATCAGTGACGAAGCCAGTATTTACGAAAAGAATTCAAAATATGAAAAAGTAAATAAATGAAGAAGTTGAGAGGTTAAATCTACTATATATACAATAAAAACACATTTTAATCATGTATAAAGTGCATAGTTTTTCGCCGAAAGGCATTTGAATGAACTAGTGAACCCTGCGAAGCAATGGTGGAGCCAGTATTTCTAGTAAGAGTTCAAAATATGAATAAGTAAATACACGAAAAAGTTGGGGAGTTAAAATTGACTATAACTTTTTAACCACGTATAAATAGTGTAATTTTCCATCAAAAAACGTTCAAATGAACTCGAGAACCCAGCAAACCAGCTGCCGAGCTAGCATTTTTAGTAAGGATTCAAAATATGACAGAAGTAAATACACGAATTCTTCGAGGGGTTCAGATCGACCGTATATACATAAAAAAAATATTAACCATATATAAATAGTGTAATTTTTCATGGAAAAATGTTCCGATGAACTCGAGAACCCAGCAAACCAGCAGCCGAGCTAGCATTTTTAGTAAGGATTCAAAATATGACAGAAGTAAATACACGAATAAGTCGAGAGGTTAAAATCGACTATATATACATAAAAAAACATATTTTAACCATATACAAATAGTTTAATTTTTCATCGAAAAACGTTCGAGAACCCTGCAAACCAGCGGGCCAGCTAAGTATTTTTAGTAAGGGTTTAAAATATGACAGAAGTAAATACACGAAAAAATCGAGAGGTTAAAATCGACTATACATACATAAAAAGATACATTTTAACCACGTATAAATAGTGCGTCAAAAGGCATTTCGGATAAACTGCTCGGCCCTACCTGGTTCCTCCCCCGCTGCGAACGATGCATTAGCAAGTACGACTGAATTCGAGTTTACGGTCAAGGAAACGGCGTCGTAATTGTAAATCAGCTTTTTGTTAGGGTTTTTAGTAGATAGAGTGAGGTTGAGCTTAACGGTGAGGCGCGTGGTATCGTCGGAGCTAGTAACGAGTTTGAATTGGGTGATTTTGAGGGAGGAGACGGAGAATGCCGGAGGTTTAGGACGGAATAGGAAGTAGAAACCGGCGCCGCCGATAGCGGCGAGGAGGAGGATGGTGGAGATGAGGAGGAGGGACCAGAAACAACAGTGGCAGAAGCACCGGCGGCAAGTGCAACGGCGGCGGTAGGCAGTTGGTGTTGGTCGGTAAGGGATGCGATTCGGGTTCTTCGCCGGCGGAGGAGGAAACTCCGGCGGCTTTGCGGCGGCATTGGCGCCATTTGGCTTGGCTGAAGGGTGAATTTTGTCAGCCATTTTTGGAGAGTGAATGAGCTTACAGACTTAGATTTATACTTCCCTCCTTTCACAAAGGTGTTTGGCTAATGTCGGTGGCCTCGTGAAATTAAAATATGTTGTTTGAATTCTTCAAAAAATTATTATCGAGTCCATGTTGAATCTTTTCGATAAGGGCGTTAAAATATTATTGAAAAGTCTAAGCAAAATAGAAACTAATCGACCTCGGTAGGTAGAGTTATTTATGTACATACTAATAACCGATAGCAAATGCTTTAAAAAATTAGTTGTAGTGCACGTAAATTAGTGCAAACACTATGATTATAAAAAATAAAAAAAAAGTGTTTGGATGAAATTGAGGGATTTGACAGAACGAACATGATCTTTTTATCTTCAATTAAATGCTCGAGTTCTAACATCATCATGAAATTAAAATGAACATTTAGTAGAATTAAGAATTAGAAAGTACTTACTAATGTATCATAGTAATATTTATTGTTGCATTTTATTCTTTTCTTCCTAGTATAGCTAATCGATGTATTATCCATGACTCTTCCTAGTTTTTTTGTGGTGTTTTTCTTTTTTGGTATAAAAATTTGTTCTTTACTTATATTCATATACTTCTCTAAGTCTGAAGGAGGGAAATTCAAATCGATAGACGATAACTCTGAAGAGTTTGATGGAATGGAAGCTCCAGACTTCGCTCTTGATCTCCAAATAAAGAATCCCAACTAGAATGAGACTTGCAAGCGAGGTGATAGACCACCTTATGGCCGATTGATTATCAGTCAAAGGATAAAAAAACGGGGTTAATTTAATAAAAAATCGATTCTTGTTTACCAATTACACATTATCTAACCAAATCCAATTCTCTCTAGATACGTTCCTAAAAAAACCTCAAAAATCACTAACAAGTCACTAAACAACTTTTTTTTTTTTATAAAACGAAACTCATTCAATGTGGACATAAAAATATATTATGATATGTATACATGGATTAAACAAAATTATTTTCATGGCTTAATTGCAACCACCATTTGCTTAAGCTAGATAAGGAATTGTTTTAACACATACATGTATCTATTGGCTTGATGTAAATACTCAATACCGTAAATATTTACCTTGAAAAAATAGTCAAGGGCTAATTGTCCATATTTGTTATTAGCATTAACTATTATGATCATATTTGTAATTAGTAATGGCTATCATAAGTTGTACAATATTTTTGATGGTTCATTTTCTTTACTAGTTTTTGGATGAATAAAGGATTATATATAATATATACTAGTTTCTCGACACGTGCGTGGCACGTGAGTGCACAATTTTGTAAATAATATCAATATTATTAAAAGAAAATTTGAGTAATTAATTATACATTAAAAAGTAAAATACGCATTTATATGATTGATCAATGTGGATCGTCGTATAGTGACTTACTTTTTGAGGTCAAGCTGATTGAATATTGTTTGAATTTAAGAAGATGATCAATCAAAGTTTAATTATAAATACGTGATTTCTTGCTTATTTTGATTTTATGAGGTACAAACATGTAATGAAGCATATCTTACCTAATACTTACTTATAGACAATAATCATGGTGTATGTACCCTTCAACGATTTTGTTGTTTTGTCATGATCGGAATCCAAGACTCTGGTTATCAACATTAATATCCCTTTCAAAAGAGCAATATAAAGTTTGTCAAGTGAAAAAGTATGTTGTGATAAATATAATTAATTCAACATTAAACTCGGCTTAGTTTGATCATTTATTTATTTATTATCAGTGCAAAATATAAATGTACATGAAATTATTTTTGGATTATAATTACCAAGCAATGTCATATATTACACACATAACACTCAAATTTATATATGTAGGAGCTCATAAAATACTTTCGACTTTTCTCTATGCTACTTTAGTATCATACTTCTAATTTTCAATTTCAAGATGTATTTTAACTACCAATTAAAAATGTGAACATAAAGGGCATAAAGGATGATCATTTTGTTAGTTTCACATGGTGATTTCAAAGCTAAATAAATGTCTTACATTAAGAAAGAAGGGATGTATTTTTTTTTTCTGTTTTAAGAAAAGAAAATCTTATTTTCTGAATCAGTACAAATAGGGATTTGAAGTTGAAGGTTCAGATTTGAGTTTAGAAACTCCATACCACTATTCTTGAACAACTTGAAACTGGGTTTTCTTAATTTAATTCGCACTATTACGAATATGAAAATAATGATTAAAATCGAATTCAATTGCCAAACTGCCCCTATAAGAAATAGGATTAACTATTGATTCCGAAAGGATCAAAAGGGCACATGCTGGTCTACTATATTAATTCATCATCCACTAATCCATGTGAGTAATCAAATGATATTAGATTGTCCTATTTCAAGAAAACGACAAAAATAGTCTCTTGTCTTTGATATTAGATTCAAAATAGCCCCTTAAGTATCACCTGAGCAGTTCCAATCTTTTAGTCCTTTAAATTTGTCAAAACTGAGTATTTTGGTCTCTGTTAGATATCATCAAACTCTCACTGTTAAACTTAATTATGAAAAAAATAATAATCATAAACACCTGAATTTTCCATCAAAGTCCTAGAAAACGCAATATAAAAAAACTACACCGAACACACACACACAAAAAAAAAAAAAAAGAGCAAAAATAATTAAAAATGCACCTAAAAAAGTGGTATCAGACTTTTGAAACAGACCAAAAATAACATAAATTGCAAAACCACGTGAGTTCCCGTTAAATATTTTCTACTTTCACAGTTTCAATTAAATTTAATATAATCAAAATTTAACAAATATTTAATGGAAATCATAAGTGCTCACCGTTGACAAACTATTTGTGTCGTTTTATTTTCTCTCCTAATTCTATTAGTTTTGGTATATTTTTTTCCTTTCTTTTTCCCAATTCAATTTATATATATATTACACAATCATAATTCTCTTACAAAACATATTTGTGTTTGGAAGAAAAATAGTTGCAGTTTTTAGAAGCCTTAATCATCAAAATCCCTTTTTTTTGTCAAATTTTTAACATAACTGATATCAATAATCAGGTACGTATTTTGATAGCTGGATTCTTGTATATGTTTGTTTTAGTTTAAATGGGTGTTTGAGTTCTTGATGATTCATTGGTGTTTAAGTAGTGATTTTTCTACAGTTGGGAATTGTGGGGTTTATGTCGTATTGTTTTGTTGTAGTTTCTGTTACGTTATTATCTGTTTTTTTTGTTATTTGTACTTCGTTACTTCTTGTTCGAGACTGCTTTGGAATTTTTTTCCTTGAATCAAAGGTCTATAGGAAACAACCTTCCTACTATCCTCTCCGGACCTCACTTTATGGAACTACACTGGGTATGTTGTCGTTGTTGTTGGGTATTGTGGGGTTTGACGTTCTTGCTCTTCACTAATTTGGGTTGGTTTTGATTTGTATCTTTTTGTTTTAGTTTAAATGGTGTTTTAGTTTTTGATGATTCATTGGCGTAAAGTAATGATTTTTATGGAGTTGAATATTGTGGTTTTGACGTTCCCGCTCTTAACTAATTTGGGTTGGTTTTGATTTGTGATTTACATGATTGGTAATAGCCTTATTCATGTAGCTTCTGGTTTTCGGTATCTGTTATCATTTGTTGTTTACTATATTTTACTGATCGCTTTCCTATTAGTTGTCTTGTTTTACTGTTGTTTTTCTTTTTCATTACTACTTTGATCTGCTTCACTTGAGCTGAGGTCTTTGAGAAACAACCTCTCTACCTCCACAAGGTAACGAGGTAGGGGTAAGGTATGCGTATACTCTACCCTCTCCAGACCCCACTTTATGGGATTTCAATGGGTATGTTGTTGTTTATGGTTGGTTATCGAGCATCCATGTCTCAAATAAGTTATTGCTAAAGTTGTCCTACCTCAACTAGGTTGAGATTGAAGATTCATATAGCTATTGTTGTAGCAGTAGTTGAATGGTGTGAAAAAGTTGTTAGCTTTGCAAGGATTGAGACGTAGTTAATTGATTGATTAGTTTTTTTTTGTTCTATTCCCTGCAGTCATGGTAGGCTTGGCACGAGATGGTTCTCAGTTTGATACTCGTCAATTCGATGAGAAAATGACAGAGCTGTAAGTTATCTCTTCTCCATCCTATATTGAGGTCATCTTAATCTCGCTGCAGAAAGCATCCCCGTCTCTCTTTTTCTTTTTTCAATTTATCGATTATCACTTTCTGCTGATATTCAGCCTTTGCCATTGATTTGATTGACTTTTGTGGTTGTTTGATATGCCAAAAACAGGCTTGGTACTGAACAACAGGAATTCTTCACATCATACGATGAGGTTTACGAGAGCTTTGATGCCATGGGTTTACAAGAAAACCTTCTGAGGGGCATCTATGCATATGGTAAATTAACATCTCCTCGTAATTCTGTTTTCCTTTCCTCCATCCCCAGATTTTACGGGTCACTAAACAGCGTTTTGAATTTCTTGAAGGTTTCGAGAAGCCATCTGCTATTCAGCAAAGGGGCATTGTTCCCTTTTGTAAGGGCCTTGACGTTATCCAGCAGGCACAATCTGGAACTGGAAAGACGGCAACTTTCTGCTCTGGAATTCTCCAGCAGGTTGATTACAGTTTAGTTGAATGTCAGGCTTTGGTTCTTGCACCAACCCGCGAGCTAGCACAACAGATTGAGAAAGTTATGCGAGCACTTGGTGACTATCTTGGTGTGAAAATTCATGCTTGTGTTGGGGGTACCAGTGTCCGTGAGGATCAGCATATCCTTCAGAGCGGTGTTCATGTAGTGGTTGGTACTCCAGGCCGTGTCTTTGACATGTTGCGAAGGCAGTCTCTTCGCCCTGACCACATCAAGATGTTTGTTTTGGATGAAGCTGACGAAATGCTCTCTAGAGGTTTCAAGGATCAGGTCGCCCTTTAACTCTATTTTTTACGTTTTTGTTTTCTTACTCAGTGATGTTTCTGTGTTCGAACGTTAATTAACATATTTACACAATTGCTATTTTCCAGATTTATGATATATTCCAGCTCTTGCCACCAAAAATCCAAGTGGGCGTTTTCTCTGCCACTATGCCACCGGAGGCTCTTGAGATTACTCGAAAGTTCATGAACAAACCCGTGAGGATTCTTGTGAAGCGCGATGAGCTCACACTTGAAGGTATTAAGCAGTTTTATGTCAATGTCCAGAAGGAAGAGTGGAAGTTTGAAACACTTTGTGATATTTACGAGACCTTGCCCATCACCCAGAGTGTCATCTTTGTTAACACTAGACGAAAGGTTGATTGGCTCACCGATAAAATGAGTAGCCGTGATCACACAGTATCTGCAACTCACGGAGACATGGATCAGAACACAAGAGATATCATTATGAGGGAGTTCCGATCTGGCTCATCCCGTGTGCTTATCACAACCGATCTCCTTGCTCGTGGTATTGATGTCCAGCAAGTCTCCCTTGTTATTAACTATGACCTGCCAACTCAACCAGAAAACTACCTGCATCGTATTGGTCGTAGTGGACGATTTGGAAGGAAGGGTGCTGCTATCAACTTAGTCACCGAGGCCGACGAAAGGATGCTTTCTGACATACAGAAGTTTTATAATGTTCTAATTGAGGAGCTCCCAGCCAATGTTGCTGATGTCCTTTGATCTCCTTATGTGCTAAATAATAGGTAAATTTTCAGAGAGTAAAGTTTATAGGTGGCTCCTAAATTTCAGTTATGTAAGTTTTCTTCTAAGGCCAAACCTATTGTACTTTGGATATTTTAGGTTCAAAATTAATATTTGTTAAAATTTTGTGTTCTCTATTTTTTCGTCGATCCCAGCTTGCGTGCATTTCGATTAGTTTCAAGGATATCTAGTACCTCCCACTAGCACAAGTACCGGGCAACTCTGTTCACCAAAACTTGAACAAATGAGAAGAAATCACCTAATAGTATTTTTGCTTCTGCTGAATTTTGAACTTTGAATGGGAGACCTCGTGGTTCTCAACATTGACCACTAGGCCACACTCGTGGATGCATCTGTGTGCTTCTGTGTGCTCTGTTCTTTTCTTCCAAATATAGGTAATAGTTGTATGATCCATGACTCTTCCTAGTGTCTGTGTTCTTGTATATATATGCTTCTTAAGTTAGAGAAAGAGAGCATGTTTGAAGTGAAGAAGAAAGAAACAAGAACTTGAATATTGTAGAAAAAAATTTCAATTGACTAAAAAATAGAAAGAAATTTCTCACTCTTCAAAAATATTGTGGATTGTGTGTCGAATCCTTCAAAAACTATTATTTTTAGAGGATTCAATACAGGGCGACATCGTTTTTAGAGGGTCCTAACCTATATCGTTGATTGATACAGCATCATCCGCCTATTTTGACTCGTTCAAATTCAGCCCAACTCGTCAATTTGACACCCCTAGACAATTTAACATATGTCTCCAAGTTGGTGTGGCATCACCTAAATTAATGTACTACTATCACAACAACAATATACCCCGTGAAATTCCACCGGTGACAAAAAATAAGTTCCACATATAGGTTCAATTTCCAGTATAGACAAAAACAGGAGGTGATTTCTTCTCATCTGCTCTAGTCTTGATGGATGGAGTTATCTGATACATGTTGCTGGTCGGAGGTGATAAATATCCCGTGAAACTAGCCGAGGTACGCGAAAACTGACCCGAACACCACGATCATTAAAAAAAGTTCCACATAGACTGTTGAGGAAAAGTTGTGGGTAGGGTTGAATGCTGCAAAGTTGAGTTTTGATCACGCCAGGTGTTAAACTTGTCACATGATCCTTGAATATACAGCTTTGCTATGTTGTTTCTTTCTTTTTCTTTTGGTATTCGGTATCCGCTTTGTGATCACAAATTAATTCGAATTCACATTGCATAAAAGGTTCAACTAATAAAACAAAATGGCCTTTACCAAAGAAAAATTATATTCATCTATTTTGAACTCGAAAGTTTCTGATTAAAAATGAAATTCAAGTTAATTTTTCAGACGATCATTACAACAACAACAACATATTCAGTGTAGTCCCACGAAATGAGGTCTGCGGATGGTTAGAGTGTACGCAAACTTGACCTCTACTTCATAGGTAGAGCGACTGTTTCCGATAGAAAGCCACACAACTAATAATTTTTATCTCAGAAAATCACCATAAAAATCACTCAACTAATGATAAAATTATCATTAAATCACTCAACTTTGTTTTCTAACAAAAAAAATATTGTCATTTCACATGCAAAGTCATTTCATGCTTCGTGCACAGAATTGTCCACAAAGCTCTAATAAATAAGGCCAAAACAACCCATGCCCACATACCATCTACTTGTATTTTCCTCCTACATAAAGTAACCCTATAACTTCTCTTCCTATTTCCCAAAAACAAAAGAAGGAAAACAAAAATTTGCAAATATTTTTCTCCATTTTCAATCAATCAAATTTGTGAAAAAAAAAGATTAAATGGATAGTCATGATGGCCAATTAGTTCCACAAGGGCTAACAAAAGAAGAATTTGCAGAATTGGAGCCATTGATTAAAAATTACCATACGTTTGATGATTTACCAAACACTTGCACTTCTCTCATAACGCAGCGTATCGACGCGCCCGCCGACGTCGTTTGGCCCTTCGTAAGGCGTTTCGATAATCCCGAGAAGTACAAGCACTTCATCAAAAGCTGCAGGATCGTGACAGGTGTGTGTGATCATTTCATTTAAAAGTTCAAAATAATCGCAATAAATTGAAAGAGCATATTTTCTATTGCTTAATTGTATTATACATTAATATGATCGACTCTCGCATATGTGAGCAGTAGCGGAGCCAGGATATTCATTGAGGAGGTTCGAAATATGAATAAGTAAACACACAAAGAACTCAAAGGGAGTTCAACACCTATTATATATATAAAAATAATAATTTTAACTATATATAAATAGTGTAATTTTTCGTCGAGGGGGGTCATGAACCCCCTCGGCTATATGTAGCTCTGCCCCTGTATGTGAGTCTGATTCTTTTTCATTGATCAAACATGGAGATATATTCACTATTTTTGTTCTAGGATCTTCTTGATTGCTTATAGTGTCGGAGCCAGAAATTCTAGCCAATTTTTTCTTAAAAAAAATTGCACGAATACTACACCTTATATGCAAAAAAAAAATTGTGTATATGCAAAAAAAGAAAAAAAATCATTTTTTGTCTTATTTGTATAGTAGAAATTTTTCGACAAAGGAAATTCAATTCCTAATACGTCCACTTAGCTCCATCCTTGTTACTCCTGCATGATCATATATGGCTAGTATTGAAGTGTGTGATCAACGCAGAGCCATCTTGGCACTAGACACCGCTTTATCGAAATTTTTTACTTTTACTATACATAAATTGTAAAAACATATAAAATGTTTTTTCATTATCTTAATAAGGAAAAGATTTCTTCAAAGTTATATTTCTAGTGATGTAGTAATATACGTGAGTTGTGTTTTATTAGTAATAAATATTAAAAGTTCGCCTTTTGATTCGCGTTCCTATGTTCATGTTCTTTATAAAATGTTGAATTCGCTTACTAAAATATCTGCATATATCACTGTATGATAACCATCAAATCGAATTAGGTGATGGTGGAGTTGGGAGCATAAGAGAAGTCACAGTCGTGTCAGGAATACCAGCATCCACAAGTACAGAACGTCTAGAGATTTTAGACGATGAAAAACATATTTTGAGTTTTCGAGTCGTCGGAGGGGAGCACAGGTTGACCAATTACAAATCAGTCACATCAGTGAATGAATTCAACAAAGATGGGAAAATATACACAATTGTATTGGAATCATACATTGTTGATATACCAGAAGGTAATACTGGAGAAGACACAAAAATGTTTACTGATACAGTTGTGAAATTGAATCTCCAAAAACTTGCTCTAGTGGCAATGGCTGCTATGCACGGGCACGAATAATCGCGATACGAGAGGAGGATTCAGAATTTAAATTTGATTGATTTTTTTTTTTTTTTTTTTTTGGTTAATAATTATGGTGTTTGGGGCAAAATGCACTTCCTCTCACCAGGACAGGTACCGAATAAGATGGGCAATTTTTATGTAATTACAATTGCATATTGCACTAGTTCTGTAATAAATGTTCGTTGTAATTTTTGTGATTCTTGAAATATATGTCTATGTTTCGTGTGTGAAATATATGTATGTTGTATCTAACTCAAAATTCTTAACGGTGGCCGTGGGCGGTTTTATTTTTTTATTCATAATTATGGTGTTTGGGGCAAATTGCGCTTCCTCTCATCAGCATAAATACCGAATAAGATCGGCAATTTTTATGTAATTATAATTGCATGCACTTCTGTAATTGTGTGTTCGATTTCTTAAGTGTTCGTTGTAATTTTAGTGATTCTTGAAATATATATCTATGTTTCGTGTGCGAAGTATATGTACATTGCATCTGACTCAAAATTCTTAACGGTGGCAATGGACGGTGTATGTTGATTGGCGCATATTTTACATTTCATATTTTACCTCACAAAGTAGGATCAAGGTCTACGTATACTTTACTATTTTCAGATTACTTCACTTACGAAATCACATTGAATATATATTGTTTGTTGTTTTGTAATAAAGAAAAAAGAACCTAACTTTATATCTGGCAAAATGCCTTATCAGTGTTCTTGCATACTCCAACCTAAAAGGTAAAAGAGTATTGTTGAACTACTCTATCACTTTTAAATAAATGTGGATAAAAAAAACATATAAAAGTAAAGATACACATAAATAGCAGTTCACCTACTGATTAAATTAAAAATAGCTCGTGAATATATAATATAAGTATAATTCATGTAATATATATATATATCAATTAGAAAAAATAAATAATAAATCTGCCGGCTATTTACAAAAAGATCCCTAAAAGAAGAAGATAAACATTAGTGTTGTTACTATTGAGAGACTTGTGACTTCACCTTTACAACATGTGATATTAAACTTGCTTTATTAGTCACTTATTTAATTTTCTTCTGGTTTTCACAATGCTTTGAAATTTCAAATTGCTTTAAAAAGAAAAAAATAATTTGCTTAATTTCTCCAAATGCTTCTTTTCATTTATTGAAAAAAAATATACAATTATATCATACTTTATTAAGAATTTCTTCCACCTAGCACATGAAAACACGCATTGTAATACACATTATTCATACTAAAAGGTAATTCATTTAATATATGCAATGCCAAGTTATGATGTTGTACATATACCTCTAATTAGAGGCGGAGCCAGGAATTGAAAGTGGCGAGACATCAATATCATAAATATAGACATGTTAATTTTTTTAGTTTTTAGAGAGAGAAAAATATAATGACATGCCAATTACTTACTATAAAGTTTGGGATGAAACTCTCTGGAAAAAAAAATGGTTGTTACTATAAAATTGTCAAAAATTAAAATTCAGAAAAATGATAAAAGTGAAGATTAAATCCATGTGAGCCCACTAAAGTTCACTCGTGCATTCAATTCATCTAGCAGCATCACTTTACCTTTGTTGTTAGGATCATAATACAAATACAAAAATATATATACATATACGTACTTTTTTTTTAAATATCACCGGGTTCCCATAACCCCTATCTCAAGGGTAGGTTCGCCTCTGCCGATAATAAATTTGTACAAAAGCTCAAGTGAGAGTATGATTAGATGCAAAAGGATTTTTTGAAACTAATGTGAGAATCATCTTACGGTATCAAATTCATATATCATCATATGCTACTCCAATATATAGTTAATATATTTGATTTCTCATTCTCAAAAGAGATAAATTCAAGTTTATATGTAATAAATATTGTGCCTTATAATTATACTTGATATTGTCATGGTAAGTTTTAGTACACGTGAGTATAAGTTAAACTATTAATTATAGTTGTCTTTATTTTCTACTCGAATTTATCATATTTGAATTATTGAATCATTCATGAATACTAGTGACATTCTAAAATAGGAAAATTGTATAATTGCGATCGTCAATGATTAAAGAATATTGAAATAAAAATAATAATATAATTTTTTTGAAGTCACACAATAAAGAAGCAAATGGATTCGCTCTAACATTCTAATATACGAGCCATACATATTCGTCATGTCGAATTTGCTTTCAAATAGAGAAAAGGTATCAACAAACTTTTAAACTTGTCCAACAAATTTATTTTAGACCTTTAACTTCATGGGCAATTAAATATCCTCCTAAATAACTTTTAAATAATTAAATATTACCATAAAATTATAATATCAGTCTCACAAGGGAAAGTGTATTACACACGCATCACATCATTTGCCACGTCATTGCCACATCATTGCCACATTATTGCCATGTTAGAGCCACGTTAAAGGTTAATTAAATTGACAAAATCATACACATGACCTTATTTTATTAGCTAACATATAATTAATATTCTTAATATTTTTTCTTGATATATTAACTTTTTTTTTAATTATATAAATTTTATTATTTTGAGTTAAGTAAAATTTGTAGGTCCACATTTCTTTAACTTTTAAATTTTTCTTTTCTTTATTTTGGTTTCTTCCCAACATACTCCATGTTCACAATTCTTCTCCTCAATTTTTAGGTTATTTTTTCAAAAATTTAAAGAAAAAAAACTCAAAAATTAATACATTCTCCATTTTTGCTGTCTATTATTGATTATTTAGCAAATCAATTCTTGTTTATTTAATGAACATGATAGATCAAACAGTCATCGAAAAATAAAATTTTGATCAATAATAAAAATCACAACTATGAAATTCGGCTAAATATGAAAATTGAAGAAGAAAGAGCAGGAGCGAAGTAGGAGAAAGGGGGTGGGGGTGGAGGTGGGAGAGTTCGAAGAGGCAGAAAGGGGGTTGGGAGAGTTCAGTGGCAGAAACAGGGGTGGGGGCTGGGGCATGTGACTAAGGGGGTTATTTATATTTTTTACTTTTTTTTAAAAAAAAATAAAAATTACACGTTTTTAAATTTTATTTATTTTATTTTTGCCACGTCAGTCGTTAGTGTGATATTTAATTATTTAAAAATTGTTTGGAGGGTATTTAATTGATCATAAAGTTAAAGGTCTAAAGTAAGTTTATCGGACAAATTTATACGTGTTTTGATGTCTTTACGCAATATATACCTGAATCATTTACATAAAAAATACTACTAGCATTTAAAATCATTTCTAACATTGTTTAACATGAATTTTAAACACCATGGCCTTCCATCAAATATTTGGTATAAAATCATATAATTATGCTTTCACCACTTTTATGCAATTTGGCAAAACTACAAAGCAATACTTTAAAATAGTACTCATATATATAATTCATCAATTCTCTCAAAACACACTTTTAACTTCTTCAAAATATGATGATTTATGAAATTTCATCTACAAATTAAAAGAAACCATCAATACAATATGATTCAACCATTGGAAATCCACAGTAATCTCTCTCTCTCTATATATATTATAACTTCATTAATCCCCAAAGCAATTAATTATCTAGAGAATATTCATCATTTTGTGACATATTTATTTTTGTGTGTGTGGGGTGGGGTGGGGTGAGGGGATAGTAGATCATTAATTTCTAAGAAACATGGTAAGTGAAACTAAAGCAATACTTTGTGCTATTAATTTTGTTCTTTAACAGACACCACACTTAACACTTATAACAAAAAATACTTATTGATGCAACACAATATAAAAGCATTATTGAAGATCAGTCCCAATCTATTTTGGACTTTTGATTTGTCATTTGTGATTTTTGAAAGGAAAAAGTTCGTTTAACTCCTTTGGGCCATCTAATATACGAAATGTGTACACAGTGTATAGATATACATATAGTATACATATAATACACACACACGTATATATATATATATATATAACTGAGATATATAAATAGTGTATTATGCGATCGTGTTGATAAACTAGATGGTCGAATGATAGATTTACATAAGTTTTCCGTTGGAAAATGAGTAATTGACTTGTTAGGGCTTGGATTGTGAAGAGGTTGGAGGATTGAAAGCCCAAGGTTGTATTTGGTTTTGGATCGATGACCTACTGAGTTGTGGATGAGCTAAAAGTCCTAAGGGTGGCTGATACAAAAGAAATGTCCACTGATAACTTTTCGTTTATATCTATGAAAAATCATCAATAGGATGAACTTTAAAGTTACACAGATATCTTAAAATTTCACATTGAAACTTAAAATTACATGACAATTATTATTTTTAATTATAAAAGTTATTCGACTGGATACACCTGTATATATGCGTTGTGAATTTTGTTTCTTTGAAAAAATTGAAATTCCTATTTTAGGAATTGAAAATCAAACTAACTGACCAAACTTTCAACACACTAAATCAGAACTGAACTCGAAACTAAAGAAAAAATTATAATCGAAATTTTAATTAATTTTGAAATCATAAATATTAGAAAAATTATGAAATTATAATGTTATCATTTCTTCAAGCCTAGAAAAGATGAACAACTTTTTGCGAAGAAACTTTGTGTTTTTATAAAAGTATCAATTTTCACAAAAATTATGAAGATGAAAGGCATGATGATAAGGTTGAAGGGATGAGGGGTGGGGTTGGGAGAGGAGGGATTGGTAGGGAAGAGGTAAAGGTGGGGGTGCTAGGAGTTTGGGGTAAGAGGCACGAGGAGGTGGGTGGGGTCGGGGGAGAAGGGGGAAGGGAAGGAACCGTGTTGGAGTTGGAAGGATTGAAGATAATTAACATGAAATTTCAGTTATGAAACTTATTTTTCCTATATTTATTAAGGAAATAATCTTTTTATTTTTTTGTGAACTTATTCTTGTAAAAAGCAATTCAAAAATATTTTGACTAACCAATTTTATTTTTGGTGTACATTTCATCCACACCAAACACATGTTGTATTTATGTAGAATTTTTGTCGTATAGGATGCACACGTATTTATTTTTAAACTAGAAAAGAAACAGAAACACGAGCCGAGAAAAAGTTAAACAAAATCTGAGCATATACCCTTCAGCTAATAATAGTTGGCATAAGAGAAAATTGCATAAGCTTAAAGTGGTAACGGGTGAATGGTACACAAACAGAAATATAATCTTACTATTTTTGAAGAACACACAATATCACCGAGTTATCTTACATTGATCGGAATAAGCCATGTATGGAACATTTCAAAATTTACATGGAATGCCATCACTATTCCAAAAGAATTTTCTTGTGATTGTCTGTTTGAAAGAAACTATTAACTAAAGATAGGTTGTTGAAAATGAGAATATGACGTGCTGATTTTACTTGCCGTCTGCACGAGGATAGTTCATTGAAACTTGCTCTTCTTATGGAGTGTGTCTGATCTATTGCATTGTGATATGTCGCTAAGGCATGATCTGGGATGGATTTGCAACAAAACAATATTGAAAAAACTCTGCACCAACTTAACAGGAAGCACTGAAAGATGATGAGAAAACAGATCGCCGATTGCTGGTTTAGGAGCTTCTGCTTATCATACTCGAACTGTTGAAAATTAAAAATTGTACAGTGATCATATCGTAGATACACATGCACAGTATTGCGACAAATTCAGCAAAAAATTAACGAAAGAACAACTAGTACGTTTAGTAATTCAAAGAAAGCTAAAAAAGCGTATAGATTTGATTTCGAAGACTCGAGGCCTCATTTTTCTATTAAAAAAAAACAAAAACAAGGTGCTCTTTAAAGCGTAAATAAATCAATAAATTAAAAAAATAATAATCTAGAGTTGCTTCATTGAGTCATCATGGCCCATTGGGTCAAATTCCTATATAACTCACTGTTGACCCGATTTCCTTCATTTCTCTTTACTACTACTACTTCTTCTCTCACTAGGGTTTCCAAAACCCTAACCGCCGCCTCTCAAAAATACCAAATCTGAGCAAAAAAAAAACAATGGCGGAAGAAGCACAGTATGGTGGAGGAGCAGCAGAAGGAGGTATCAACAACAAGAGGAAGTACGATGATCAAACAACGCCGTCTCCTGGTCCACGTAGACCTACTGGTTTTTCTGCTCCGATCGCTTCTCTGTCGTCTCCTACTGATGCTGGTGCTGGTGGTGCTCCGATTGCTTCGTCGTATAACAATGTTCCGCCGCCTATGGATGATTTTCAGTTGGCGAAGCAGAAGGCACAGGAGATCGCTGCTAGGTTGTTGAATAGTGCTGAAGCTAAGAAACCTAGAGTTGATAATAACGGTGCTGGTGGTGGTGCTGGTGGTGGATTTGATTCCTACGAACGTAAGGGTTTTTGTGAGATTTATTTATTGTTTTTTTTTGTTGTTATTGCTTTTGTGTTTTGCGTTGTTTGTCTGCTCTATTTGGATGTTTTCGACATGAAATTGAGATGATTTTGTTTTAAAAAATGTTTAGTCTTATGGAAGTCTTTAGTGTTAGAGATACTGCATCGAGAGGAGAAATTGAGTTTAGCAAAAAACACTTGGTTATTCTACCCATTTGTTCGACCTTGGTGGACAGAGTTATGTGATACCTGTTGCTGGTGGGAGGTGGCAGGTATCCCTGGATTTAGTTGAGGTGCGCAAAAGCTGGCATGGACACACCACGGTCATCCAAAAAAAGAGGAGAAATTTAGTTTAGCAAAAAACACTAGGTGATTCTTTCCATCTGGTCTATCGTTGTTGAGCATAGTTACCTGGTACCTGTAGCTGGTAGAATGTGACAAGTATCCGGTGGATTTAGTGGAGGTGTGTGAAAGCTGGCCCGGACACCATGGTCATCCAAAAAAAAGAGGAGAAGTTTAGTTTAGTTTTATACCTAGTACCGCCCATTTTAGTACTTTGTCTATATCAAAATAAATGTTTATAGTCGCTACAATAACAATAATATTAAAGTGGAGAAAAGTGAGATTTTTTCGTGAAAAGTGTATATTCTTACGGGAATTCGTTTACGTTAGGATAGTGCCTATATTTGCTACAATAACGGTGCTGGTGGATTTGATTCCTATGAACTTCTTAAAGGGTTGTGAGATTTCTAGTCTTTTGTTGTTATTGATTTTGTGTTTTGCATAGTTCGTCCGCTATCTTCGGATGTTTTGGACGTGAAAGTGGGATGTTTCATAAAAAGTGTACATTCTTACAGGAATTCTTTTACACAAGGTTATTTGAGAGAATAGACGTCACTAAAAGGAGAAATTGAGTTTTGTTTTTACAGATGTCCTTATACCTTGTACTGCCCATTGTATCACTTTGTCGTATCAAAACAGTGTTAATATTTTCTACAATAAGGGTGTTGGTGGATTTGATTCTATGAACGTAAAGATTACGAGCTTTCTGTCTTTTGCTGTTTTTGGTTTTGTGTTTTGCGTAGTTTGTCGGTTTTCTTCGGATGTTTTGACGTGAAAGTGAGATGTTTTCATAAAATATGTGTATTCTTACTGAAATTATTTACCCTTAAAGATACTGCACTAAAAGGAGAAATTGAGTTCAGTTTTTACAGATTTCCTTAAACACACTGCCCATTGTAGTATTTTGCCTACATTAAAATAATCTCTATATTTGCTACAATAATGGTGCTGATGCTGGTGGATTTGATTCCTTCAAATGTAAGTGTCTTTTTGTTTTTGCTGCTATTGATTTTGTGTTTGCCTTGTTTACTTGTGGTTTTTGTCATGAAAGAAGAATTTTCAGCAAAAGTATTTATTACTGAAATTACTTCACTGCTCATTGTACTATTGTCATATAATATATCACCTACTATTTTACCCAAAAAGCACCCGGACTACAAAATATTTTTGATGAAACACAATCGTCCATATCCAGTTAGTGTTTATAATTGGCTACCACTGATGTGACTAGTTGGCAAGGTAGTAAGGTTTTAGCTTTCACTTCCTGGTTTTAGTGTATAGTTTCACTATGATAGCTTGTTAGGTCTATTATAAGATCTTGTAGAGTTGTTAGAAGATGTGCTTTTCTTGAATGCAGACAAGCCCATTGTTACTCCTTCAGTGACAAGTTCATATGGTTATCCTGGGCAAAGCAAGAAGATTGAAATACCAAATGGCCGAGTTGGTGTGATAATAGGCAAAGGTGGGGAGACCATCAAGTATCTTCAACTCCAGTCTGGAGCCAAGATCCAGGTTACTAGAGACATGGATGCTGATCCTAATTCTCCTAATAGAGCAGTTGAACTCATGGGTACTCCAGACCAAATTGCTAAGGCCGAGCAGTTAATTAATGAGGTTCTTTCTGAGGTATTAATCTTTGCCTTGCAATATCTAAAAGAGTGTCAACTCCAGTAATTCTCTTGTTGAATCATATCCATTTTCTGCATGCTTTCAAGCATTAGTTCTTTTGTTTTCAGTTTGTTAACTGTGCAATATATATTTGAAACAGGCTGATTCAGGCGGTTCTGGTCTAGTTTCCCGGAGATTACCGGGACAGCAATCCGGAGGAGAACAATTTTCGATGAAAGTCCCTAACAACAAGGTAATATTTAGGGCTTTAGTTTGTTCGTGCGGTCAGCTTTATAATATTTGTCTTATGTCTATTGATTTGTGTTTTAGGTTGGTCTTGTTATTGGCAAAGGAGGTGAAACCATAAAAAATATGCAAGCAAGAACCGGAGCACGTATTCAGGTAACTTCAAAATAGCTTTTACCTAATAATTTGCATTTTTTGGCTGCAATAGTACCTTTGTTTTAGGAAGAATTCCGATCCTCTGCATTGTGAAAAGGAATTATGTTACTCTAGTTCAGTTTTCTCATCTTTTCTACCTCGTCGCAGGTGATTCCTTTGCACTTGCCTCCAGGTGATACATCACAAGAGAGGACTGTACAAATTGATGGGTCAAGTGAACAGATCGAGGCTGCAAAGCAGCTGGTGTATGAAGTGATTAGTGAGGTATGCGTAATTGGAGTACCAGTCATAAGTTTTTATTCTTTCGCCAGGCAGCCCGGCAGTATGAACTCTCCCCCCAAGAATGATGCATATAATCTCCTTTAATTTTAGAAGTTTTATTTTTGTACATTATTTGCTGATGTGGATTTGTAGTTTGGTACTGTGTATGTGTGTGTTGCATTGTTGTGGAAGACTGCATTGCATCTCTTTAATCCTTTAAGAGCTGCTTGTAGTTCTCCTGATCCTTAAATGTTCTAAATTTCCTCTCTTAGCATCTTTAAGAGGCAATTTGGTATTAATTTTTTCAACAGTGGTGGAATATCATGACAGAAAATTACAGTTTGCTTCTGTTGCTAGATCATCATAAATGACCAACTTAAAAGATCCTATATCCAACTTTATCAGAATGTTCATAATCTATATCTAATAGTTACATGTATGTATATTGCTGTCAATTACCTATATCCGTCCTTGCCTCGCTGGAAATTCGTAGTGTTTGCAGATATCATTTCTCCAGTCCTCTTTTTGGTCTACAGCTTCAGTTAATGGGAGTTGTAGTTCATTTCCAATGATTCCTGGACGAAGGAGATTGGCTCTTGCTGTGCTTCATTTTTGGAAGGAAGTACTCTTGTTCCTATTCGACATATGCTTTGTAGTTGCAAATAGGTCGTTGAGAGTCTGTTGTTCCACTGTGAAATATAGTTATATAGCTCCATTACATTATGGATGAATAGTTTGTTATCCACAGAATATATCTGTAGTTTGACAGGGCACCTACCTATGCCTACATTTATCCCAACGGTTTCACTTTAATTAGTTGGATGTTGCTGGAGCAAGAGTTGTTTTTTCTTCCCAAAGGCAATATCAGGTTTAAGATGGGCTTGTCAAGATGGTTAGTCGTGCCTCAATGTCTATTGATATATATTTCATTGGACTTTAGATGTTTTGATTTTCTAAGGCGCAGGTTTTGGAGAAGTCTTTTCGTTGAAGGTAACTAAGTCTGTCTAAAAATTTCCCTAATATTGAGGATGTATTCTAATCTGAGCTGTGCAATAACTCTTGGTTTGGGTTCCTAGTGAATATCAGGAGACAACATATAACTATGCTGGTTAATTTTGTATCTGATAACTGATATTATTATTGGAAAATTTGTAGGCTTAGTATGTATTGGACTATGGTGACACCAACATGGAACCATTTAGTGTTGGTGTTCCCTCAGCATTGTTCTGGTATGGCCTCCAACCTAATTGTTGATAACTAATGTCATATTCTGAGAGTAAATGAGAGCCTGGTTTTGCTAGGGTGCAAGGGAGCAAACTAAGATTTATTAAGATTATCATTATATCTTTTGGGTGTTAAACTTGAGATATTATAATGAATTTACCACATTATGCGTTGCAAGGTATAGTGTTTGCTGTTATTATCTACTGTTGATGTCGGTATTCAACCCGGGGCCAACTTTATTGTGCCTTTGGATTTTCTTAGTGCTTTGCTTGGTTTCTTTCGAAGAACATTCACATCGTGTCATTATTATTGATTAGTCGTTAGTATCTGAATTTTTTGCTTTCTCCATAAACTTTTTAGTGATGGCTATGAAGATCAAACTTTCCTTGAGAATATGGGGTGCTGAAAGGGCCATTGGCTTATCAGTTTTGTGTGTTCTCTGCTTTGCTGTTTCACATATCTCATTGTTGAAAAATGAACTGTTGCCTTTCAAGTACGATGTGGCATGTATGAGTCTGTTTTCTGGTGGTGTTACTATTGACATCAATTATCACTCATTGTGGTTTTCTTTGTTTTTTTACTGTTTTCCACCTTCCTGTTTATGTGTGAACCTAATTCAAGGAGTGAGGGTTCGTCGAGAAATCGTAATATGTGCCTGCTTTGTGAACACATCATATTTATTCTTGACATTAAAGTTCGTGTGCTGTCTTAATTTAAGACAGTTACTAAAATTCACTGGGTACATAAATTTGAATACTCCTTGTCATATATCCAACACACTTATACGCGCTTGAATATACTCTGGTGATGACATAATGAACAGACTGCTACTTCATCTTTTTCTATTGGCAAGTCCCCAAGGCTTATAGGTGCTTACTTGATCATCTAATAGTGGTGTCTTGCCATCTTAAGAGTTATGTTGCCTACATATAGAATGTGTATATTTTTTGCTCTTTGCTTTGGTATCACTTCAAATAGGGTGAGGATGGGCATCTGCCAGGAGTAACCTTCCAACCAGTAAGTCTTACATACATCTGTCTTGATGCCATACCTAATATCAATTGTCATGTGATTGTGGTATTTGCTACTGTTTTATCTGCTATGTTTATGCTACCCTGGTGTGGCTTAGTTTGCCCTTCTAATGTAAGTTATTTATTATACTTGGATCAATCATATTCTTGGTTAATTTAGACAGCAATTCTTGTGCAGAATCGTGCTAGGAATCAAGGAATGTCCGGTGGATATCAACAAGGAGGTTATCAGGCCCGACCTCCTACAAGCTGGGCTCCTCCTGGTGCCCCAATGCAACAACCTGGTTATGGGTATGTTCAGCCTGGCGCATACCCAGGCCCATCCCCCCAATATAATGCTTCTCAACCACCTTACCCTGGCTACCCTCCTCAACCTGCCTCTGCTGGATATGCCTCTGGCTGGGATCAAGGTGCTGGTCAAAATCAACAATCTCAGGCTGGTGGGTATGATTACTACAACCAACAGGCCCCACAACAACAGCAGCAAACTGCTGGAGGTCCAGCTGCTTCAACTGATAATAGTGCCTATGGTTACCAGCAAACTGCCTCGGGCTACAGCCAAGGACAAGCTTATTCCCAGGATGCGTATGGTGGATATCATGCACCGGCCCCTCAATCAGGTGGTTATCAGGGTTCTGGTTATGAGCAGCAACAAGGTTATGGCTCTACTGCTGGCTATGGGAATACCCCAAACCCAACATCAGAGGGCCAGAATTCGGCATATGGTACACAAAGTGATGGCAGTCAAGCACCTCCACCCGTTCAGTCATCAGCCACGGGTGGTCAACAAGGATATCATTCTGGCCAGCAGCCCAGCCCTAATCCTAGTTACCCATCTCAAGGCTCTGCTCAGGCAGGATATGGTGTGCCCCCAACTTCTCAAGGTGGGTATGGTACACAGCCGGCTGGAGGATATGCTGCTAGCTATGGGGCTCCTCAGGCTCAAAAGCCTCCTAGTCAGCCAACTTATGGGCAGCCACAGCAGTCTCCTAGTGCCCAAGCTGGTTATGCCCAGCCGCCTCCAGCACAACCGGGGTATCCTCAACCAGCTGCTCAATCAGGTTATGCTGATCCCAGCGCTCAACGACCTCCATCTTCTGCCTACGGTGCTCCACCAGCTCAGCCAGGTTATGGTGCCCAAGCTTATGGCACTCCACCTAGTTATGGCCAGCAGCCACCACCTTACAACAGTGCCTATGGTGGTTACTCCCAGCCTCCAGCATATGCTTCTGAAGCAACTCCGACCTCACAGTCTGTTCCACCCAGTGGTGGGGTTGCAAAAGCATCACCTCAGAGTTAATATCAGTCTTTTTGGTATATGGTTGAATGGTCGGATCTTGTCAAGACAATTTCTTACTTTTGTTGCTTAGAACTATCTTTAGGTTTTGTAGTGTATCAAACCGTGTTTTAAAACTTTAGGTATCTGGTTTGCGTATCGTTTTCCTCATGTTTTGCACACTGTTGGATATATTTTCAATGAAGTTCCTAGTTGTTGAAGTTCATGTATGCGTATGTCATTCGATGTTCTTTTGAAGTACTTACAAATCATTTCGTCCTCTAATTTGTGATTTTAGTATTTACATTTTATCCACTTTGAATTATAAGTCGTAAATATACAAATCACTTACCTGTTTTTTGTAAAACTAATTATATAAAGTTGACTGTTACATATTCTTTTTAAACTGTATTTTGATACTTGAAAGTGCATTCAGAAAGAAAGATTGGTGAAACGAAAACTGCTTTTATAAGAGTTCGGTAAAAGTCCACTTAAATCGTCATTTTTTCGCGAGTTTCATGTTTCATCTATCAATCATTTTGCATTAAAATATACTTTGATATTGAATTGGCCTACTCATGTCTGTTGTCGATTGAGAATAAATATTTAATCAATTCAATATCAAAGTGAGTGATAATTTAAGTAGTTAAAGAGACTAATGAATAATTCAGATATGAAATTGTGAAAAAAATGATAGCTTAGGTCGTTTCTTAATGATTTAATCAAAATAAAAATTGTTAGTTACTATTCAAAAGTCAAAAGTAATCTGGTTAAGGAAGTAAACCTCGATGTAAGCGTTCTACAAAGTGTTCTCATTCAAGTTTTAAGGATTGTTCATACCTCTTTCATCGAAAAATTATATTATATATATAAAATTAATTTCCTTTATTACGTGTATATAATAAATGACAAACTTCTTGATGAAAATTTTACATCCGCAACTATTTACAAGTTTAGAAGTAAAACGCCCATGTGGGGAAGTTATGGTAAGGTGATACCGTACCCCAAAAAAAAAAAAAAAACACCACGTCCCTTTATCTTAATTTATGTGATATTTCTTTTATAATTAGAAGTAACTTAGCTTAAAAATTCTCTTTTTATCCTTAATAAAATTAATTATAACGTTACAAATGTATAAAGTTTGTTTTAAATCACAAATTTCAAAAATCTTTATTTTTTCTTAAACTTTATATTAAATCAAACTGTCATATAAATTGGGACGAAAGGAGCATTAATTAGGAAGGATGTTTGTCTATTTTACCTTCTTTTTTTTTTAGATAAAATCTCTCTTCATTAAATAATTGCTCTATTTATGTGTTATAATTGAGGTGTTTGTAGTAACATTAACTTCAAAGGGTAAAATGAAAAATAAATAATTAATTTTATCTTAAACTTTGAAGATAACACATATTGCTGAGACATATTTTTAATAAGAATGACAAATATTTTGAAACAGAGAGCGTATGTGCCACAGAAAACGCAGGCCGTGCAACAGTTTGGTATTAAAAAGAGGTGCTATTTTTCACGTGTGTATATTTTGAGCTACAATTATCTACACAACAGCAGGAATCATATCAAAATATCTTATGTTCAAATAATTATAAAATTTATGTATATAATTTATCGGTTTAATTTGTTTTTTTATTTTTATTTTTTAGCAAAAAGCAAAATCAAACCAAACCAAATATCGATTTTTTTAATTGGTTTGATTTGATTTGCGATATGATTTTGATTTTTCATCATCATTAGTTCAAGTTTTTAATCACGAGAGCCCTTATAATGCATTTTAAAAGGAAAAAAGACAGGTTGTTTCAAGCTACGAAGTCCGGTGAATCTCGAGAGGAGATGCTTCACACAGGTGTGGAAAGACTTCACATCGAACGAGTTAAATAAGATTTCAAAATAGACGTGACTAATGCAATAAGTAGACAAATAGCACCCCGTGTAGATGATTCCGTGATGACCTATTTAATGCGCGCGTTGGTTCAGAGAGGCAAACGTGGACTTTTTGAATTTCAAACGTCGCCCGAAACGAAAAATAGGAATTTTTTAGTTTTTTCGTGTGTTATAGTATAGTCCATGAATTTTGTGTGATATGTGCGTTCGACCGTTTTTTGGCCGAAATTTTTCGTGGGCGTCCGTGACGACCTATCTAATGGCGCGCGTTGGTTCGGAGGGGCAAACGTGGGCTTTTTGGATTTCAAAGGTGGCCCAAAACTGAAAATAGGAATTTTTTGGTTTTTTCGTGTGTTATAGTCCATGAATTTTGTGTGATATGTGCGTCCGATAGTTTTTTGGTTGAAATTTTTTGGGGACGTCCGTGAGGACCTATTTAATGGCGCGCGTTGGTTCGGATGGACAAACGTGGGCTTTTTGGATTTCAAACGTGGCCCAAAACGGAAAATAGAGATTTTTCGGTTTTTTCGTGTGTATAGTCCATGGATTTTGTGTGATATGTGAGTTTGGCGATTTTTTGGCCGAATTTTTTTGTGGGCCTCTGTGACGACCTATTTAATGGCGCGCATTGGTTCGGAGGGGCAAACGTGGCCCGAAACGGGAAATAGAGATTTTCCAGTTTTTTCGTGTGTTATAGTCCATGAATTTTGTGTGATATGTGCGTCCGACTATTTTTTGGCCAAAATTTTTCATGGGCGTCTATGACGACCTATTTAATGGCGCGCGTTGGTTCGGAGGGGCAAACATGGGCTTCTTGGATTTCAAACATGGCCCGGAATGAGAAATAGAGATTTTTTGTTTTTTTTGTGTGTTATAGTCCATTAATTTTGTGTGATATGTGCGTCCGGCGATTTTTTGGCTGAAATTTTTCGTGGGAGTCCGTGACATCTATTTAATGGCGCGCGTTGGTTGGGAGGGGCAACCATGGACTTTTTGTATTTCAAACGTGGCCCGAAATGGAAAATAGAGTTTTTTTGATTTTTTCGTGTGTGGATAGTCTAAGAATTTTGGCGGTTTTTTGGCCAATTTTTTTTATGGCGGTCCGTGACGACCTATTAAATGGCGCGCGTTGGTTCAGAGGGTCAAATGAGGGCTTTTTGGATTTCAAACGTGGCCCGAAATGAAAAATAGGAATTTTTTGGTTTTTTCGTGTGTTATAGTCCATGGATTTTGTGTGATATGTGCGTCCGGTGATTTTTTTGCCAAAACTGTTCGTGGGTGTCCGTGACAACCTATTTAATGGCGCGCGTTGATTCGAAGGGGCAAACGTGAGCTTTTTGGATTTCAAACGTGGCCCGAAATGGAAAATAGAGATTTTTAGATTTTTTCGTGTGTTATAATCCATGAATTTTGTGTGATATGTGCGTTCGGCGTTTTTTGGCTGAAATTTTTGGTGGGCGTCCGTGACGACCTATTTAGTGGTGCGCGTTGGTTCAGAGGGGGAAAATGGGCATTTTGGATTTCAAACGTGGCCCGAAACGGGAAATAGGAGTTTTTTGATTTTTTCGTGTGTTATAGTCTATGAATTTTGTGTGATATGTGCGTCCGACGATTTTTTGGCCAAATTTTTTCGTGGGCGTCCATGACGACCTATTTAATGGCGCGAGTTGGTTCAGAGGGTCAAATGTGGGCTTCTTAGATTTCAAACGTGATCCAAAATGGGAAATAAAGATTTTTAGGTTTTTTCGTGTGTTATAGTCCACATATTTTGTGTGATATCTGCGTCCAGCGTTTTTTTGGCCAAATTTTTTCGTGGACGTACGTGATGACCTATTTAACGGCGCGCGTTGGTTCGTAGGGGAAAATGTGAGCTTTTTAGATTTCAAACGTTGCACGAAATGGAAAATAGGAATTTTTTAGTTTTTTCGTGTGTTATAGTCCATGAATTTTGTGTGGTATGTGCGTCCGGCGTTTATCTGGCCAAAATTTTTTGTGGGCGTCCGTGACGACCTGTTTAATGGTGCGCGTTGGTTCAGAGGGGCAAAAGTTGGCATTTTGGATTTCAAACGTGGCCCGGAATGGGAAATAGATATTTTTCAATTTTTTCGTGTGTCATAGTTCATGAAATTTGTGTGATATGTGCGTCTGGCAATTTTTTGGCCAAAATTTTTTGTGGGCGTCCATGACGACCTATTTAATGGCGCGCGTTGGTTCAGAGGGTCAAATGTGGGCTTTTTGGATTTCAAACGTGGCCCGAAATGGGTAATAATAATTTTTCCATTTTTTCGTGTGTTATAGTCCATAGATTTTGTGTGATATGTGCGTCCGACAGTTTTTTGGCCAAAATTTTTCGTGGGCGTCCGTGCTGAACTATTTAATTTCGCCCGTTGGTCGGAGGGGCTAAAGTGGGCATTTTGGATTTCAAACGTGGCCCGAAACGGAAAATAGGGATTTTTTAATTTTCTCGTGTGTTATAGTCCATGGATTTTGTGTGATATGTGCGTCCGGTGGTTTTTTGGTTGAAATTTACGTGGGCGTCCGTGACGACCTATTTAATGGCGCGCCTTGGATCAGAGGGGTAAACATGGGCTTTTTGGATTTCAAACATGGCCCGGAACGGGAAATAGGAATTTTTAATGTGTTATAATTCATGAATTTTGTGTAATATGTGCGTCCGGCGATTTTTTTGCCAAATTTTTTTGTGGGCGTCCTTGACGACCTATTTAATGGCGCGCATTGGTTTGGTGAGGCAAACGTGAATTTTTTGGATTTCAAACGTGGCCCGAAATGAGAAATAGGTATTTTTTAGTTTTTTCGTGTGTTATAGTCCAAAGATTTTGTGTGATATGTGCGTCCGGTGTTTTTTTGGCCGAAATTTTTTGTGGGCGTCCGTGACGACCTATTTAATGGCGCGCATTAGTTCAGAGGGGCAAACGTGGGCATTTTTGATTTCAATCGTGGCTCGGAAAGAGAAATAGGCATTTTTTGATTTTTTCGTGTGTTATAGTGCATGGCTTTTATATGATATGTGCGTCTGGCGGTTTTTTGACCGAAATTTTTTGTGGGCGTCCGTGACGACCTATTTAATGGCGCGCGTTTTTTTCGGAGGGTCAAACGTGGGCTTTTTCTATTTCAAACGTGGCTTGGAACGAGAAATAGAGGTTTTTCAGTTTTTCGTGTGTTATAGTCCATGGATTTTGTGTGATATGTGCGTCCGGTGATTTTTGGGCCAAATTTTTTTTTGGGCGTCCGTGACGACCTATTTAATGGCGCGCGTTGGTACAGAGGGGCAAAAATAAGCATTTTGGATTTCAAACATGGCCCAAAATGGGAAATAAGTATTTTTCGGTTTTTTCGTGTGTTATAGTCCATGAATTTTGTGTGATATGTGCGTCCGATGATTTTTTGGCCAAAAGTTTCTGTGGCCGTCCATGACGACCTATTTAATGGCGCGCGTTGGTTCATAAGGGCAAACGTGGCCTTTTTGGATTTCAAACGTGGCCCGAAACGGGAAATAGGAATTTTTTATTTTTTTCGTGTATTATAGTCCATGGATTTTTTGTGATATGTGCGTTCGACGGTTTTTTGGCCAAAATTTTTCTTGGGCATCTGTGACGACCTATTCAATGGCGCGCATTCGTTCAGAGGGGAAAATGTGGCCTTTTTGGATTTCAAACGTGGCCCGGAATGAGAAATCGTTATTTTTTAGTTTTTTAGTGTATAGTCCTTGAATTTTGTGTGATACGTGTGTCCGACATTTTTTGGCCGAAATTTTTCGTGGGCGTCCGTGAGGAACTATTTAATGGCGCGCATTGGTTCGGAGGTGCAAACGTCATCTTTTTGGATTTCAAACGTGGCCCGAAATGGGAAATAGGGATTTTTCAGTTTTTTCGTGTATTTTAGTCCATGGATTTTGTGTGATATATGCGTCTGGCAATTTTTTGGCCAAAATTTTTTATAGGGGTCCGTGACGATCTATTTAATGGCGCGCGTTGGTTCGGAGCGTCAAACGTGGGCCTTTTGGATTCCAAACGTGACCCAAAATGGAAAATAGAGTTTTTTTTATTTTTTCGTGTGTTATAGTCCATGTATTTTGTGTGATATGTGCGTCGGGTGATTTTTTTGCCAAAATTTTTCGTGGGCGTCTGTGACGACCTATTTAATGGCGCGTTTTGATTTGGAGGGGCAAACATGGGCTTTTTGAATTTCAAACATGACCTGGAACGAGAAATAGAGATTTTTTTGATTTTTTCGTGTGTTATAGTCCATGAATTTTGTGTGATATGTGCGTCCGACGGTTTTTTGGCTTAAACTTTTCGTGGGAGTATGTGACAAACTATTTAATGGCGCGCGTTGGTTGGGAAGGAAAAACGTGGGCTTTTTATATTTCAAACGTGGCCCAAAATGTTTTTTTGGTTTTTTCGTGTGTTATAGTCAATGGATTTTGTGTGATATGTGCGTCTTGCGATTTTTTGGCCAAATATTTTTATGAGAGTCCGTGACGACCTATTTAACGGTGCGCGTTGGTTCAGTGGGGCAAACGAGGGCCTTTTGGATTCCAAACGTGACCCAAAATGGAAAATAGTGTTTTTTTTTATTTTTTCGTGTGTTATAGTCCATGTATTTTGTGTGATATGTGCGTCGGGTGATTTTTTTGCCGAAAATTTTCGTGGGCGTCTGTGACGACCTATTTAATGGCGCGTTTTGGTTCGGAGGGGCAAACATGGGCTTTTTGGATTTCAAACATGACCTGGAACGAGAAATAGAGATTTTTTGGTTTTTTCGTGTGTTATCCATGAATTTTGTGTGATATGTGCGTCCGACGGTTTTTTGGCTTAAACTTTTCGTGGGAGTCTGTGACAAACTATTTAATGGCGCGCGTTGGTTGGGAGGGGAAAACGTGGGCTTTTTATATTTCAAACGTGGCCCAAAATGAAAAATAGGGTTTTTTTTTGGTTTTTTCGTGTGTTATAGCCAATGGATTTTGTGTGATATGTGCGTCTAGCGATTTTTTGGACAAATTGTTTTATGAGAGTCCGTGACGACCTATTTAATGGTGCGCGTTGGTTCAGTGAGGCAAACGAGGGCTTTTTGAATTTCAAACGTGGCCCGGAATGGAAAATAGGAATTTTTTGGTTTTTTCGTGTATTATAGTCCATGAATTTTGTGTGATATGTGCGTCCGGTGATTTTTTGGTAAAAAATTTTTGTGGGCGTCCGTGACAACCTATTTAATGACGCGCGTTAATTCGGAGAGGCAAACGTGGGCTTTTTGGATTTCAAACGTGGCCCGAAATGAGAAATAGAGATATTTAGGTTTTTTCGTGTGTTATAGTCGATGAATTTTGTGTGATATGTGCGTCCGGTGATTATTTGGACAAAATTTTAAGTGGGCGTCTATGACGAGATATTTAATGGCGCGCGTTGGTTTATATGGGCAAATTTGGACCTTTTGGATTTCAAACGTGGCCCGGAACGGAAAATAGGGATTTTTCGATTTTTTCGTGTGTTATAGTCCATAGATTTTGTGTGATATGTGCGTCCAGCGGTTTTTTGGCCAAAAATTTTCGTGGGGGTAAGTGACGACTTATTTAATGGCGTGCGTTGGTTCGGAGGGGAAAACATGGGCCTTTTGAATTTCAAACGTGGCTCGGAACGGGAAATTGAGATTCTTTCATTTTTTCGTGTGTTATAGTCCATGAATTTTGTGTGATATGTGCGTCCGGCGATTTTTTGGCCAACATTTTTCGTGGGCGTCTGTGACGACCTATTTAATGGCGCGCGTTGGTTCGGAAGGGCAAACGTGGGCTTTTTGGATTTCAAATTTGGCCCGGAATGAGAAATAGAGATTTTTTCGTTTTTTCGTGTGTTATAGTCCATGAATTTTGTGTGATATGTTCGTCCGATGATTTTTTTGGCTGAAATTTTCCGTGAGAGTCCATGAAGACCCATTTAATGGTTCACGTTGGTCAGAAGGGGCAAACGTGGGCTTTTTGAATTTCAAACGTGGCTCGAAACGGGAAATAGAGATTTTTAGGTTTTTTAGTGTGTTATATTCCCCATGAATTTTGTGTGATATGTGCGTCCGACGGTTTTTTGGCTGAAATTTTTCGTGAGAGTCCGTGAAGACCTATTTAATGGTGCGCGTTGGTTGGAAGGGTCAAACGTGGGATTTTTTGATTTCAAACGTGGCATGAAACAGGAAATAGAGATTTTTAGGTTTTTTCGTCTGTTATAGTCCATGAATTTTGTGTGATATGTGCATTCGGTGGATTTTTGGCCGAAATTTTTCGTAGGCGTCCTTGACGACCTATTTAATGGCGCGCGTTGGTTCGGAGGGGGCAAACGTGAGCTTTTTAGATTTCAAACGTGGCACGGAACAAAAAATTGGAATTTTTTAGTTTTTTCATGTGTTATAGTCCATGGATTTTGTGTGATGTGTGCGTCCGGCCATTTTTTGGCCAAATTTTTTCGTAGGAGTCCGTGACGACCTATTTAATGGTGCGCAATCGTTCAGAGGGGAAAAAGTGGGCATTTTGGATTTCAAACGTGGCCCGGAACGGGAAATATGGATTTTTTGATTTTTTCGTGTGTTATAGTCCATGGATTTTGTGTGATATGTGCGTCCGGTGATTTTTTGGAAGAAATTTTAAGTGGGCATCTATGACGACCTATTTAATGGCGCGCGTTTGTTCATAGGGGCAACTGTGGACTTTTTGGATTTCAAACGTGGCCCGGAATGGGAAATAGAGATTTTTCAGTTTTTTCGTGTGTTATAGTCAATGGATTTAGTGTGATATGTGCGTCCGACAGTTTTTTGGCCGAAAGTTTTCGTGGACGTCAATGACGACCTTATCAAAGGCGCGCGTGGGTTCGGAGGGGCAAACGTGAGCATTTGGATTTCAAATATGTCCCGAAATGGGAAATAATTTTTTTTATTTTTTCGTGTGTTATAGTCAATGGATTTTGTGTGATATGTGCATCCGGTGATTTTTTAGCCAATCTTTTGCGTGGGCGTCTGTGGCGACCTAATTAATGGCGCGCGTTGGTTCGGAGGGGCAAACGTGGGCTTTTTAGCTTTCAAACATGGCCCGTAATGAGAAATAGAGATTTTTTGGTTTTTTCATGTGTTATAGTCCATGAATTTTGTGTGATATGTGCGTTCGACGATTTTTTGGCTAAAATTTTTCGTGAGAGTCCCTGAAGACCTATTTAATGGTGCGCGTTGGTTGGAAGGGGCAAACGTGGGCCTTTTGGATTTCAAACGGGGTCCGAAATGGAAAATAATGTTTTTTTAGTTTTTTCGTGTGTGTCGATGGATTTTGTGTGATATGTGCGTCCGGCAGGTTTTTGGCCAAAAATTTTCATGGGGGTCCGTGACGACTTATTTAATGGCATGTTTTGGTTTGGAGGGGTAAACGAGGGATTTTTGGATTTCAAACGTGGTACGAAATGGGAAATCAAATTTTTTTAGTTTTTTCGTGTGTTATTATAGTCCATGAATTTTGTGTGATATGTGCGTACGACAGTTTTTTGGCCAAAATTTTTCGTGGGGATTCGTGTTGACCTATTTAATGGCGCGCGTGGTTCAGAGGTGCAAACATGGCATTTTTGAATTTCAAACGTGGCTCGAAACGAGAAATAGGGTTTTTTCAGTTTTTTTGTGGGTCAGGCGATTTTTTGGCCAATATTTTTTGTGGGCATCCGTGACGACCTATTTACTGGCGCGCGAAGGTTTGGAGGGGCAAACGTGGGCCTTTTGGGTTTCAAGCATGGCATGAAATGGGAAACAGGAATTTTTCAGTTTTTTCATGTGTTATAGTCCATGAATTTTGTGTGATATGTGCGTCCGGCGGTTTTTTGGCCAAAATTATTCGTGGGCGTCCGTGATGACCAATTTAATAGCGCGCGTTGATTCGTAGGGGCAAACGTGGGCTTTTTGAATTTCAAACGTGGATGGAATGGGAAATAGGGATTTTTTGGTTTTTTCGTGTGTTAATCCATGAATTTTGTGTGATATGTGCGTCCGGTGATTTTTTGGCCGAAATTTTTTGTGGGCATCCGTGACGACCTATTTAATGGTGCGTATTGGTTCATAGGGCAAAACGTGGGCATTTTAGATTTCAAACGTATACCAGAATGGGAAATAGAGATTTTTCAGTATTTTCGTGTGTTATAGTCCATGGATTTATTGTGATATGCGCGTTCGGCGATTTTTTGGACAAAGTTTTTTGTGGACATCCGTGACGACCTATTTAGTGGCGCGCGTTAATTCGGAGGGGCAAACGTGGGCTTTTCGGATTTCAAACGTGGCCCGAAACAGCAAATAAAGGTTTTTTCAAATTTTTCAGTATAGTCCATGGATTTTGAGTGATATCTGCGTCCGACGGTTTTTTTGCCAAAATTTTTCTTGGGCGTCCGTGACGACCTATTTAATGGCGCGCATTGGTTCAAAGGAGAAAACGTGAGGTTTTGGATTTCAAACGTGGCCCGTAAAGGGAAATAGATATTTTTTGATTTTTTCGTATGTTATAATCCATGAATTTTGTGTAATATGTGCGTCCGGCGGTTTTTTTGGACGAAATATTTTGTGGGCGTCTGTGACGAACTCTTTAATGACGCGCGTTGGTTCGGAGGGGAAAATGTGGGCTTTTTTAACTTTCAACGTGGCTCGAAATGGGAAGTAGGGATTTTTTGTTTTTTTCGTGTGTTATAGTCCATGGATTTTGTGTGATATGTGCGTCCGACTGTTTTTTGGCTGAAATTTTTTGTGGGCGTCTGTGATGACCTTTTTAATGGCGCGCGTTGGTTCGGAAGCACAAACGTGCGCTTTTTAGATTTCAAACGTGGCCCGGAATGGGAAATAGGGATTTTTCAGTTTTTTCGTGTGTTATAGTACATGGATTTTGTGTGATATGTGCGTCCGACGATTTTTTGGCTTAAATTTTTCATGGGCGTCCGTGACGACCTATTTAATGGCGCGCGTTGGTTCAGATGGGCAAACGTGGGCTTTTTTGATTTCAAACGTTTCCCAGAATGAGAAATAGGGATTTTTCGTGTGTATAGTCAATGAATTTTGTGTGATATGTGCGTCCGGCGGTTTTATGGCGAAAATTTTTTGTGGGCGTCCGTGACGACCTATTTAATAGCGCGCGTTGGTTTGGACGGGCAAACATGGGCTTTTTCGATTTCAAACGTAGCCCGAAATGGAAAATAGATTTTTTCGTGTGTTATAGTCCATGGATATTGTGTGATATGTGCGTCCGGCGGTTTTTTGGCCGATCTTTTGAGAGGGCGTCCGTGATGACCTATATAATGGCGCGCATTGTTTCGGAGGGGAAAACATGGGATTTTGGATTCCTAACGTGGCACGGAATGAAAAATAGGGATTTTTTAATTTTTTCGTGTGTTATAGTCCATGGATTTTGTGTGATATGTGCGTCTGACGGTTTTTTGGCTGAAATATTTTGTGGGCGTCCGTGATGACCTATTTAATGGCGCGCGTTGGTTCGAAGGGGCAAACGTGGGCTTTTTGGATTTCAAATGTGGCCCGAAATGAAAAATAGGGAATTTTTGGTTTTTCATGTGTTATAGTCCTTGGATTTTGTGTGATATGTGCGTCCGGAGGTTTTTTGGCCGAATATTTTCGTGGGTGTTCTTGATGACCTATTCAACGGCGTGCGTTGGTTCGGAGGGAAAATCGTGGGCCTTTTGGATCTCAAACGTGACTCGGAACGAGTAATAGAGATTTTTTGGATTTTTCATGTGTTATTGTCAATGAATTTTGTGATATGTGTGTCCGGCGATTTTTTGGCAAAATATTTTCGTGGGCGTCCGTGACGATAGAGAATTTTTAGTTTTTTCGTGTGTTATAGCCCATAGATTTTGTGTGATATGTACATTCAGCGGTTTTTTGGCCGAAAGTTTTCATAAGCTTCCGTGATGACATATTTAATGCGCGTTTTGGTTCGGAGGGGCAAACATGGGCTTTTTGGATTTCAAACGTGGCCCGGAATGGGAAATAGAGGTTTTTAGGTTTTTTCATGTGTTATAGTTCATGGATTTGTGTGATATGTGCGTCCAACGGTTTTTTGGCCGAAAGTTTTCAAAGGCGTCCGTGATGACATATTTAATGGCGTGTTTTGGTTCGGAGGGGAAAACATGGGCTTTTTGGATTTCAAACGTGGCCTGGAATGGGAAATAGAGATTTTTCGGTTTTTTCGTGTGTTATAGTCCATGGATTTTGTGTGATATGTGCATCCGGCGGGTTTTTGGCAGAAATTCTTTGTGGGCGTACGTAACGACCTATTTAATAGCGCGCGTTGGTTCGGAGGGGATAACGTGGGCTTTTTGGATTTCAAACGCGGCCCAAAATTGGAAATAGGGATTTTTTGGATTTTTCATGTGTTATAGTCCTTGAATTTTGTGTGATATGTGCGTCTGGCGGTTTTTTGACCGAATATTTTTGTGGGTGTTCTTGATGACCTATTCAATGGCGCGCGTTGGTTCGGATGGAAAATCGTGGGCTTTTTGGATCTCAAACGTGGCCCAGAACGGGTAATAGAGAATTTTTGGATTTTTCGTGTGTTATTGTCAATGGAGTTTGTGTGATATGTGTGTCCAGTGATTTTTTGGCCAAATTTTTTCGTGGGCATCCGTGACGACCTATTTAATGGTGCGCGTTGTTTCAGAGGGGCAAACGTGGGCTTTTTTGATTTCAAACATGGCCCGGAATGGGAAATAGGAATTTTTCAATTCTCTCTTGTGTTATAGTCCATGAATTTTGTGTGATATGTGCGTCCGGTGATATTTTGGTCGAAATTTTTCGTGGGCATCCATGATAACCTATTAATGGCGCGCGTTTGTTCAGAAGGGCAAACGTGGGATTTTTGGATTTTAAACGTGGCCCAAAATGGAAAATAGGGATTTTTTGGTTTTTTCGTGTGTTATAGTCCATGAATTTTGTATGATACGTGCGTCCGATGAATTTTTTTCCAAATATTTTTGTGGGCTTCCGTGATGACCTCTTTAATGGCGCACGTTGGTTTTGAGGGGCAAACGTGGGCCTTTTAGATTTCAAACGTGGCCCGGAATGGGAAATAGGGATATTTCAATTTTTTCGTGTGTTATAGTCCATGGATTTTATGTGATATGTGCATTCGGCGATTTTTTAGCTGAAATTTTATGTGTGCGTCCCTGAGGACCTATTTAATGGCGCACGTTGGTTCGGAGTGGCAAACATAGGCTTTTTGGATTTCAAACGTGGTCCGGAACGGGAAATAGGAATTTTTTATTTTTTCGTGTGTTATAGTCCTGAATTTTGTGAGATATATGCGTCGGGCGATTTTTTTGCCAAAATTTTTTGTGGGCGTCCGTGACGACTTATTTAATGGCGCGCATTGGTTCGAAGGAAAAAACGTGGACATTTTGGATTTCAAACGTGGACCAGAACGGGAAATAGGGATTTTTCAATTTTTCGTGTGTTATAGTCAATGAATTTTGTGTGATATGTGCGTCCGTTGGTTTTTTGGTTGAAATTTTTCGTGGGCGTCCGTGACGGCCTAGTTAATTGCGCGCATTGGTTTGGAGGTGAAAACGTGGGCTTTTTGAATTCCAAACGTGGCTTGGGACGGGAAATATAGATTTTCAGTTTTTTCGTGTGTTATAATCCATGGATTTTGTTTGATATGTGTGTCCGGCAGTTTTTTGGCCGAATTTTTTTCTGGGCGTCCGTGACGACCTATTTAAAGGCGCGCATTGGTTCGGAGGGGAAAACGTGGGCCTTTTGGATTCCAAATGTGGCCCGAAATGGAAAATAGATGTTTTTTTGTTTTTTCATGTGTTATAGTCCATGGATTTTGTGTGATATGTGCGTCCGACGGTTTTTTGGCCGAAGTTTTTTGTGGGCGTCCGTGACGATCTATTTAATGGCGCGCGTTGGTTCGGAGGGACAAACGTGGGCTTTTTAGATTTCAAACGTGGCCCAAAATGGGAATTAGGAATTTTTTGGTTTATTCGTGTGTTGTACTCCATGGATTTTGTGTGATATATGCGTCCGGCGGTTTTTTGGCCAAAATTTCTCGTGGGCGTCCGTGACGACCAATTTAATGGCGTACATTGGTTCGTAGGGGCAAACGTCGGCTTTTTGGATTTCAAACGTCGCTCGGAATGAGAAATAGAGATTTTTTAGTTTTTTCGTGTGTTATAGTCAATGGATTTTGTGTGATATGTGCGTCCGGCGGTTTTTTGGCCGAAATTTTTTGTGGGAGTCCATGACGACCTATTTAATGGCGCGCGTTGGTTCGGAGGGACAAACGTGGGCTTTTTAGATTTCAAACGTGGCCCAAAATAGAAAATAGAAATTTTTCGTTTTTTGTGTGTGTTGTACTCCATGGATTTTGTGTGATATGTGAGTCCAGCTGTTTTTTTGCTGAAATTTTTCGTGGGAGTCCGTGACGACCTATTTAATGGCGCGCGTTGGTTAATAGGGGCAAACGTCGGCATTTTGGATTCCAAACGTGGCCCGAAACGGGAAATAAGGATTTTTCAGTTTTTTCGTCTGTTATAGTCCATGAATTTTATATGATATGTGCGTCTGGCAGTTTTTTGGCCAAAATTTTTCAAGGTCGTCCGTTACGACCTATTTAATGGCGCGCGTTGGTTCAGAGGGGCAAACGTGGGCTTTTTGGATTTCAAACGTGGCCCGCAATGGGAAATAGGATTTTTTTGATTTTTGTGTGTGTTATAGTCCATGGATTTTGTGTGATATGTGCGTCCGATGGTTTTTTGGCAAAAAATTTCGTGGGGGTCCGTGACGACCTATTTAATGACGCGCAGTGGTTCGAAAAGGCAAACATGGGCCTTTTGGATTTCAAATGTGGCCCAGAACGTGAAATGGAGATTTTTCAGTTTTTTCGTTTGTTATAGTCCATGAATTTTGTATGATATCTGCGTCCAGTAGTTTTTTGGCCAAAATTTTTCATGGGCGTCCGAGACGACCTATTTAATTGCGCGCATTAGTTCGAAGGGGAAAACGTGGGCTTTTTGGATTTTAAACGTGGCCCGAAATGAAAAATAGGGATTTTTCAGGTTTTTCGTGTGTTATAGTCCATGGATTTTGTGTGATATGTGCGTCCGATAATTTTTTGGCCAAAATTTTTCATGGGCGTTCATTATGACCTATTCAATGGCGCGCGTTGGTTCGGAGGGGCAAACGTAAGTTTTTTGGATTTCAAACGTGGCCCGGAATAGGAAATAGGGATTTTTTGATTTTTTCGTGTGCTATATAGTCCATTGATTTTGTGTGATATTTACGTCCGACGGTCTTTTGGCCAAAATTTTTCTAGGGCGTACGTGAAGACCTATATAATGGCGCGTTTTGGTTCGGAGGGACAAACATGGGAATTTTTTATTTCAAACGTGGTCCAGAACGGGAAATAGCAATTTTTCAGTTTTTTGTGGGTTACAGTCCATGGATTTTGTGTGATATGTGCGTCCGACAGTTTTTTGACCGATATTCTTCGTGGGCGTGCGTGACGACCTCTTTAATGGCGCGCGTTTGTTTGGAGGTGTAAACGTGAGCTTTTTGGATTTCAAACGTGGCCCAAAATGAGAATTAGGGATTTTTCAGTTTTTTCGTGTGTTGTACTCCATGGATTTTGTGTGATATCTGCGTCCGGCGATTTTTTGGTCGAAATTTTTCGTGGGCGTCCGTGACGACTATTTAATGGCGCGCGTTGGTTCGGAGGGGTAAACGTCGGATTTTTGTATTTCAAATGTGGCTCGGAATGGAAAATATAGATTTTTCAATATTTTCGTGTGTTATAATCCTTGGATTTTGTGTGTTATGTGTGTCCGGCGTTTTTTGGCCAAAATATTTTGTGGGCGTCCATGACGACATATTTAATGGCACGCGTTGGTTCGGTGGGGCAAACGTGTGCTTTTTGGATTTCAAACGTGGCCCGGAACGAAAAATAGGGATTTTTTTTGTTTTTTCGTGTGTTATAGTCCAAGAATTTTGTGTGATATGTGTGTACGACAGTTTTTTGGCCAAAATTTTTTGTGGGTGTCCGTGACGACCAGTTTAATGGGGCGCGTTGGTTCTGAAGGGCAAACGTGGGCTTTTTGAATTTCAAACGTGGCCCAGAACGGGAAATAGGAATCTTTCGATTTTTTCGTGTGTTTTTTAGTCCATGGATTTTGTGAGATATGTGCGTCCGCCGATTTTTTGATTGAAATTTTTCGTTGGCGTCCGTGACAAACTATTTAATAGAGCGTGTTGGTTTGGAGGGGCAAACGTGGGCTTTTTGGATTTCAAACGTAGTCCGGAACGGGAAATAGATATATTTTGGTTTTTTCGTGTATTATAGTCCATGAATTTTGTGTGATATGTGCGTCCGACGGGTTTTTGGCTGAAATTGTTCGTGAGCATCTGTGACGACCTATTCAATGTCATGCACTGTTTCAGAGGGGCAAACGTAGGCTTTTTGGATTTCAAACGTGGCCCGGAATGAGAAATAGAGATTTTTCAGTTTTTTCGTGTGTTATAGTCCATGGATTTTGTGTGATATGTGCGTCCGGTGGTTTTTTGGACAATTTTTCGTGGGCGTCCGTGACGACCTATTTAATGGTGCATGTTGGTTCGGAGGGGCTAACGTGGGCATTTTGGAGTTCAAACGTTGGCCGGAATGGGATATAGGGATCTTTCGATTTTTTCATGTGTTATAGTTCATGGATTTTATGTGATATGTGCGTCCGGCGGTTTTTTGGCTGAAATTTTTCGTGGCGTCCGTGACGATCTATTTAATGGCGTGCGTTGGTTCGGAGGGGCAAACGTGGGATTTTTGGATTTCAAACATGGTCCGGAATGAAAAATAGGGATTTTTTCATTTTTCCGTGTGTTATAGTCCATGAATTTTTTGTGATATGTGCGTCCAGCGGTTTTTTGTCCGAAATTTTTCGTGGGCGTCCGTGACGACCTATTTAATGGCGCGCGTCGGTTCGAAGGGGCAAACGTGAGCTTTTTGGATTTCAAACGTCGCCCGGAACGGGAAATAGGGGTTTTTCAATTTTTTCGTGTGTTATAGTCAATGGATTTTGTGTGATATGTGCGTCCGACAGTTTTTTGACTGAAATTTTTCGTGGGCGTCTCTGACGACCTATTTAATGGTGTCCGTTGGTTCGGAGGGTAAACGTGGGCTTTTTAGATTTCAAACGTGGCTTAAAACGGGAAACAGGAATTTTTTCAGTTTTTTCGTGTGTTATAATTCATGGATTTTGTGTGAAATGTGCGTCCGACAATTTTTTGGCTGAAATGTTTCGTGGGCGTCCGTGACGACCTATTTAATGGCGCGCGTTGGTTCGGAGGGGAAAATATGACCTTTTTGGATTTCAAACGTGGCCCGAAATGAGAAATAGATTTTTTTTCAGTTTTTTCGTGTGTTATTAGTCCATGGATTTTGTGTGATATGTGCGTTCGATGGTTTTTTGGCCAAAAGTTTTTGTGGCCGTCCGTGATGACCTATTTAATGTCGCGCATTGGTTCGGAGAGGCTAACATGGACTTTTGGGATTTCAAACGTGGCCCGGAACGGGAAATAGGGATTTTTTAATTTTTTCGTGTGTTATAGTCCATGAATTTTGTGTGATATGTGCGTTCGGCGGTTTTTTGGCCAAAATTTTTTGTGGGCGTCCATGACGACCTATTTAATGGCGCGCATTGGTTCGGAGAGGCAAACGTGGGCTTTTTGAATTTCAAACGTGACCCGGAACGGGAAATAGAGATTTTTCAGTTTTTTGTGTTTTATAATCCATGAATTTTGTGTTATATGTGTGTCCGGCGGTTTTTTGGCCGAAATTTTTCGTGGGCGTCCGTGACGACCTATTTAATGGCGCGCGGTTGTTCGGAAGGGAAAACGTGAGCTTTTTCGATTTCAAACGTGGTTCAAAACGGGAAATAGAGATTTTTCGATTTTTCGTGTGTTATAGTCTATGGGAAATTAAAAAATTCCAAAGTAAGTTGTGGCTTATAAACAGGAAGATGACGAGATAAAGGGCGAAAGATATTCATGATATTCGGAAAGATTTATGTTCGTTCACTCTGCGAGCAGAGCGGTAAATCTTAGTTGAAGTTTCTATATTGGTTTTTTCTTTCTTTTTTGAATGTTATAACTCCTAATTCTTTGGTAGCGGACCTCCTTGATAGTTTGATTGTGATCCCCCGTTTAACTCAACTATTCGACCGTCTAGGGTGAATAAAGTGCACGTAAACCTTACCTCCACTATCTTGAGAAGGTAAAGAGATTGTTTCCTTTAATGCATTTTATCATCAATTTATGGCCTAGGTAGCAGGATATATATGATAATTGATTTAGAGCAGTACCGGGTTGGTGCATTACACTAAATTGTTACAATTTTTTTTTTGATGACCATGGTGTAAGGACTAGCTTTCGCGCACCTCGACTAATTCCACGGGATATCTATCATCTCCCTAGGTAAAGTATCAATCACGAGAACATTGAGCTAATTTTGAGTTCCGACTTGTAAAACAATGTAACTAGTTTTCACATAATTGGGCAATTTGATTGAGCAGAGCTGATAATCCAAGTAGGTACAACATGCAAGTCAAAAACAGAAAAATAAGAGTAAGCTATTTAAGCTATTCATTCTATTAACTATTTGAGAGAGACAAAGTTCAGGCCAAAAAATAGTTGAGCTAAAAAATCTAAAATTGAGAGGCCGTGTCAAGAAACACTTTACGAAGGCCTCCAGGATGAGGTAGGTGGTAAAACAAACGATTAGTAGATCAGTCAGACGAACTTTTCAGTTATATAGAGAAGAACCAGATGGATGAGAACACGAGATGATGCTCGTAATGTTATATCCTTTACGACCTTAGGTAAGTTTGTGACTTTGTAAACCCATTTCACTATGAACAATACAACCCCACACCATGTAGGTTTGGTTTCCCACTGACTCACTGGTAACTGGTTACTCTGACACTACTATGTGCCATTCTACCAGCTTCGCACATTGTTACTTTTTCCTCCTTTCAATTGTTTTCTTCCCATCAAGTTTGGATCAGTTCTTCATATCAAGACCTTATTCCAATTTCCAGAAATGCTACGTTAAAAGGAACTACTCAAAGTGGTTTCATCCTTTCTAACTGGTCCTGAAAATGTTGGCCAGATCGGTGACTCCAAACTCCAAGAAAGTTCCAACCTTCCTCAGATGATGAACCATCTTCATCAGATCACCAAATCCGGAATTAATTGAACAGCACAAGCATGGCATTCACATGGATCCATGCAATGATCCATATGGTCTTATCCCCACTACTTTATAATTACCTGATTGTCGCAATGCTTGGATAATACCAAAATACCACTTCCGACATTAAGAATGGGAACCTGGCTAGTGTTGTGTTAATAGGTAAGCTTCATGAGCTTGTCCCGTAGATGTTAGTCCTACACCTGCAGCGAAGAACTATTCATTGTACTCATACTGGTCTACCTATCTCCTCTGATGCCTTCAATATCATGCATTTCACATGAGATCATCTCTGATTTTTGCAAAGTTATGACCAACACTGATTATATATGAAGCCTGTCTTGGTGCAACGCATCCCCCTGCCTTAGCTGTCACTCATGAACACATCCAACAATACACAAATGCACGAGGGGTGAGCATGAACATTCTGGCTACGACGAATGCAATGACCAACAACCATAATCAAAAGTAACAGCTCTCAGCATGCTTCCTTCACTGACCGCCACGTCCTTGGGCCTGTTCAGCAACCATTTTTCAAGCAAATCCCTTCCCTCAAATAGGCACAGCTCCTTCGTGTCAAATTTACAATTTTGGTAATTTGGCTCTTCTGTCCATCCCAATCATTCGGATGTATGGATATCACCTTTATCCTCATCTTCTGGGTTCATATTATCCTCTAGTATAAAAGTGACGACAACTGTTGTTTCTCAAAGTTTGACAATCAATTTCAATATTCCATCAACGGTGCTTCTAACGAGGAAATATTCAAAAATTTGCTTTAAATGGACTTCTAAAAGAATTCATGCATCTTTCTGATGCCTTTTTAATATAACTTCTTACTTCATAAAAAAAAAAGACTTCATAAACGAAATGGTAATGCAAATTCAAGTGTATTGCCCACAGAAAATGGTCTGGCTAAGTGCAAACAACACCATTTTGTGAATGACCCTAGAAAATACTATTGCATGCCCCCTCAAGTGTCAATTAGTTATAGAGTTCAAGCAACAATTGGATGGCTCTCTTGATAGTTAGAAGGGTCAGTAATTGTGACGGATTTCACTTGGTCTTCTAGCATGGATTATGGAGACAGTTTAGTTTAGGAGTTTGTCCTATGATTATCTGATTAGACCCATTGCACTCTCTCTCTCTATCTCTAAATGCTGGTCCATTTGTCAGTTCGACATTAAAGATGCTCTTCTCAAGGGTTAGCTCTCCGAAACAGTTTATGTGGAGCAACCGTGAGACCTCATTGATCCTTCCTAGCCTACCTAAGTTTGCAAGCTGCATATTTCACTGCCTTAAGCAAGCTCTTTAGCCTAGTTACTTTCTTTGTTCCATTTTCTACAAGCATGGGCTTTGCAATTGGGTCAAACAACTCTATGTTAACTCCACAATGGGTATACTTATCTCTTTCTTTTAGCATATATATGTCTATGTATATGCTAAAGATATCATTTTTACAAGTTCCGAGAAATATTATTGTTAGATTGGTTTTATGGTCTATGCTTTAACTTTTCCATCATGAACTTCGTGATCTGGACTACTTCATCCGCATGAATGTTTCCGTCACATTGTCTAGCTCCATTTATCTGAAAGCAAGTATGTCGATGACTAGGGGAAGTGGGCGAAGATGACTCATCATATGGTCTCTACCTATCAGCAACAAGAATATCTAAATAGCAGCAGCAACATTTCATAGATCCAGGAGGAGCCCATGTTACAGATAATCATCTAGGATACTTGTAGCTAAATACCGCAGCCAAGCTTGCTGATGCAGAAAGGGAAATCATAGGTACATCCTTTTGCACTCAAAACTCAAAGCAATATCCACCTAATCTATGTTACATGGACCATTTTACAGGTACAATCTTTAGTGTATTTTGAACAATTCCACCAATGCACAAACCCATGAGGCACTCATTAGTGATTAGACAAAAGTTCAAAGGGTGCTTGCAGCATAGCAACAACAACAACATACCCAGTGTAATCCCACAAGTGGGGTCTAAGGAAGGGTAGAGTGTACACAGACCTTACCCCTCTCTACAAGGGTCTGTTTCCGATCAGCATAGCCCCTAATTCAAAAGTTTATACTTTTCAGCTTCAAATAACCAGACTATTGATATAATGCATCAGCAAAACGAACACTTTACATAAACAAAAAATTCTCATACATTCAAATAAAATTGTTACAACTTACATCAGTCAGTAAAAAGAACAAAACATTGTCCTCAAAACGGACACATACGACTACAAATTCACCAAAAAACCACTGTAATTCTTTCAAAATTCACTAAGAACAACAGTCACAATCAAAAGGACAAAGTGGGGTACCTCCAGCATTAGACCTCCCAATACCCAACTCCTCTTCCGTATATAAAGTAAACCCATCTGCCGTTTTCTTCCTCGAACGACGTGGCGGCTCAGACAAAACATGATCTTTCGGAATCCTACTACTTTTACAAGTACTCCGATGTATACAGTGTTTCGTCAACTTTTAGTGTATTTTGAACAATTTCAGGAATACACATACCCGTGACCCACTCGTTCGACACAAAGATTAAAGGGAGCCATAGCCCCAATTCGAAAGTTCATACTTTCTAGCTTCAAATAACCAGACTATTGATATAATGCATCAGCAAAACGAACACTTTACATAAACAAAAAATTCTCATACATTCAAATAAAATTGTTACAACTTACATCAGTCAGTAAAAAGAACAAAACATTGTCCTCAAAACGGACACATACGACTACAAATTCACCAAAAAACCACTGTAATTCTTTCAAAATTCACTAAGAACAACAGTCACAATCAAAAGGACAAAGTGGGGTACCTCCAGCATTAGACCTCCCAATACCCAACTCCTCTTCCGTATATAAAGTAAACCCATCTGCCGTTTTCTTCCTCGAACGACGTGGCGGCTCAGACAAAACATGATCTTTCGGAATCCTACTACTTTTACAAGTACTCCGATGTATACAGTGTTTCGTCAACTTTTAGTGTATTTTGAACAATTTCAGGAATACACATACCCGTGACCCACTCGTTCGACACAAAGATTAAAGGGAGCCATAGCCCCAATTCGAAAGTTCATACTTTCTAGCTTCAAATAACCAGACTATTGATATAATGCATCAGCAAAACGAACACTTTACATAAACAAAAATTTCTCATACATTCAAATAAAATTGTTACAACTTACATCAGTCAGTAAAAAGAACAAAACTTTGTCCTCAAAACGGACACATACGACTACAAATTCACCAAAAAACCACTATAATTATTTCAAAATGCACTAAAAACAGCAGTCACAATCAAAAGGACAAAGTGGGGTACCTCCAGCATTAGACCTCCCAATACACAACTCCTCTTCCGTGTATAAAGTAAACCCATCTGCAGTTTTCTTCCTCGAACGACGTGGCGGTTCAGATAAAACATTATCTTTCGGAATCCTACTACTTTGTTCCTTGCTTTTTTTCACCTTTTTCGGCTCTGTAACAGCATCTCCGCTTGATTTTTCCTGTTTTTCCGGTTTCTTCCTCTTTTTTCCAGCAAAAATTTCGTCGATTTCACTGCCTGGCCTTTTGTGTTTAGACGAAGAAATTGGTTTCTCCTTTTCTACAACGGCAGCAGCTGCTACTTCAACTGGTTTGGGTTTCTTGGAATTGCTCTTTTTTGGCATTGTTAGAAACAAAAAAATATGGAAATGTTGAAGATTGAAGAGGAATTCGACAACAGTTGCAAGGGAATTGGGGATGATTTTTAGCTTAAACCCTAGCTAAATCTCAAATGTTGGTAATAGTAGGCCCATAGTAGAACGGACGGGTTAATTATAGGGAAAAGGTCAAAAATACCCCCTCTCACCTATTGAAACAGAGTAAAAATGCTCTCGTTCGACTCTCTTTTTAAAGTCCTTTTATTTTTCCCTCGCGTTACTTGTTCACTATTCGTTTCTCTCTCGTATTTAGCCTTGGACGGAATTCATCGCCCAATTTTGAGTTGCATTCTCAAACAACCTGACTCATATACAGCGTCTCAAGGTGCGACAAAGTCCGAGCACAATGAGGCTCTCATCCTCTCTGGCTACCCCCTTCTAGGAGACTTGGACTCGGTCCGTCGCTGAGGACGCTTCTCCAAACTACAATTCGAACGACGGAGTCATCCGATTCTAAGGTTGGATTGTTCCCGGTTCTTTATGATCCAAAACTCTCTGAACTATTGAAAATGAGACAAAAATCCTCTTGCTCGTAGCAAATATGTGTTTATTTCGTTAACGGACCTCGAGATCTCATATGTTTCCTCTTACTAATATATAGCACGAGGAGTGATATTTGTTTTTGACTAATAGAAAGTTGTTCAAGTGATAGTAATAGTATCTTGTACCTGAACTAGTGACTCATTTTTTCTAAGTAAGGGAGAAAAAGACCGAAATATGCTAGTGAAAGAGTTCATTGAAACAAAGCTGGACGGTTAAGAACGTAGAAGAGATAGGATGAACAGTTGATCAAAACTAGTATAGTTGTACATGGTTCGACAATTAAAGTCGACGATAATTTTTGTTGCAACTAAGGAAGGTACGATAATAGAGTCAAAATCACAATTAGAATTAGTCTGAATATCTATAAGGAGAAAGAAAGTTTTCTTCTATTATTTCTTTGTCGCGATGAATTCCACCTCAGAAAAAAGCTTCCCCACTTATTTCTTGTATATTGATTTTCTCCCTTGGTGGAAAAAATGTATTGCTTTTGTTCTGGAGCTTTGTTCTTCACAAAAAGCTTGAATATATGTGTATAATTGTTACTTCTAATAAAATTGGATAAAAGTTCATAGAAAATCCAAATTCAAATCTCAACCGAAACAAAAAAAAAGGATAATTTTTTTCTATCTAAGTTTTGAAGGATAGAGTTATTCGATATCCAAAAAAAAATCATAAATTGATCACGTTCACATTAATATTTACCAAGCATTTCATTTTTTTTAGCAGTTCATGTCCTTTTCTTTGCCACACTCTCAATGAAAAGGACAGTTCGGTGTAGTAAAGTTCCCATTATGCGCAAGGTACTTTACCAGTTAAACTAAGGCTCCCCTTGTTGCAACACCCTCCACATTTTAAAATTTTTGGATAACCCAATGAGCCCTGAATTTTCCAGGACAACAGAAATTTATTATCTGAAGGCAAACTATTATACATATCAGTTCATGCAAACATCCTACATTATCAGATGTCAAAAATCTGCCTGTTACACAATTAATTGAACCAGTTTGCTATTGAAAGCAATGGAATCTCTCCACCAATGTTTCATCACAAGCCAGGCAATGGATATTGGGTTGTCAAAGCTTCAACTCTTCTTTGCAAATCTAACACCTTATCGATCAAAGGGAACTCTGGCGAAGTAACAAACTTCATGAAATCTTGGAGTTTAGAACCCGAAACTAAGTTCTTGGCCTCGAGAGTTATCTGCACACCCTCGTTAATGAGGTCTGCAACGGTTACAAATTCCTTCTCAGAGAAACCTCGAGTGGTCATTGCAGGTGAGCCTATGCGTATACCACCAGGCACTAGTGCACTTTTATCACCTACAGTTTCATTGACAGTATAAGAACAAGATAATAGCTAACAACAACATACCCAGTGTAATCCCACAAGTGGGGTCTGAGGAGGGTAGTGTGCACGCAGACCTTACCCCTACCTTGGGAGGTAGAGAGGTTGTTTCCAAGAGACCCTCGGCTCAAGGATAAGAGATGGACGTCGAAAGACAATAATAAATCATAATGGTTAAGCTTCTATACTTACCGGCCACTGAATTCTTATTGAGCGTGATTGATGCCATGTCAAGTATTTTCTCCACTCTAGCACCATCAAGACCCTGATTGGCAAATGCAGACAGGTAAATCTAAGTTTACAAGACAAGATTGGTTGTATCTTGGTGCTTATAGTTGGTAACACACAAATAATAACAAGCAAAAGGCAGAAGGATCCTTCAACAGAGTTTCCCAACCTGTTTTCGACAGTTCTATATGGATACACTAAACAACCAAATGATATTTCTTTATGCACTTCAATAACCCAGTAACCACCAAATTTTGACAAAAATTGTTCAAGAGAAGTCGTCAACAAAAGTGTAGGTTATGGTGCTTAATAGTTTAGTAGTTCATTAACCTCTATTGTGATACCAGTACCATTACATGTCCTAGTTGAATTTTTCTTTTCTGGACAAGAAATAGTGTAAATGCAGAACTTACTAAGGGCCTGAGATCCACTAGAACCAAATGATTGTCAGTTCCTCCAGAGACCAGCTTGTACCCCAACTCCATTAACCGGCTTGCAAGAGCTCTACAGTTAGAGACCACCTGCAAACATAAACAACAAATGACAATTATATTTCCCGCATAAATGGCCACAATCTAGTGAAAAGACAGGAAAATGTTAACCTTGTTCTGATAAGCCTTGAAATCAGGTGATTTGGCATGCTTCAAGCAAACAGCTAGTCCTCCAATTGTGTGATTATGTGGACCACCCTGTGAAGACAAATGATGCTATTGCTAGTCAATCTCGCCACATTATACAACATACAGCCGAAAGGCCAATAGTCCAGGCATTGATAGGTTTTAACGTTCGGGGGAGCAAAAGAAAAAAAATGTAAAGCAAAAAATAGTGTAGAGAGAAAACGGAACTGACCTGCAAGCCAGGAAAAACAGCATTATTGATGGCAGATTCCAAATCAACGCCTAGGACGGGTTCTTTCTTGAAGAAGATCATTCCTCCTCTAGGACCTCTTAGAGACTGAACAGAAGCATTTCCATTAAAGTTAATCACACCAATGGAAATAAAATCACCGAAATTATTTTTGCATTTCATTCTCCCTTTGTCTTTTCTGTTATTTTCTTTTTGACTTCATTTTTCAGTGGGTAGAAGTGGCTGGAATAGCTATGCACAAAATTCCAAGAATTTTAAATCATACCTTGTGAGTTGTGGTGGTAACAATATCACAGTATTCAAATGGATTAGCAACTACAGAGGCGGCAACAAGCCCACTGATGTGAGCCATATCCATCATGAGAAAGGCTCCAACAGCATCTGCTATCTTCCGGATGCAAAAGAAATAGTTAGATGCAGAAAATAAAGATATCAACAGGGAAAAATCATTAGTATGGAGCCGTAACTCCAACTAGCAAACTCCAAATATTTTGTACCTTTCTCATACGAGGATAATCAAAATCTCGTGGATATGCACTAGCACCAGCAATAATAAGTTTTGGCCGGAAAAGAGTTGCAGTTTTCTCAAGCATGTCATAATCAACAAGGCCTGTTAAGTCAAAACAAAAAATCGGATTACAATTGTAGGTAAAGGTCAAATGCATCTGCAAAGATAGGCGTGCGGTACCTGAAGATTCATCAAGGCGGTAAGGCATGGACTCAAAGTAAATAGATGTGCCTGAAACTCGTCTTTTAGGAGTCATAAATCCATGGGACAAATGACCCCCATGAGGCAAGTCCAATCCCTGAGTGAATTACCATGAAAAACGATAAATATCAATCCACGTAATCTAGAAGACCAACAGGAAGAGGCTGCTTACAACTAACCATAATCCGGTCATGTGGATTGAGAACTGCTGTGTAAACTTCAAAATTTGCTGGAGAACCAGATAGTGGTTGAACATTGACGCCCCACTGTTTTCCATCTAAGTTAAAGGCTGCCAAAGCCCTCTCTTGACAGAGTATTTCTAACTCATCAATGTACTCGTTTCCACCATAATATCTGATGTAAGGAATTTATTTGCAAAAACAAAGGAAGGATGTTGTTAAATAAGCTACACATAAGGAAAAAAGAAAAAGAACAAGTTCGCTACCAGGAAGAGTACTTTTCATATCAAATAAAGTACCCACACAAAAAAGAAGTGAAAAATTCTTCTTTTTCATTTGTTCTCGTAGGGATAAAATTCACCTTTTGCCAGGTAGTCCTTCGGAGTATTTGTTTGTAAGACAAGAACCCACTGCCTCCATCACTGCTCGAGATGTGAAATTCTCAGAGGCAATAAGCTCTAAACTCCGAAATTGACGCTCCTTCTCTTTGTCAATAATACCACGAACTTCAGGATCAGTTTCACCCAATCCACAGTCTACAAAGTTGTTCCCAGCACCTAGAAAATGCAATGGACAGCTTTAAGAAATAGAGTAAACAAATAAGCTAGGAACCAGAATTCCAATTCATCAGCTTCAACTGTCACATACCACTAGAATGAGGAAATGAAAAGCGCCAAGAAGTGGCTTGACTACCACAAGCCTTACAAAGGAAAGAGAAGGAAGGGAAAACTATGCAAGTACGATAACCATGTAGGGTTTCCAAATTCTTTTTAAAAAATGCATTCATTTTCGTCAACAAAAAAATGCACGACAAACATGCAATAAAATGTTCCAGAACTTCTCCGTTTTCTGACAATAATGTCAGTTCCCTGGTTGATTTCAAGAAGATTATGAGATCACAAGCTGATGGCTTTGCATGTGGCAACAGTAGACAGGAATAAAAGGACAGTCACAGACCACGGAGTAAATTGGTAGGCTACCAAGGACTTCATGCAGAACCCAACTGAATCTGTGATTCTTAACGGGGTTCCACATTTCTTGAGTTACGTGATTTAACAAGTCACGCCAGAGTGCACTAAGTTGGATCATCATTATCGAGACTCTACTATGAGCAAGGAATTAAAAAGGAGGTGGGGGAGAAGAGAAAAATATAAAGTAGCTGCATCAGATCAACCCTCCCCCTCCCTCCCCAATTTTTGTTTTTTAAAAGAGTATTCATATTCCCTACAACAAGAAGATAAGATAAAACATGAACAGAAGTAACAGTCAGATCCCCAATCGACTACACATTAGTCAAAATGATTCAAGAGCTTTTAGCATATATAGCAGTTAGCCAATTATATTATCTAATCTTCTAATGTGTGCATTATTAACTAATATGGTTTATAATATAACTTAAATATGTAGACAGAATAATTCAAGAAAACGAAAATTTTCACATCCCCCAAAATATAAATGAACAAACACATCTAAGACTAGTAGTAATACAAAAACTAGAGAACATAGAAAAGCCAAGAAGACGCTAAAACGGAAAAGTTTGTCACCAAGAGTCTGCAGCATAAGTTTCATGTGTATGTACATGTAGAATAAAACGAAATTTGAAAAATTACCTCCCATTTCTGGGATAGGAACAGAAACTGAAGAAGGAGGCCTTCCTATGACCAAGCTCCCATCAAGTTGAGAGGCTTTGCAAGGCTTAACAGACCATACTTTGACCCCATTTAGTTTCATTTCACCCTTTAAAGGGAAAGCTGATCCCTTAACCCAAATAGGTTGCTGAAGAGAAGAACCCATCACTGCAGTTCCGCAGCAAGCCTCCATATTAGCTTATAATACTGTATAGCCTCTATGTAAACCACCAACTCCTTCACATAGCAAAGATGAAAACTTTATTATAGAACATGCAACTTAATTAAGGAAAAATATTAAAGTACTTGAAAAAATTGAATAATAAATTGAAAAACTCCACTTCTGACACTAAACATTCTTCGTCTGATTTTATCAAATGAAAAAGAAGGAATAATGCATAAGAACACAACATTTCCTCTTTTTTTACACCACAGATGAGATACTTGCTACCTCCCAACATAAGCTTGTCCACGTATAAGATACTTGCTACCTCCCACCAACACAAGTATCAGATAACTATATCCTTCCAAGTTTTTAACATATATGAAAAAATCACCTAGTGTTTTTACCTATGTTGGATTTGAACCTAAAACTTCATAGTTGTCAATTTTATCAAACAAAAAGAAGGAATAATGCGCAAGGACACAACATTTCCTCTCTTTTTTTATAACCATGGTTGTCGGGGCCAAGCTTGCACACACCACGTGTCGGATACTTGCTATATAACACAAGTATCAGATAACTCTATCCTTCAAGGGTTGGACATATACAAAAAAAAATCACCTAGTGTTTTGCCTATGCTGGAATTCCTCTTTTCTTTTTCCTTTTTTTTTTATAACCTTAACATCCGGGCTAGCTTGTGTGCACCTAGATTAATTCCACGGGATACCAGCCACCTCACACAAGCAACAAGTGTCAGATAACTCTATCCACCAAGGCTAGGACATACGTGAAGAAATGACCTAGTATTTTTTTTGTCTCAGTTTTGATAAAACTAAAATAAACAGAAAATGATCATCACAGATAACGATAAAACATTCAAAAATAGATGCAGAATTCACAATAATTCCTCAACTTAGAACCCCAAACTCAAATTTCACAAAAATAATAAAAAGTCAATACAGAAACACCGACAAAATTCAAACTTCAAAAAATATTGCTGCACAGATAAGTTCTTTTTTACCTATTAGATATAGATATCCTGGTTCTGTTTTGTTGCTCTGTTTTTTCTACTTTGTAAGTTTGTATAAAGTGATTAATAGAGGAGAAGAAGAAAAAATTAAACCCTACCTAAGCTGCAGCTTATATGGAAAAGCGCGCGCCGAATATTGGAATTTGTTTAATATTGTTCGGGATTGTTTGGCGTGAGGTATAAGGTATAACAGTATGAGATAAAATATATGATTATTTTATCCTATATTTGGTATGAAATAACTAACCCAAGATTAATTAATCTAGAATAATTTGTTCCTAATCAAACGACCCATTCCGATTGTCGGTTAAAGGCATGTAATCTAAGGGTGTCAATCGGGTGGGGTTGATCGGGAACCGGACCGGTCCGACCCGATAAAAACTCAGCCCGACCCGGCCCTTAGTTAAAGGGTTGGGTTGGTCCAGGTCGCCTGCTATAACCAAAATCGTTCGGTTCAATTTTTGAACCCGGAACTCAGAATCGATTGTAACCAGTAATGTCACGTCGATTAACCGACCCAGCTCGATCCAATCCGTTAATAACAAATAATTTGTATTTTATTTATAGATTTTAAAGAAAAAAAAATTAATTTTTTTTTTAATGTAACCCGGCCCGGTATAACCCGAAACCGAACGGGTCACGTTGAACCCTTTTGGAACTGGACCGATTGGGTCCGAATAGGACCAACTCGGTAATCAACCTATCCCCAAACCCGATCGGTTCCATTTTTTTCAACCCGGCCTGACTTGATCCGGCCCACTAGACACCCATAATGTAATCAGGGGTCTTTTGGTAGCTTTATAGAGTTATGCACCTATCAATAATATTACATAAATTTGTTATGAAAAATTTAGGCACTATATCAATGTGTCTTTTAATCTGGCTTCAACTAATATTTATATCTTTCAATTTTGAGTATACGAAAATACACTTAAATTTGAATTAAGTTGAATAAATAAACACACACGTTCTACGTGGCGTCTCACGTGAATTGCCATACAAGACACCACGTCAAATGCGTGTGTCTATTCGTTCAACTTTATACAAATTTCACTACCTACTTGTGTACACCAAAAAATAAAGGACACGAGTATATGCCAAATTAAAAGGCACGTTTATATATTATGTCAAAAAATATATGTATGATTTTATTTAAGAATTAATTATACAAGGTTTAATATATTACTTATTCTATTTTTTTATATTTTATCCTCAATTGTAATTATTTGTTCCCCAAAGTATTTTAATACCTAAAATTGCATAGTATTAACTAATATAAATATTATAATAAACTACTCATATTAATATTGTGAATAAATAAAAATAAACAGAAGAAAAATTTGAGACAAGACATGAGAATCCTAATTTGTAACAAAATTATCAATTACACACTTAAATTATGTAAAAATGTTATTGAACCTAAATTTAATTTGTTCTATTACTTACACCTTAAAGGATCAATTGGAAGCTGGTTAAAGTTATGCAACTATAAGTAATATATGGTTTAATTATAAGGATTTATATATTATTTTATACAAATATTAGTTATGCAAAAATTAATTATTCATGTATTAGTTATTCTACCTTTTATTCTGTATAAAATAATTACATAATTTTTTCATAACTTATACATCTATTAGTTTAGTAGGTTTTTAAATACAAACTAAACATTATATTAATTTTATACATAAATAATTTATCTCCTAACCAACTATCAAACATGGTATTATTTAAACGCATTTTTAATAATTACTATATTTGTTGTGATTATTGCTTAAAACATATTAGAGTATATCATTATGGTTTAATTTCATGGTTACCAAGTCTCATTTTTCTGTAACGATCGATTTGATGTAATCACAATTTTTTTTATAGCAATCCTACAATGTACTCTACTTTTCTTGTAAATTTATTCATTAAATTATTGACATATAAGATCGAAAAAGACATAATACATAAATGTGTATTTTAACTTGACACCAACTTGCATCCACGTCCTTCAACTTTGAATGTTCACAAGTAAATACTTAAACTTGTATAAAGTTGAACAAGTAGACATGTTCGTCCGATGTAATATAATACGCGTAAAACATCACGTAAGATGCTATATTATCACCTAGATCATCACGTAAAATACATATATTTATTTGTTCAATTTTATATAAGTTTAAGTATCTATTTGTGCACGTCTAAAATTAAAAGGCACATTTATGTATTGTGTTGGACGAATAAGTAATCCAGAAAATCCTCCGACGAGAGAGAAATCCAAAGGGAAAAAGAGAACTGTCTGAAAAAAGCAAGCTAGAGAGAGAAAGTGACCGGAAAAAATGGAGGGAGTAGAAGGACAAGGTTCAGCACCACCACCACCGGCGGCGGCGAGTCGTTACAGTCTACAACCCGCTCGATTAGCAAGCGAAGACATACTGTTTTGTGTAGATGTAGACAACGAATCACTTGTTGAAATGAAGGTTTCCGCCGCCGGCGGCCGACCGTACACTAGGTTGGACTCAATTAAACAGGCTATCCTTCTCTTCGTCAATGCTAAGCTCACTATTAACCCAGATCATCGTTTCGCGTTCGTCGGTCTTGGCAAATCAGCTTTTTGGGTAAATTTTTTTTTTATTTCAATTAACTCTATTTTGTTTTTGTATTGTAAAGCTGATTGAAATTTGATTTGGGTAATGCTCATAATATATAGGATGTCAGATATGCAATTGTGGGATAATTGATTTTGCTATCGGTTCCGTAATACTCCCCATCCATTTTTTACTTGTACAGTATTGACTTGGCACACCCATAATTTTACTGTATCACTCATTGAGTATAATTAATTCAATGCTTTGGGAAGCGACTATAGTTAATAATAAGGGTAAATTAGAAACTA
>QJPP01002321.1:0-40298 GCA_003996215.1 Jaltomata sinuosa | reverse complement strand
GCATGCCAAAAGATAAGGACACTGATAGATAAGAAGAGACATTTTAAGCACAAAACAATCCTCTCTATAAGAAAACTTTCCAAAGGAAGAAAGTGCACCAACAAAGCCATGCTACTAGAATAGTCGAGGGATTTATTAGGAGTCAAATCACTCCATGCCAAATAATACTCCCAAGGATTTGGGGTCCCTCCTATCATAGAACCAAACATGCTTCCAAAAGTTCCATTTGAAACTTCAACTTGTCCAACCCTATGAAGGTGACAAGGAGCTTTCAATATCCATGGACACACAAAAAAATAAATAAGCAACTTAGCATCCACTCGAGGGTTCTCAATTGCAAATACACACTTTAAGAAAAGAATGTTAACAAGATGGCATTCACAATTTGGAACATAAGAGAACGAGATTAAGCATTTCAAGTACACTTCATTATTATTCCTCAAACAAACTCCCACAAAGAATGGATAAACAAATGGAGTCATGCTTTTAAGAATCCATCCTAACACCTCAACTTGTCTAACCACATAAGTGTGAAAAGGAGTAGAATACATAAATCGGGCATCATGAATGCACCATGGATTCTTTCCCAAATAATAACTATGGTTGGCATTCAAAACATGAAACACACATAACTTAAGCATATCCAAAACCAACCATGAATACATTGGAGCTATATCATCACTCTCATGGTAGGGTATGAGGTCATACAATTTCCAAAACCTACCTACCATAGGAAAAGTGTCATCATGACTCCAAGGATTGCTTGGAATAAGAGGGGAAGGGTACATACCTTGAAGACGGCCTTTTGAGTCTGCATTCTTGTGCACCACACTTGGTTTCCCAAAGCTTTTCCTCCAATGCATCATTTTGGACCCATAGACTTGGTCTTTGTGTTTCTTCTTAAGAGTTGACTTTCTAGGTAGCTCTATTATTAGGCCTTCAACCCTTTGTTCATGAGGGACTTTGTTCGGATCCTCCTTTAGAAATATTTGTCCATGAACCTGCAAAAGAGAAGGGATGGTACTAGGCAAAATAATAGCACCATGGTTAGTAGATAACAGGGGATTGGTATTGGCAAGTCCCAAAATTAAGTGCTCCTTGTGCACCTCTTTTAAGTCACTTCCTTGCTCATCAATCTCATACAACTTTCCTTCTTGAGCCAATTCTTTCTTCTCCTTTTCAAGTTCTTCTCTCTTAAGTACTTTCTGAAACTCCTTCATTATCTTGTAGTCCTCACTCACTTGATAGGGTGTTAAAGGTACAAGAATGTGCCTTCGTCCTCCAAATACAAATGAGTATTTATTGGACTCCACTTGATATCGAACATCCCTACCGGCTAGCCAAGGTCTACCAAACAACATATGACAAGACTGAATGGGCAAAACATCACATAACACCTCATCTCGATACTTGCCAATGCTAAAATTCACGACCACTTATTTGGTTACCTCTACTTCATAATTCTCAATGAGACATTGAAGTGTGTATGGCTTGGGGTGTCTTTGTGTAGGAAGCTTCATTCTATCAACCATAGTGCAACTCACCACATTAGTACTACTCCTACCATCAATGACCAAGGAACATACCCAATCCATCATCTTGAACCTTGCATGAAATAGGTTCACACTTTGATCAAGTTCCTCTTTAGAAAGATCCCCCATGATTCTCTTTAGATCACAAGAAGAGTTCAAATCCTTCTCCAATTTCTCATCAACAACATTTGAGGTTGCTTCATCATGCCTAACCTTAGGTTCATCACAACCATTCCCAACCTCATACTCTATCACATTTTTAGCACAAGGTTCATCACACAAGATAACATTTGACCTCTTTTGTGGACAATTTCTAGCAATATGTCCTTCACCTTGACACTTATAACATCGACTGATAGAAGGAGAAGAAGATTGAGGTATATCATGATTACCTCCATAGGCTTGGTCTTCCCCTTTTGTGTTGTAGTTAGCTTGAATAGATTGACTACCATCTAGGAACATTAGAAGACTCGCCATGTTGTCACCCATCCCATGATTTGGAACACCTTGACCACCATATCGATCACTTTGATCTTCACACCTTTCTCCTTTATTCCTATACCTATCTCCACTATCCCATTTTCCTTGACATCTCATGATGCCTTGGTTCATACCAAAGCCTTCGGGTCTTTCCCACCATTCATTCGGGCTAACCTCTTCACACATTTCATCATAAAGAGGGTTTTGATAATAGATATCTTGGTAGGGTACTTGTGGGTAGTGTTGTTGGGTTGGAACATAAGGTACATGCAAGGATGCATGTGATATATTTTGTGGAGGTGCTTGGCTTCTATCTTGGTTTTCCACAAAAGGACTCCTTTGTGGTGGATGATATGGTTGTGTATTTGGATGTGGGGTGACTTGCCTATCATAGCTTGGGTTCATTCGGAATGTAGTTTGAGGGTAGGTTTGGTTCCAATTTGGTTGGGGGTAGTATAGGTTGAATTCTTGACCTGAGGTCCTTCTTGTTTCTTCACTTTGACTTGTCATAAGGAACCTCCTTTCATTCATACTATCCATCCTTTTTACCCTTTCCTCTATACCTCCAAACCTCCCATTTGTTTCAACCACCCTTTCATTCATATTGGTCACCCTCCTTGACACATTGAAATTCGTCCCCATGTTGTTCACCAAGCTCCTTCCTCCATGGTTATAAGGAAAATGATTAGACATTGTACCTACAAAAACTCAACAAACAATATTAGTAGAAAAAAAAGCCTCACATCACTCGTATGTAAACTCTCAACTCATCTTCTATGGCGTCGTCTCAAAATTGTTAGTGAACTAGCTCCACTCAATCAACTCAAGGTCACCTATCCTTTGTGGAGGAGTAGATTCTTGTGACTCTTGAAAGAAGGACGACTTGAAAGACTCTAAGCGGACTTGAATCAAGAAATTAATCAACGAAACTAAACAAGAAAAGAAGAAGGAAGAAGCACGAAAGAATTCGGACTCAAGAATTAAGTAACAAAAGTAGGAGAAACCACTTGTTGTTGCTTAATTTGGAGAATCAAAGAGATGATTTGATGTTTAAAAACTAGTTAACAAGTAATTAAAGATGTTAATTAGTTGTTAAATAGTTGAGAAATCTAAGAAAAATGAGTGTAGAAGAAGAAGTTTGAAGTTCCAACACTTAGAAAAAAAATTGGGGTCTTAAAAGTTCCAACACTTAGAAAAATTTTGGGGTCCCAAAATTTGAGACCCCTCAAAAAACTAAGTGTAAAAACCTGCAGAAATGAGCCCTCTGAAACTGTAGTCACGCGCTGACATGGCGGCTGACGTGGCAGTCCACGTGGAATTTTTTTTTTTTTAAATTCCACTTGTGGACCCAACAAACATCTTTGACCACTTTGACTTGGAAAAGTTGGATCAAACGTACCTTTTGGCTTCTTCTTCTTCAAGATGTTCTTGATGAATATCAAAAACACCTAGAACACCAAGAACACACACTAAACACCAATACCTTCAAATGAGCTCGGAATTGGCTCAAATTTTAGGATTAGCTTCCCCTTAACGCAGAGAACAAACCCCAATGATTTTTAAGCTCCAATTCCTCCTTAATCAATAGACCCACTTTCAAAGTTTGTAAAGCTTTAAAAGCTCAAAACACTTTAATGGCAACTCTACTTCTACAACTCCAAATCGCACGAAATTTAAAATTTAGACTCAAAAAACACTAGGGAACAAGGATCTAGTGTCAAAAACAAGAAATCAAACAAGAAAATTTTCGGATTTTTTTTTTTTTTTGGATTTTGAAGATATCAAATTTCCAAGAGTTAGATTTGTGGGAACAAATCTAAACCAAGCTCTGATACCAAATGATAACGGGAATACAACAAACAAGAAGAAACGAAGGAAAAGATATGAGAATTAATAACTAGGAATTGAAATTATGGGCAACAAGGGGCTAAAACTCTCACCTCCCAATTGATTCCAACAACTAGATACTAATTCAACTCAACTAATCAAGGAAACCTAAATGAAATCCACAAGTGGAAGACCTTCGATTAATTAAGTAAAGAAGTTAAACTAACAATCAAGAGAGTCACCCTAATCACTCACTAATTCCTTAGGGGAATTACACTAAGCCTTACACTAGCAACTACAAGTTTTAGAGTATCAATCTTCAATATGCAAAAACTAGTCTTCCAAAATGAAGAAAAGATACTACTTATACTAGGGAATAAGAAGACACTAGCTATTACAGTTTTGCCCTTAATGAAGTAAGGGCCTTGTTTGGTTGCCTTCTTTTGGGAATTCTTGAATTCCTCCTTCCACCTCACTTTAATGGACCACCCACACATTGTATGCTTTCCTTTTCATGAACATCGTACGTGTCATCTATACCATCCATGCTCGTGTCAACCATGCTATCCATGCTAGTATCAGCTATATCACACCAAACCTCCTCTTGATATTTCCCAAGTGAAATAGGTACTTGCACCCTTTTATTAACATGATACCCTTTTTGAGTAACAAAGGCGTCTCGCTTCGGCCAAAAAGGTATCCCAAACAATTCAACCAATTGAGGGGTTATAAAGTTAGAAACACTATGATCATCAAGGACAAGATCAAACCCCGTAGTATGATAAAAATTCACTTTTGTTTCAAGACTTCGCCTCTCCGGGTCTTGCCTAACTTGAAACATCAACTTGTCTCTACTTCCTCTAATACCATTTCTATATCGTGTACAAGACACATTGGTATTAGGATAAGAATCGCACATTATTATATTTCGAGAAGTAGGAAATGTAAGCCAAAAGGTACATTTGATCCAACTTTTCCAAGTCAAAGTAGTCAAAGATGTTTGTTGGGTCCACAAGTGGAATTTAAAAAAAATAAATCCAAAGGACCAAATCTGCCCCTTAGAAAAAGTTTTGGGGGCTGAAATGCACACTTGCAAACTTAGACAGAATGCTTTAAATTTTGGGACCCCAAAATTTTTCTAAGTGTTGGAACTCTTAAGACCTCAAATTTTTTCTAAGTGTGGAAACTTCAAATTTCTTCTTCTACACTCATTTTTCTTCTATTTCTCTACTAATTAACAACTAATTAACATCTTTAATTACTTGTTAACTAGTTTTAATCATCAAATCATCTCTTTGATTCTTCAAATTAAGCAACACAAGTAACTTTTCTACTTTTGTTACTTAGTTTTTTTTGAGTTCGTTTTCTTTCGTGCTTTTTTTTTCAACTTTTCTCATCTTAATTCGTTGATAAATTTCTTGATTCAAGTCCTTTTACCTTCAATTGAGTCATCCGTCTTTTAAGAGTCACAAAAATCCACTCCACTACAAAGGATAGGTGATCTTGAATTGATCAAGCAAAGCTAGTTCACTACCAATTTTGAGACGACATTTTAGGAGGTGAGTTGAGAGTTTGCATACGAGTGATGTGAGGCTTTTTCTACTAATATTGTTTGTTGAGTTTTGTAGGTACAAAAGGAGATATAAGGTAGCATGTCATCCATAGCTTCGGATACTTGTGATGATGACATGGAAAGCTCTATTTGTAGTGATGGAGGCTATGATTCTAATGTTGAGGCCTATGAAGGCTATGATGGAGCCAATGAGGGATATGAAGGATCATGTGTTCATGAACATTATGATGGAGAGAACTACTACTCCGGAGATGAATATGTGATGAATGGAGCTTATAGCTCTTGTGATGATGTTGAAGGGGTAGAGGAACCTTGTGGAGAATATTATAGTGGAGAAGAAGGTTATGAAAGTTCTCATTTTCCACACCATGAGTATGAAGGCGATGTGAGGTACAATGCTTCCTTCCGTATGTCTTGTGAATCCTTTGAGGGAAATCTTGATGAAAATGGAAGTTGTGAGGTTGAATGTCCTTCCTCATCTTGTGCGACTTTCTATCCTAAAAGAGAAGGTATTGATGTATGGTTGGTACCAATTCGAAGATATCGTATGGGCTATAGAAGAGGTACATTTCCTACTTCTCGAAATATGATAATGTGCGATTCTTATCTTAATACCGATGATATAGCTCCAATGTATTCATGGTTGGTTTTGGATATGCTTAAGTTATATGAGTTTCATGTTTTGAATGTCAACCATAGTTATTATTTGGGCAAGAATCCGTGGTGCATCCATGATTCCCAATTTATGTATTCTTCTCCTTGTCACACTTATGTGGTTAGACAAGTTGAGGTGTTAGGATGGATTCTTAGGAGCATGCTAAGATTAGTGAACATAGAAAGTGCATCCTATAGTTCCTTCAATCTCTCAAGAAGCATGACTCCGCTTGTTTATCCACTCCTTGTGGGAGTTTGTTCGAGAAATAACAATGAATTGTACTTGAAATGCTTAATCTCTTTCTCTTGTGTTCCAAATTGTGAATGCCATCTTGTTAACATTCTTGCCTTAAAGTGTGTATTTGAAATTGAGAACCCTGAGTTGATGCTAAGTTGCTTATTTGTTTTTGGGAGAGTCCATGGATATTGAAAGCTTCTTGTCACCTTCATAGGGTTGGACAAATTGAAGTTTGAAATAAAACTCTTGGAAGCATGGTTGATTCTATGTTAGGAGGGACCCCAACTCCTTGGGAGTATTATTTGGTATGGAGTGATTTGACTCCTAATAGATTCCTCGACTATTCTAGTAGCATGGCTTTGTTGGTGCACTTCCTTCCTTTGGAAAGTTTCTTGATAGAGAGGGTTATTTTATGCTTAAAATGTCTCTTCTTATCTATCAGTGTCCTTATCTTTTGGCATACCCTAGATAAGAATAGTGAGCTTAATACATTTCTCTACTACCTCTTTGCTTATCATACCCATGGTGGTGTGGAATTTATTTTGTATGGAGGTAAAGATATATGGGTCTTTTACTTCTTTGACCCGAATGAACCCTTATGGGTGATTGCACCACTTTTGGTGTGGCCTTCTTGCGAGACAATGAAACAATTATGTCTTATGGCTCCAAAGTTAAATATGATACCATCTTTTGGAATTCTTGATGCCACAAAGGCCTTTGTGTTTGCCTTGTCTCTTGGTGTTTATCATAGTCAAAACCTTTGCACCTTTTATGATGAGTTGCTTTTATTGGAAGCAAAGGATATTTGGTTGTATCTCAAATTTGTGCCTCCTTAGCATGGTGATATTGTTGCTAACCCTTGTACTAACCCTTATGTTTTGAGGATGTTTTGGTTGTTATCCTTTTCACGTGTTTTAAGGTTTGGATTTGAGGACGAATCATTTTTAAAAAGGGGAGGATGATACTAGCATGGATGGCATGGTTGACACAAACATGGATGGCATGGATAACACTACGATATTCGTGAGAAGGGAAGCTTAGGAGTCCGTAGAAGTGATGTGGATGAAGAAAAGAGGCCATTTGTGCAAGTGGCTAGGCTTTAAATTCAAGAATCCACAAAGAAGACAACCAAACAAGGACCTTACCTTATTAAGGATAATATTGTAAAAAGCCAATGTCTTCTTATTTCCTTTAGTATAAATAGGATATTTCTTTATTTTGCAAGGAGTTTGATGAATATTGAATATTGAGCTTTGAAGCTTGTAGTTTCTAGGTATTTAGCTTGTAGTTTCTAGGTGAAGCCTAGTATTAGTTGGTAATTTTAGTAGTATGGATCTTGGAATTGTTGGTGAACTTCTTGGTTTGGTTAATCGAAGGTTGCTCATTTGTGGTTTCTTGAGTTTCTTTGATTTTTCTCAAACTAGGGTTTGTGTTTGAATTATTGAATTCAATTGAGAGGTAAGGGTATCAAGTCCCTTGTTGCCCATAAATTCAAGAGTTTGAATATTAACTCACACATCCTTCTTTTATTTTCTTTCCTTCTTGTTCTTTTCTCTTTTTCTATTATCATTCCACGAGTCATGGAACCAACCTGTGGGACCTAGACTGAGGGTGGTCAAATCCCCCAAAAACCATGAGAGGTTTCTACGACCCATGAAAATTTCCACTAGTTATCATGTTGCCTCGTGGAATGTCATCTAAACCTATCTTTTGGCTTAGAAATCATGAGTCCAATCCACAAACCGTGGTTGCTTCTATGGCTCGTGGGAAGGACCCGTGGAACCTGAATTCAAGGTTTTAAACATTTTTTCTCTAATTAAATCCCTAGGGTATTTTTGTAATTACCCACCCTTTTAACACTTAAGTGAGGTTATTTTGGCCACTTTTAGTAGGTTTCTTACTCCTATTAGCCTAAGTCTCATTTTTTCTCATTCATCTACCAAAAGAGGAAAAGAACTCCTTCAAGCTCCAAGTTCAAGCCTCCATTTCTTTTCATCTTAGATCAAGCATGCTTCAATAAGATATGTGGGTATTCAATAAGGGATTCCTTTCACCCTTATGGCCAAAACCCCATGTTTTACTTTGAATTATCAATTTGTGAAATTAGGGTTCTTACCTAATTTGGGAAAAAATCATGGGTTTAGTTTTAAAGCATCAATTCATGGTTTCTCATCACCTATCTATGATTTATTTGAAGTTCCTTAGTTGATTTCAAAAGCTCATGCATTAAAGATGATTTCTAGCATGAATCCATTGAATTGCATATTTTCAAGTGAAATTGGCATGTTGAGATAACATAACCTCAAGTATTATGAAGTTGCATGCCTAATTCTTCAAGTTATGAGTTTAGAAAGAAAAGTATATTTTTGAATTATGGCTATGCTAAGCTTTAAGACTTATGATTTGAATTTGCATGACATCAGATATGTCCTTATGCTATTCAAATAGATTTGGCATTAGATATGTCACAAGTATATTATGAGTTAAATTATGTTTTGGGAGTAGTATTTAGCACCGAGTTGGACAGGGTAAGCGTACCCTCAGTCCCAAAACTGCGTGCCCCCGTAGGTTGATTAGCCCCTCAGTTGGGCATTAGAACCAGTGATCACGCAAAAATTATGCCTTTATACCCTGGAAAGGTATATTGGGTCCTCTCAATAGGGCAGATACATCAGATTCCATGTAGCTCATATGGTTTATGTCGGTTAGAGAATCTCCTACGGAAACAGTTTCAAGTTTTAAAAATGTATCTGACTCTTTCTCAGATTTCACACTTACTACTTATGATTATGTTTTTAACCTATGATATTGCATTGAGTCATTTACATTACAGTTTTACCGTTATAGCACGATATTAGTTTCTATAGCATATCTAGCATGTTTACTTTAGATTTTGCATATTTCACATACTCGGTATATCATTTAGTACTGATGCATATTTTGCGCTGCATCTTCTTGATGATGCAGATTCAGGTTTCCTTCCTCAAACACGTGGCTAGAGATTGCAGGCCATTCAGCTAGTGTTGGTGAGTCCTCATCTTCCGAGGACCAGTTCTTGAGTTTAGTTTATTATCGTCCTTTCAGTATTTAGAGTTAGCTGGGGTCTTGTCCCAGTAACTCTTTATGACATATGTAGAGGCTTTTCAGACATAGACAATATTTGATTCTCCCTTTCGGATTATGTTTCATCTTGACTTTATCATTTATGGGTTGGTTTGCCTATCTTTCTAATTATGCTTCCATTATATTTTCTTATAATTACCTGAGTTATGCTATGACCAAGGATTAACTTGAAGCATGTGTGATAATAAAATGATTACATTTGGGCAATCATCACCTTCTCTAGTCACAAAGTCCCTGCCCAGATACGTTGCTAAAAAGATCTCGATTAGGGAGACTAATCAAAATCCAAATGCAGAAATTAAATCAGCAAAAGATATGTGAATTAAAGCTAATTAACCAAGTTTATGGGTAACAAGGGACTTTATACCCTCACCTCCCAATTGAACTTGTTCAATCAATAATAACTCATCAATCAAACAAAGAGACAAACAAATGAATACACAAATGGATGACTCTATGATTAATCAAGCAAATAAGTTAACAAGTAATCAAAGAAATCCACCCCTAATCACTCAACTACACTATTAGGAATCCACCCAATAGTACTATTAGGAATCAACCCAATAGATTTCTACAACTAGATTAGCTAATTGGGAATCCACCCAAGAACTACAAACTAGAGTATCAACTAGAAGCTTTCAAAGCAATTCAATATTCATCAAAATCTGATTAGCTAAGGGAAGGGAACCCCTATTTATAGCTATTACATAAAGGCCCAAAAGTGACCTTGAAAGATAGCCCAACATGGCCCAACGCACAAGAGGTGCATTTGATGTGCGAAATGCACCATAAGAAGTGTGTGCTGCCCTTCTGCTCCGCACTTCCCAAACAAAATCATCCTTGACAGCTTGTGCGTTTGGTGTGAAACACACCAGGGGAAGTGCCCAATGCACCCCTTGTCGCACCATGAGGCAGAAACTTTGTCAACCTCATCTTTGCTCCACGCAATCATCCACAAGTCATAGATCCTTGATCTATATTCTTCAATAGTCTACAAAGACTCTTTCTTCATGAATATTGCTTGTAAGGCTTGGAGATCTTTGGCTTGCTTCAATTGAGGTGTAAAGAGGCTCCTCCAAGCTCCCTTTTGTGCTCCAAGGGTGGGTGTGGCTCGGCTCCTCTTGTCTAGACCTTGAGGTATAGATCTAGCCTGAATGTCGATGGGTGATATCATATCATCCTCCCTTTCTTGAAAAGGATTTGTCCTCGAATCTAAACTTTGCAAGAACATAGGTAGGACAAACAACCACAATTTCCTCATAGTATGAGGGTTAACACAAATGTATGCCAAAGTGGCACATCCTCAAGATACAACCAAGCATTCCCTATTGCAATGACAAAATAGTCAACATATGATGTACAAAGGAATTGTTGTTTAAACCATCACTAAGATAGTACCCATCAAAGGAAGGTACCACTTGATCACACACACAATGGAATAAACCAAAGGTATGCCTACCCCTTTTACATGCAATTTCAACACAAGCATGAGCATCATCGAATGCAAAAAGGTAGTAGAGAAAGTTATTTAGCACTCTAGTCTCATCAAAGGTGTTTCCATATGATAAGATCCCAATTGAGGTTACCAATTGAAATCTTTCAAATATGAAGAAATTAAAGATAGATGAGAAGTAAAGAAAGAAAGGCTTGATTGAATCCACAACTAAACCAAGGAGGGGGAAGAGAGCTTGAATTCCATAGAAATAGTAACCCAAAATAAATCCACAAATGAGCAACTCAAGTGAAAATCAAGGTAAAGGAGTTTTAGATCAACAATAGGAATCCACCCATCACTAACCTAAGATACACTAATGGGAATCCACCCAAACTACACTAAGATAAAAAGATACACTCTCAAACGAGTTCTTCAATTCTCAATTCAACATAATCTTCATAAATCTGAAAGGCTAAAGGGAAGAGAACTCCTATTTATAGCTATTACATAAAGGCCCAATAGTGGCCTTGAAAGACACTCCAACTCGGCCCAACGCACAAGGTGTGCCAAGTATGTGCGAAACGCACCACTGATTGTGCGTGTCATCCTCTACTTTGCACCACTAAATAGATTCACTGGACATCTTGTGTGCACTAGGGTGTGCAAAATGCACCATCCATTCTGGGTCACACATGGTTTTGCACACCTCGGGCAGCAACCATCTCATGGTGTCTTCTCCCTCTTGCTTCTAAGCAATCATACAAATTTGGAATTGTTTTGTTTGGAGTGTAAAGAGGCTCTTCCAAGCTCCCTTTTGTGCTTCAAGGGTGAGTGTGGCTTGGATCCTCTTGTCTAGACCATGAAGTGTAAGTCTAGCATGAACGTTGTCGGGCAATATCATATCATCCTCCCCTTACTTCCTTTCTTCCACGATTCTTTCGATTGACCACCTTTGAATTGTTCTTTTCAATGGCCTCTTTTACCTTGGAATGAATGTTCATCATCTCCTTTGCTCTTTGTTCAGCATCTAGGCTCACAACAACATGGCTAGACAAAGGAGTCATAGTTAATGGAAACAAAGGTTTAAAGCCATAACATGCTTCAAATGGGGACATTCCAATAGAAGAGTGGAAAGACCGGTTATATGCAAATTCTATCAAAGGTAAATGGTCTTCCCAAGTGGTTGGGGTGCCCCTAATTATACACCTAAGCATGCTTCCAAGAGTCCGGTTGACTACTTCGGTTTGTCCATCCGTTTGAGGATGACAAGAAGTAGAAAACATGAGTTTGGTACCAAGTGTACCCCATAGATTCTTCCAAAAATGACTAAGAAATTTGGAATCCCTATCACTAACAATGGTTTGAGGGACTCCATGCATCATCACATTTATGGCATGGAATGAAATGAATCATTTTAGAGAACCTATCCACTACCACAAATATGCTATCATGTCCTCTTTTAGTCCTAGGGAGTCCCAACACAAAATCCATAGAAATGTCCATCCATGGACCACTAGGAGTAGGAAGAGGGGTATACTTACCTTGAGGCCGAGTCGTGGATTTGGCTTGCTTGCATTCGAGACATTGTCCACAAATCCACTCCACATCATGTTTCATCTTTGGCCAATAAAATTGTTTCATAAGGATGTCAAGTGTCTTGGGTTACTCCAAAGTGCCCCATCAAACCACCACTATGAGCTTCCTTGACGAACAACTCTCTCCATGAACTCATGGGCACACAAACTCGCCCATTCTTGAACAAGAATCCATCAACCAATTGGAACCTATCAACCCGCTTCCCTTGACTAAGACAATCAAACATTTCTTTGAAATCGGGATCCATAGAATAGAATCCCTTCAAGCTTTCAAATCCCATCATTTTAGAAGCCAAGGTGTTGACCAATACAAACCTCCTTGATAGAGCATCCGCTACTACATTCTCTTTGCCTTGCTTGTAGTTGATCACATATGGAACGGTCTCAATGAATTCAACCCATTTGGCATGTCGCTTGTTCAACTTGGATTGCCCCTTAAGATGTTTCAAGGACTCATGATCGGTCCTTATCACGAACTCTTTGTGCCACAAGTAGTGTTGCCAATGAGCCAATACCCTCACAAGTGCACATAATTCCTTGTCATAAGTTGAGTACCGAAGAGTAGCTCCCTTTAGTTTTTCACTAAAGTAAGCCAATGGTTTTCCCTCTTGCATCAAGACACCACCTATCCCAACACCCAAAGCATCACACTCTATCTCAAAAGCTTTATCAAAATTAGGTAGTTGGAGTAATGGGGAGGAACGCAACATGGACTTCAATGCTTGAAAGGACTTCTCTTGTTCTTCCCCCCACACAAAAGGTACATCTTTCTTGATCAATTCGGTTAATGGGGAAGCAATTGAACTAAAACCCTTCACAAAACGCCGGTAACAGCTCGCCAACCCATGAAAACTTCTTACCTCAGTTGCGTTGGATGGGGTCGGCCAAGTCTTGATTGACTCCACCTTTTCTTCATCAACCTCTATACCACTTGCACTAACCACAAAGCCCAAGAACACTACCTTTTCAACACAAAAAGAACACTTCTTGAGATTCGCGAATAACCTTTCTCGTAGCAAAACATCAAACACTTGTTTCAAATGGCCTACATGCTCTTCGATTGTCTTGCTATACACAAGTATGTCATCAAAGTACACAACCACAAACTTGTTGATGAAGGGGTTTAGGACATGATTCATCAACCTCATGAAAGTGCTTGGAGCATTAGTCAAACCAAACGGCATCACAAGCCATTCATACAACCCAAATTTTGTTTTGAAAGCCGTCTTCCATTCATCACCCGGTTTCATTCGAATTTGATGGTACCCACTCCTAAGATCAACCTTTGAGAACACACTTGATCCACAAAGCTCATCCAACATGTCATCAAGACTTGGAATTGGATGCCTATACTTGATTGTAATCTTGTTCACGGCTCTACAATCAATGCACATTCTCCAAGTACCATCCTTTTTGGGAACAAGGATAACCGGTACGGCACACGGGCTTAGGCTTTCTTTGATCAATCCCTTTTCAAGGAGTTCTTCCACTTGCCTTTGTAGTTCCTTGGTCTCTTCCGGATTACACCTATAGGCTGGTCGGTTGGGAATTTGTGACCCCGACACAAAGTCAATTTGGTGCTCAATTCCCCTCAAGGGTGGTAGTCCCGCGGGCATCTCATCCGGAAATAGTTCATCATAGTCCTGTAAAAGAGAAGAAACAATACTAGGCAAAATGCTAATATCTTGGTTAGCATGCAATAAAAGATTCGTGTTGACAAGGCACACTAAAAAACGTTCCTCATCCACACCCTTTAGACAATTATTTGGCTTGGCTATCATACACATGTTCTTCTTATTTTTAGCCAAGTCACTTCCCTCTTTTGGAACAATGGTGGAACTTTCACCTTCACTCTTCGCTTCTTCCACCCTTATTCTCTCCCGAAGCTCCTTTATAGCCCGATAGTCCTCACTCACTTGGTATGGGGTGAGAGGTGCAAGTACATATTTCTTACCGTCAATCACAAAAGCATACTTGTTGGTCCTTCCATAGTGCACAACATCTCTATCAAATTGCCAAGGCCCCCCCAATAATACATGACAAGCCAACATGGGTACCACATCACAAATCAACTCCTCATTGTACTTGCCCACACTAAATCGAATACTTGCTTGTTTGAGGACCTTCATCTCTCCACTCTCATTGAGCCATTGTAGCTTGTATGGGTTGGAATGCCTTCTTGTTGGAATATGCATACGCTCCACCAAAGAACTACTCACCACATTAGTGCAACTCCCACTATCAATAATCAAAGAACACACCTTATCTTGGATCTTGCACCTAGCATGAAACAGATTCTCCCTTGGGTCAAGTTCTTCTTTGGCAAGGGCTCCCATAATTCTCCTCACAACACATGAAAGGTTGGTATTTACCTTCAACTCTTCATTATCATCAAGTAGGGGTTGCCCCCTTTCCATAAAGCAAGCAAAATTTACCCTCTCATCCAACCTTTCTTCCTCATCCCCCAAAGCTACTCTCTCCCCTTCACCTTTATCCCCCTCTCCCTCACTTCTTTCATTATGCTCATCTTCCTCATTGGTTTTATACCCATCAAGAAAAGCAACAATTGTCCTTCTATTAGGACACTCACTAGCAATATGTCCCCTCCCTTGACATCGAAAGCATTGGATGGTAGAGGGTCGAGGAAAGTTGGGTTTTTCAAAGTTACCTCCTTTCTGCTTGTCATTCCCTTTGGATTTGTAATCAACCTTGACATGAGTGTCTTGACCACTACCTTTAGATGATTCTCGAGGAGTTGGGGTCTTCCACTTATCATTGTTTTTACTCCATGAGGAAGGTGAAAAATTCTTGGCCTTGTATGTCTTCTCATCTTTCCAATCCATTTCGACCTTAGAGGCATCATGGAAAGCCGCTTCAAGATTCTCATAGTGTTTAAGTCTCAAAGGCTTCAAGATATCGGGCCTCAAGTTTGCCATGAATCGTATCACCGTATATTGCATATGCTCCTCAAGCTTGGACTTCATTCTCAAGTTCTCAAATTCATCATAGTATTCTTCAACACTCTTGGTACCTTGCCTAAGCATGTACACCTTCTTGAGAGCTTCTTGGTAGTAGTCCGGAGTCAAATACCTATACTCCATTAGACCAACCAACTCTTGCCAAGTGGGCAACTCATAGAGATGACGACTCTCTCGTTCCCTCCTCTTGGATTCCCACCATGTGGAAGCATATCCCTCGAATTGAGTGAGGGCATACTTCGCCTTCAATGATTCCGAGATGTTATTAGTAAGAAAAATCCGTTCACTTTGTAGTTTTCATTCAAGAAATTCATCCGGGTCACTACTTCCCTTGAACTTTGGAAGTGTAACCTTGATCGTGTTCAATCCCCTATCTTGATCATTCCGTTCTCCATACCTAGCTCCTCTATTCCCCATCCTATCTCCTCTATTCCCATAGCGTTGACCTTCTATTCCTTGGTCCCACCCTAAGTCCCGAGGCTGGACCCCTTCCCTTGGCCCTTCATAGTCATCTCTACCCCCATGCTCCCAAAACTCATCATTATTGTGAACTTCATTCATGTCATCATAGAGAGGATTTTGAAATTGGTGGTTTGGGTAGGGTGTTTGTGTGGTGTTTTGTAGAGGTGATATGTAGGAATCATGTAAGGACGCATTTGATGGATTTCGGAGTGGAGTTTGGTATAAAACTTGGTTTGCCACAATAGGACGGTTCTCTTGTGGAGGGCGATAGGGTTGTGGATGTGGATGTGGATGTGGTGTTGGTTGCCTTGGGAAGTTTGGAGGGTTGTTTGTTTGGAAGGTGGGTTGTTGGAAGTTTCGGGTTCAATTTTGTGGAGGGTAACATAGTTGGTGAGCTTGCCCCGGAGTAATGGTGGTGGATTGCACCGATGCTCGCCTTGCCTCCTCATTTTCGACTTGGAGTGTCTTCCCTCTATTCTCATTTACCACCCGTACCAACCTTTCCTCCATACCTCCTAACTTCCCATTCATTTCCGCCATTTGTTTGGAGAGGTGTGCAAGAACCTCCATGAGGTTCTCCGAGCTCTTCCCAACTGGACTTGCACCGTGGTGGGACATGGCACCTACAAAACTCAACAAGCAAGGTTAGTAGTAAAAGGCTCACGTACCTCGTATGTAACTCTCAACTCACCTCCTGTGGCGTCGTCTCAAAATTGATAGTGAACTAGCTCCGCTCAATCAACTCAAGGTCACCTATCCTTTGTGGAGGAGTGGATTCTTGTGACTTTTGAAAGAAGGACGACTTGAAAGACTCTAACGGACTTGAATCAAGGAATTAATCAACGAAAACAAGACAAGAAAAGAAGAAGGAAGAAGCACGAAAGAATTCGGACTCAAGAATTAAGTAACAAAAGTAGGAGAAACTACTTGTTGTTGCTTAATTTTGAGAATCAAAGAGATGATTTGATGTTTAAAAACTAGTTAACAAGTAATTAAAGATGTTAATTAGATGTTAAATAGTTAAGTAATCAAAGAAAAATGAGTGTAGAAGAAGAAGTTTGAAGTTCCAACACTTAGAAAAAATTTGGGGTCTTAAAAGTTCCAACACTTAGAAAAATTTTGGGGTTCCAAAATTTGAGACCCCTAAAAAAAACTAAGTATAGAACCTGCAGATTTTTGCTCTCTGAAATTGGGCAACACGCGCTGCTGACGTGGCAGTCCACGTGGATTTTTTTTTTTTTTTTTTAAATTCCACTTGTGGACCCAACAAACATCTTTGACCACTTTGACTTGAAAAAAAATTGGATCAAATGTACCTTTTGGCTTCTTCTTCTTCAAAATGTTCTTGATGAATATCAAAAACACCTAGAACACCAAGAACACACACTAAACACCAACACCTTCAAATGAGCTCGGAATTGCCTCAAATTTTAGGATTAGCTTCCCCTTAACGTAAGGAACAAACCCCAATGGTTTTTTAAGCTCCAATTCCTCCTCAATCAATAGACCCACTTTCAAAGTTTGTAAAGCTTCAAAAGCTCAAAACCCTTTAATGGCAACTTCACTTCTACAACTCCAAATCGCATGAAATTTGAAATCTAGACTCAAAAAATACTAGGGAACAAGAATCTAGTATCAAAAACAAGAAATCAAACAAGAAAATTTTCGGATTTTTTTTTTTTTTTGGATTTTGAAGATATCAAATTCCCAAGACTTAGATTTGTGGAAACAAACCTAAACCAAGCTCTGATACCAAATGATAACGGGAATACAACAAACAAGAAGAAATGAAGGAAAAGATATGAGAATTAATAACTAGGAATTGAAATTATGGGCAACAAGGGGCTAAAACCCTCACCTCCCAATTGATTCCAACAACTAGATACTAATTCAACTCAACTAATGAAGGAAACCTAAATGAAAACCACAAGTGGGAGACCTTCGATTAATTAAGTAAAGAAGTTAAACTAACAATCAAGAGAGTCACCCTAATCACTCACTAATTCCTTAAGGAAATTACACTAAGCCTTACACTAGCAACTACAAGTTTTAGAGTATCAATCTTCAATATGCAAAAACTAGTCTTCCAAATGAAGAAAAGCTATTACTTATACTAGGGAATAAGAAGACACTAGCTATTACAATTTTGCCCTTAATGAAGTAAGGGCCTTGTTTGGTTGCCTTCTTTTGGGAATTCTTGAATTCCCTCTTCCACCTCACTTTAATAGACCACCCACACATTGTATGCTTTCCTTTGGGATTCTTCGAGCTTCTCCAATGCTTCCCTTTTCATGAACATTGCTTGAAGGTCTTGGAGCTCTTTAGCTTGACTACGTGTGAAAGGCCTTGAAGGATAAGTGTCATCCAAGATAGTACCATCCATGCTTTCCAATCTAGTATCACTCATACCACCTATGGATTGGGAGCAAATAGGAATCTGAATTCCTTGATGACGATCACTCAGGGGCAAGCACGTGAGTCATGCTATCCCCAAGCCACTCAAAATCCCACTACACATATCTAACATCCTCATTTCCAAATGTCTAACTTCCCGAGTAATGTTATAGAAACCCCTCCTTACCCAAATCACCAACCAAATCACCTCCTACAAGGGAAATCATCCTTTGTAGCAACTCAAACCCAAACTCCACTATGAAATACATCACATGCTTCTTTGAATGTACCACATTATCCAAACCAAGAGCCTTACCAAGATAACCAATTTAAAAATCCTCTCTGCAAAGAGATAGATGATGAGACACATGCTCATACGTATTGGGATAGACCTCAACATATTGGTCAACATGGTTATGGTGCACCAAGAGGTAGAGTGCAACCCGAAGGCTATGGTCAAAACCAAGGTGCAAAATGGCACAGGTATGGAGTTCGAGTATACTATGATGATAGATATGATGGTCGTTATGGTGATCGATATGATGATCGACATGATAATCGATATAGAGATCAATATGGTACTAGAGATGATGATCGTCATGGAGATCGTAAGGACCAAGATAGAGGGTTGAATACCATCCAAGTGAGTCTTCCAAATTACAAAGATAGTAGTCAAGCTACTCAAGCTAACTATGAGGCAAGATGGGAAGACCAAGCTAAAGGAGGTAATTGTGTTATTCCTAACTTCATTCCTTTTTCTACCATTCAATGTTTAAAATGTCAAGGTAGAGGGCACATTGCAAGTGAATATCCTTATTGGAGGCCAATTGTATCCATTTTGATGAATCTTGTACTCGTAATGTGATAGAGTGTTAGGACTTGAACTTCTCTTGTGCCTTAAGACAAATCATGGAGGACCTTTCTAAAGAAGAACTTGACCAAAGTGTGAACCTATTTCATACTAGGTGTAAGATCTTGGAGAAGGTATGTTCCTTGGTTGTTGATAGTAGAAGACAAGCTAATTATGTAAGTAATGGATGGTTGTCCGAATGAAGCTCCCTACACAAAGTCACCCCAATCCATATAAACTTCATTGGCTCAAAGAGAGTGGTAAAGTGGAGGTAATCGAGCAAGTAGTCATAAAGTTTAGCATTGGCAATTATCAAGATGAAGTCCTATATGATGTCATGCCCATGCACATGCCCATGCTAATATGTCATGTATTGCTTGGAAAACTGTGGCAAGTTGATAGGGATGTCCAATATTAAAAGGGGTCTAACAAATACTCATTTGTATTTGGAGAACGAAAGTGCTGTCTTGCACCTTTGACACCCCATCAAGTAAGTGAGGACTATAAAATCATGAGACAACTTTAGGAAGTAATCTGAAAGGAAGAAATGGAGAAGCATAAGAAAGAAGTGTTGCTTACACATAAGGAAAGGGGCTTGGCTAATGAAGAAGATGCCTTGTTTGTGAATATGGAGCCAAGCCAATGTTTGAAAGGTGTGGATGAGGAACATGCCTTAGTGGGAATCATCAACATGGATCTTGTATTGCATACTAACCAAAGTACTAGAATTTTTCCTAGTACCAACTCTTCTCTTTTGCAGGTTCATGAAGGAATACTTTCCAATGAGGTTCCCAAAGAATCACCTCACCAAGAAGGAATTGAGAGCTTAATGGGATCCGACTCCATGGATTCCAACTTGAGAGTGAAAAAGCAAGGCCAATCCTTGAGATGATGCTTGAGATGGAAGCACCTTGCGAGCCATGGTTAAGACACAAGCATGTCAACTTGACACCTCAACCCCAAGGTATGTATCCAATCCCTCCTATTCTAATTGACCCTTGGAGTCATGATGACATTTTCCCTATGGTAGGCCAATTCTTGAAATTGTGTGACTTAATGTCCTACCTTGAGAGTGTCAAAGTGTCTCAAACCTCTTCATGGTTTGTTGATGCTATGCTTAAATTGTGTGAGCTCTACAACCCGAAAGCCCCCTTTGTTTGTTTCTTTGGAAAGAGTCCATGGTGCATACTTGATGCCCAACTTTTGTTTCCTACTCCTTATCACACTCACGTGGATGGACAAGTCAAAATGGTAGGATGGACTCTTTGGAGTATGCTACAACTCATGAATAGGGAGAACCCAACTTTTTGGGAGGACTATTTGTTGAAGGAAAATGTAACTCATAGTTCCTTCAATCTCTCTAGTGGCATAACTCTATGTGTTGATACACTTTCTTCGGGAGCTTGTTTGAGAAAGAAAGGTATCTTTCTTCCTTGTGTTCTAAAGTATGATGAACTTCTTGCTAGCATGCAAGGTTTGAAAAATAGATTTACATTTGAGAACACATGGAATGACTTTAGTGACCTTCAATCCTTTCTCTACTACTTGTTTGCATATGATGAACCCGTGCTAGTGGGTGATATCATGTTTGTGACACCTAGGGCAAATGTGTCATTGCCTTCTTTGGGTGTTAACTATATACTTATATCCTTGTTTGACACACTCGTGCTTGAGTTATGTGAGCCACAACTTGTGGATGCTAAGTTTATTACTTGTTTATGGGAGAGTCCTTGGATGTTCAAGACTTCTTGTCACCTTCATAGGGTTGGAAAATTTGAAGTATCAAATGAGACTTTTGGGAGTATGCTTAGTGCCATAAATGGAAGGAACCCAACTTCCTGGGAAGACCATTTGATTGGGAGCAAATTGGGTTCTTATAGATTCCAAATAATCCCTTATAGCATGACTCCATTGAAAGATACCCTTCATTTGAGGATTTGTTTGAAAAGAAAAGGTGTCACTTATGTGATAAACCACAAGTTGATGTCATGTATCCAAATATGTGAGAATGTGCTTGTTAGGATTCTTGTATCTAATTGTAAACTTGGATATGAGGACGCCATGATTGACACTAATGATCTTGTTACCTTTCTTTACTATATTTTTGCATATGATGATATTCATGAGTGTGTTGAGTATACATCTTATGTAAACTTGAATCATGTGAAAAGAGAAGGTGAAGTATGTACAAATGTTATCACTTCATCCTTAGGTGTTCCACCTTGTGACTTGCTTGATACATTTCTTGAACTTGATGGTATGCTTGCATGTGGAAACACTTTGGGTGAGACTAGAATGCTAGATACCTTTCTCTACTACCTCTTTGCATTCGATGATGTTTGTGTTGGTCTTGAAAGTACATGTAAGAGGGGTAGGCTTGTTATTGGGTCACACCCTTATTTGTGTGACAAAGATGAGTGGGTCTCATATCTATTTGACCCTTGAGACCCTTGAGATCCTTCATGGGTATGTGAGCTTTTAATGGTACCACCCTTTGGATGGTCCTATCTTTCTGTTGAATGGAATAACCAATTCCCTTGTACTCCATATGTTGACTTCATTGTCATTACAATAGGGAATGCTTGGTTGTTCCTTGAAAATGTGCCACTTTGGCATACTACTTCTTGTTCTAACCCCTCATACCATGAAGAATTTGTGGTTGTTTGTCTTTCCTATATTTTTGCAAGGTTTGGATTTGAGGATGAATCCTTTTCAAGAAGGGGAAGATGATACGATATCGCCCACCAACATTCATGCTAGACCTACACTTTAAGGTCTAGACAAGAGGATCTAAGCCACACTCACCCTTGGAGCATAAAAGGGAGCTTGGGAGAGCCTCATTACACTACAAGTGAAGTAATTCCATATTTGGATGATTGTGTGGAGCAAAGAAGAGGCTGCCAGTGAATCTTCCTGGTGGTGCGACCCAGGTGCGACACGCACATCAGCTGGTGCAAAACACATACCACTCTGCACATCAAGGTGCAACCAGCACAATGGCTGGTGCATTCAGCACCTCAAACGCACTCCAGCTGCACCAGACCCTTCATGGGCCCATTTTTAAAGTCTTCCAAGGTCTCTTTTGGGCCTTGATGTAATAACTATAAATAGGGGTTCCCTTCCTTCTAGCTCCTAAGTTATTGTTGAATTGATATGGAATTATCTCTTTGAGATTTTAGCTTGTTAGCTTGGGTGGATTCCCAATTAGTTAATGTAGTGTAGAAATCTATTGGGTGGATTTCTAATAGTACTATTGGGTGGATTCCTAATAGTTTCGGTGAGTGATTAAGGGTGGATTTCCTTGGTTGCTTGATAACTTTTTTTACTTGAATTTTACATGAGAATACTCATTGTGGATCATTTAGAGTACTTCTGCCTTATTGATTCAAGTTGGATTATCATTTGGTTATTGTAATCAGTTGGGAGGTGAAGGTATAAGGTTCTTTGTTTCCCATAATTGCAATTGCTTAGTGTTAATTCACTTATATTTTGTTTATTTCAATTCCATGTTTGATTTTGATTAATCTCCCTAATCGGGATCTTATCATTGGGTGTTAACTATATACTTGCATCCTTTTTTGACACACTCGTGCTTAAGTTGTGTGAGCCACAACTTGTGGATGCTAAGTTTCTTACTTGTTTTTGGGAGAGTCCTTAGATGTTCAAGACTTCTTGTTGCCTTCATAGGGTTGGACAATTTGAAGTATCGAATGAGTCTCTTGGGAGTATGCTTAGTTCCATAAATGGAAGGAACCCAACTTCTTGGGAAGACCATTTTATTGGGAGTGAATTGGGTTCTTATAGATTCCACATCATCCCTTATAGCATAACTCGATTGAAAATACCCTCCCTTTGAGGAGTTGTTTGAAAAGAAAAGGTGACACTTGTGTGATGAACCGCAAGTTGATGTTATGTGTCCAAACATATGAGAATGTGCTTGTTAGGATCCTTGTATCTAATTTTAAAATTGCATATGCGGACACCATGATTGACACTAGTGATCTTGTTACCTTTCTTTACTATCTTTTTGCATATGATGATATTTATGAGTGTGTTGAGTATACATCATATGTGAGCTTGAATCATGTGAAAAGAAAAGGTGAAGTATGCCCAAATATCATCACTTCATCCTTAGGTGTTCCACCTTATTTTGATTTGCTTGACACATTTCATAAACTTAATGGTATTCTTGCATATGGAAACACCTTGGATGAGAGTAGAATGCTAAATACCTTTCTCTACTATCTCTTTGAATTTGATGATGTCTATGTTTGCATTAAAGATGCATTGGAGAGGAGTAGGCTTGTTATTAGGTCACACCCTTGTTTATGTGATAAAGTTGAGTGGGTATCATATCCATTTGACCCCGGAGACCCTTCATAGGTGTGTGATCTTTTAATGGTACCACCCTCTGGATGGTCCTATCCTTGTATTGAGTGGAATAACCAATTCCCTTGTACTACATAACAGACTTCATTGTCATTACAATGGGGAATGCTTGGTTGTTACTTGAGAACATACCACTTTGGCATACTACTTCTTGTGCTAACCCTCATACCATGAGGAATTTGTGGTTGTTTGTCCTTCCTGTGTTTTTGCAAGGTTTGGATTCAAGGATGAATCCTTTTTAAGAAGGGGAGGATGATATGATATCGCCCAGTGACATTCATGCGAGACCTATACTTTAAGGTCTAGACAAGAGGATCCAAGTCACACTCACCCTTGGAGCACAAAAGGGAGCTTGGAAGAGACTCATTACACTACAAGTGAAGCTATTCTATATTTGGATGATCGCATAGAGCAAATAAGAGGATGCCAGTGAATCTGCTTAGTGGTGCGAAGCACGTGCGACATGCATAATGCTTGGTGTGAAACGCACACTAACTCCACACCTCATGTGCGACCAATACAATGGCTGGTGCATTCAGAACTTCAAATGCACCTCAAGCCGCACCAGACCCGTTATGGGCCCATTTTTAAAGGCTTCCAAGGTCACTTTTGGGCCTTGATATTGTAACACCCCAGAATTTGATTCAACTTTTTAAGTTAGAAATTCTAAAATTTCTGAAACTACCAGGAATCACAATCAAGTCTACGATTCGTGGAAGGAATCACGACTCATGGAAATGACTCATGAAACCAGCTCTGCATCTCCCACCTCTGGTTTGAGAACCACGAGTGGAGTCTACGGGTCGTGATTGGTTTCACGGGTCGTGGAAATCACCCGTGGGTCTCAGACTGAGGGTAATCTATTTTCCAGGAACCACGAGTTGGTCCTATGGCTCATGGAAGTTTCCACGAGTCATCCTGTTAAACCGTAGGACCTGATCCATAGCCTGAAACTTTGGCTTAGTAGTTCTACGGTCCTTGGAAATGACCCGTGGAACCTAAAGCCGAGTTTTAAAATAATTTTTTCTTAATTAAGTCCCAGGGGTATTTTAGTCATTACCCACCCTTTTGACTCCTAAGTGAGGTCGTTTTGACCATTTTTAGCATGAATTCTAAACCTATTAGCCTAAGTCCCTTCTCCTTACCTCATTCATCTCCCAAAAAGTAAAAGAACTCTCTCAAGCTCAAGGTCTCAAGCTCCAAGTCCAAGTCTCCTAATCTTTTCAATTTCAAGTGGGTTAACTTCCATCAAGGTATACGAGTATTCAATAATGGGTTCCTTTCACCCTTGTACCCAAAACCCCAAATTTCAAATTGTGATTTCATGAACTTTCAAATTAGGGTTTTTACCCAATTCTTATGGATTTTACTATAAATTACCTTCTCATGATTTTATTATGAAATTCCACTAAATTGCATGATTTTGCATGGGTTTTTACATATCAACTCCTATTTCATGAATTAAAGGCTAATTATGGTAAATTCTACATACATGAAGTGATTTAAGAAAATTGGGCAAATTGATAGCATGATTTCATGAATTTTAAGCAAGTACATGCCTAGTTCCTATGTTTTATGAAAGTATATGTTTATTATGAAATTGAACTAAGGCCATACAAGTTTTCAAGTTATGAATTATTATGCAATGCAAGACACCCGATGTACCATCAATGCTTATGAATTATTTTTCTAAACCAAGGTTCGTGAGTAGTATAAAGATCCGGGGTATGAACATGTTATGAACAAGCTTGACATCTAGATATGTCACATAAATGTGAGCCTTATGTTATATATTTTAGGAGTAGTATTTAGCACCGAGCGATGAGGGTTCTAGATAACCCAAGTCAAAAACTATGTTGCCACCGTAGGTTGCCCTCCGTGGCTTATGACAGGATCCATATGAACATGGTTCTAACTTTGGCCGGTTAGGACAACCTTTTCCAGTGTGGGTGAATGACACTGGACTCCATGTAGCTCAGCATGGTTTACGTCGATTAAGAGAAACTCCCACATGATTATTTTCAAGCTAAGAAGTTATATGATATCATACTTTGAATTTTAACCGTACTTCATGTTTTATGTCTTATATCTTCATAATCCTCTTATGATATTTCTTTATGAAAAGGTTCACCTTAAGCATGTTTTAAGTATGTTTTTATCATGATCATGCATATCTCACATACTCGGTACATCCTATAGTACTGACATATATTTTGTGTTGCATCTTCTTAATGATGCAGATTTAGGTGTTTCCCATTATCCAATCAGTATTGGTGAGTCCTCATTATTTGAGGGCTAGTTATGACTCTAGTTTATTTAGACTACTTATTTTCATACTTTGTGTTAGCTAGGGTCTTGTCCTAGCAACTCCTTATGTCATGTATAGAGGCTTTCCAGACATAGACGATATTTGGGTCTTCTTTGAATCATGTTCTTTTGATTTTATCTTATGGATTGAGTTATCTAATTCGTATTATGCTTCCGCTATGCTTACCTATTATACCTGAGTTATGCTATGACCAAGGGTTAATGGGCACTTGTATCCAGGATCCCATTTTATGCCTAGGGGTAGCCTCGAGGTGTGGCAGATGTAATAACTATAAATAGGGGTTCCCTTCCCTTTAGCTCCTTAGTTGTTTTTGAGTTGATATAGAATTATCAGTTTTGAGATTTTAGCTTGTTAGCCTGGGTGGATTCTCAATTAGTTAATATAGTGTAGAAATCTATTGGGTGGATTCCAAATAGTACTATTGGGTGGATTCTTAATAGTTTAGGTGAGTGATTAAGGGTGGATTCCCTTGGTTGCTTGATAACTTATTTTTCTTGAATTTTACATAAGGATACTCATTTCTGGATTCATTTAGAGTACTTCTGGCTTGTTGGTTATTGTAATGAATTGGGAGGTGAGGGTATAAAGTCCCTTGTTGCCCATAATTGCAATTTCTTAGTGTTAATCCGTATATGTTTTATTTATTTTAATTCCGTATTTGATTTCAATTAGTCTCTCTAATCAAGATCTTATCATCATATCTCCAAGGGTCACTTGGAATCAAAGGGGGTGGGTACATACCTTGGGTTGGAGAGGCCACCTTGACATATTCATGTCCCATCCTTGGCTTGCAAGGCATTCCCACCTCAAGAATCATCTTGGACCAATAGGATTAGTCCTCTCTTGTCTCTTTAAAGTTGGAATCCTTAGAGTCGGATCCCATGATACTTGTCATCTCATCTTTATGAGGTAAACTTTGAGAAACCTCATTGGAAAGTAATTATTTATGAACCTGCAAAAGAGAAGAATTGGTAGTAGGCAAAATGCTAGTACCTTGGTTAGTGTGCACTACAACCTCCATGGTGATGAATCCCACTAAAGAGTGTTCCTCATCTATATCTTTCAAGCATTTACTTGGCTACATATTCACAAACAAGTCATCTTCCTCATTAGCCAAGTCCACCTTTTTATGCACAAGCAATAATTCTTTCTCATTCTTTTCCTCTTCCCTTCAAATCACTTCTCGAAGTTATTTCATGATCTTGTAATCCTCACTCACTTGATAGGGTGTCAAGGGTGCAAGTGTAAGCTTTTGTCCTCCAAATACAAATGAGTACTTGTTAGACCTTTAATGATGTTGTACATCACTCTCAAATTGCCATGGTTTACCAAGCAACATATGACATGCTAGCATAGGCATAGTATCACATAGAATCTCATCTTGATACTTGCCAATGCCAAACCTTATGGTTGCTTGCTAGGTCACCTTCATCTCAGCATTGTCATTAAGCCATTATAACTTGTAGGGGAGAGGATGCTTCTCACTAGGAAGTTGCATTCGTTCAACCAAAGTTCCACTCACAACATTCGTGCAACTCTCACTATTAATGATAAGAGTGCATACCTTATCCATGATCTTGCTATGAGCATGGAACAAGTTCTCTCTTTGATCAAGCTCTTCTTTATCAAGTACCCCCATGATTCATCTCACGGTGCATGATAAGTTCTCATTCACTTGAAAAGGCTCAACATCAATTTACGAGGCTTCATCCTCTTGCCTAACCATAGGCTTACCATCTTCACAACCTAGAAGTTCCCCTCTTCTCAAGAGATGAGCAAAATTTACATTCTCCTCTAACTTCTCTTCATCACAAGCCAAGGGTTCTTCTTCATTAAGCTCATTGTTCTTTCTTATGTCCTCACACTCCTCCTTATTGTACGTACAATATCCATCAAACAAAGCCACAATGGGTCTTCTATTAGGACACTCACTTGCAATATGTCCTCTAACTCGACATCTAAAACATTGAATGGTAGAAGGATGAGGAATGTTAGGTTTAACAAATGTACCTCCTTTAGTCTTGTCGTCCCCTTTCACCTTGTAGTCAGTTGTCGCCTTTGGAATTCTCTTGGATAGATGACGACTTCCATTTACCTTCATCCTTGCTCTATGATAAAGTTAAGGTAAACTTGGACTTGTATGATTTGTCTTCTTTCAAGTCCCTTTCAATCATAGAGGCATCATGAAAAGCCTCCTCTAAACTTGCATAGTGTTGAAGTCTCATGGGCTTTGAGATATCTTATCTCAAGTTGGCAACAAACCGGATCACCGTGCTTAGTATAGGCTCATCAACTTTAGACTTCATTCTCAAACTCTCAAACTCATCATAGTATTCCTTAACACTTTTGGCATCTTGTCAAAGCATGTACACCTTCTTGATAACTTCTTGATGATAAGTAGGTGTAACATACCTCGCTTCCATTAAAGCTAGCAACTCTTCCCATGTAGGCAAGTCATGAATGAGACCTCGGGCTCATCCCCTTACTTTGGACTCCTACCATGTGAATACATAACCCTCAAATTAAGCAATGGCATATTTCACTTTCAAGGCATCCAAAATATTATTGGTGAGAAAGATCCTTTCACTTTGCAATCTCTACTAAAGGAATTCTTCTGGATCACTACTACCTTTGAAGGTTGGAAGAGTAACCTTGATGGTATTCAAACTCCATCCATGGTCACCACAGTTTCCTTGTTGATAACCATACCTATCATCATAGTGGCCACCATTTCTATCACCTCGATAACCATATTGATCACAATTGCAATCATCAAATCATTCATCTCTATCTCTATTACCTTTCCATCTTGCACCTTAATTCTGACCATAATCTCTGAGTTGCACTCTATCTCTCAGTGCACCATAACCTTGTCTCCCACCATATTGAGGTCCATCATAGTTTTGGTTAGCATTCATGTCCTCACACTCTCTGTAGAGTGGGTTATAGTGGCTATCTTGGTAAGGCTCTTGGTTTTGGTTATGTGGTACATGCAAGTTAGCATGTGATGCATTTCAAAGTGGAGTTTGGTTATGTAAACCATTGTTTTGGTTTGCTACAAAAAGACGTTCCTCTTGTAGTGGATAGTCTAGATGAGTGGAGCTTTGTCTAATATTATTTGGAAAGTTAGACATTGGGTAGGAGGGTTGTTAGATTTGTGGGGTAGGGCTTGGTTGTTTCAGGGGTTTCATAACTCATGTGCATGCCTCAGGGTAATAGTCATTGAGGAACTCATGTTCCTATTTGCTCCTGACCCATGAGTGGGGTGAGGTGATCCACCCGATTAGGACTCTCAACATTCACCATCCTATCCTTTATACGATCCATCCTTCCATTCATATTAGCTATGCTCCCATTTATATCCACTATTTGCTTTGTGATTGAGGCAAAGGCTGCCTCAATATTAAAGGAACTCTCTCCTTCATAAGCAAAATCAAGTGCCCTTGACATTGTACCTGTAAAATTCAACACATGAGGTTAGTAGTAAAGTCCCTCACCCTCTCGTATATGAACACTCGCCTACCTTCTATGTGTATTCCGAGGATTGATAGTTCAACTCTCTTTGCTCAACTAAGTCACAAGTCACCTATTCTTTGTGGAGGAATGGACTCTTGTTACCTAAAAGAAGGATGAATCAAAATCAAATGGATGGAGCCAAGAAGGTTTTCAACGATTGCTTAAATGAGAAAAGCTTCACAAGTAATTGGTACAAAATAAAATGGACGCAATAGATCTAACCACAACTAAGTACAACAAATACTTGTTGTTAATTAGTCTTAAGATTTATATATGATGAGAGAATCAAAAAAGATAGAACCTGAGATTTGTTGGAGCAAATCGGTTTTACAACTGCCTATTGGTGCAGAGGTGAGTGCGAAATGCACAAAGGGAAGTGCCCAACGCACCTCACTTCGCACAACCAAACCATAGAACAACTCTCCCTGGTACGAAGTGCTAGTGCAAAATGCACCAAGCAAAGTGCAGGTTGCACCTCACTTTGCACAGCCCCCAGACAGAACACCTGTAGCTTCCATTTTTTACTCTTTTTCAGCTTTTTTGGTACTTTTCCTTCTTAGTACTTGCCCATTTTGGTAAATTTCTTTATGTACCAACACAAGTACTCTTTTCCTTTACTTCTTCTTTGGATCAAACACCTTTAATTCACCTTCTTCTTCAATGAACACCTTGAATAACACCAAGAATATCTACGAATTATAAATTTCCAACTCTCTCAATTCAACTTAGAATGACTCCAAATTTGAAATGTAGCCTCCCCTCGATATAGAGAATAAAGGCCGGTAACAATTAGAATCAAATCACTCCAAATTGAAGAGACCCATTTTGTGTTCTTCAAACTTCAAAAATGGTGAATCCTTCAAACCTCAAACCAAATTTCTTCAAACTTGAGATTCAAGCTATGAATAGGAGATTAAAGCCCAATAGGTTTGAAGCCTTCAATCAACCCAGATCTTGAAATTGTTCTTCAAGCTTCTTCACCCAACAATGGTGAATTCTTCAATTCAACTCCAAACAAGCTTAAATCTCAGATTTAGACTCAATTGATACTAGAGAACACCATTCTTGTACCAGATTTTCAAACAAAACACTAGATCACACAAAAAAAATTTGCAAATATTTTCCAAAATGTTTTTCCTTCAAATTTTTTTTTGAAAATTTCAGATTTATGAACCTAGAATTAAGAATTGTGGGAACAACTTTAGCCTAAGATCTTATATCAAATGATAAGATCTCGATTAGGGAGACTAATCAAAATTCAAATGCAAAAATTAAATAAATAAAAGATATATAGATTAAAGCTAATTTACCAAGTTTATGAGCAACAAAGGACTTTATACCTTCACCTCCTAATTGAACTTGTTCAATAAATAATAATCCTTCAATCAAACAAAGAGACAAATAAATGAATTCACAAATAGATGACTCTATGATTAATTAAGCAAAGAAGTTAACAAGCAATCAAAGAAATCCACCCCTAATCTTAGGAATCCACCTAATAGACTATTAGGAATCCATCCAATAGATTCCTACTACAAGAGTAACCAATTGGGGATCCACCCAAAATTACAAGCTAAATTAGCAACTACAAGCTTTCAAAGCAACATTTAATATTTATCAAAATCTAAGGAATGTAAATGACTAAGGCAGGTATTTATAGTGTTTTCCTTGTACAATAAAAGGCTCAAAAGTGACTTAAGAAGACCCTAAACTCGGCCCATGATAGGTCTGGTGCGGAGGCTGATGCCAAACGCATAAGGCATTGTGCTAAGCGCACACCTTGAGAAAAATGCTTGTGCAAAATACACCAGTGGTTGTGCATGTTGCACCACTTGTCACACCTTGAGGCAGAAACTCTATCAAACTTGTCTTTGCTCTACCACCTTGAGGCAGAAACTCTATCAACCTCGTCTTTGCTCCATGCGATCATCCATAAGTCATAGATCTTTGATCTACATTCTTCAATGGGCTCCAATGCCTCTTTCTTCATGAATATATCTTTTAAGGCTTGAAGATCTTTGGCTTGCTTCAATTGGAGCGTAATGAGGATCTTTCAAGCTACCTTTTGTGCTCCAAGGGTGGGGTGTGGCTCGGATCCTCTTGTCTAGGCCTTAAAGTATAGGTCTAGCATGAATGTCGCTGAGCAATATCATATCACAGAACACCAATAGAATTTATTTTGTTATACTACTACACGAGTATTATCTCCTAATATCAACGTATTTCATACTCAAATGGATTATCGGTGCTCCTTTGATGACTATATCACTCTACGTGAGACATATATTCAAGGTTGGATGGACAAATAATAGAATTTGATTTGTTATATTACTACACAAGTATTATATCCTAATATCAACATATTCCATACTCAGATGGATTATCTGTGTTCTTTTGACTTCTACATCACTACACAAGATATATTCAAGGTTGGACGAACAAATAATAGAAATTGGTTTGTTACAATACTACACGAGTATTATTTCCTAATATCAATGTATTCCATGCTCGGATGGATTATTGGTGTTCTTTTGACTACTATATCACTACATGTGAGAAGTACGTTGGAAGGTCCAATAATAGAATTTAATTTGTTACATTACTACACAATTATTACTTCCTATATCAATGTAACCCATACTTAGACAGATTTTCGGTGTTCCTTTGACTATAATATCACTACATAAAATGCACATTCAAGGTTGGATGGACCAAAAATAGAATTCTGTTTGTTACATTATTACTACACGAGTATTACCTCCTAATATCAATGTAATCCATACTCGTACAGATTATTAGTGTTCCTTTGACTACTATATCACTAAACGAGACATACATACAAGATTGGATGGACCAATAATAGAATTTATTTTGTTACATTACTACATGGGTATTACCTCCTAATATCAATATATTCCATACTCGGATGGATTATCGATGCTCATTTGACTAGTATCACTACATGAGACATACATTCAAGATTAGACTGACCAATAATAGAATTTGGTTTGATACTTTACTACATGAGTATTACTTCCTAATATTAATGTATTCCATACTAGGATATGATAAGATCTCAATTAGGGATAAAGCTAATTGAAATCCAATGCAGAAATTAGATAAGAAAACATATGTGTAATTTCTATCAAAAATAAATTTATGAGAAATATGGGACTTGATACCCACACCTTCCAATTGAATCATAATTCAATAACAAATATGACTTGAATCAACAAGGTAGAAGTACTTGAAATGAATCCACAAATGAGTATTCTCATGTATAATTCAAGCTAAAGAAGTTATCAAGCAACCAAAGGAATCCATCCTTAATCACTCACCTAAACTATTAGGAATCTACCCAATAGACTATTAGGAATCCACCCAATAGATTTTAGCTACACTAAACTAACTAATTGTGAATCCACCCAAGCTAACAAGCTAAAACTCTCAAAGAGATAATTCCATATCAATCAACAACTCCCGAGCTAAAACGAAGGGAACCCCTATTTATAGTCATCACATCAAGGCTCAAAAGTGACTTTGGAAGACTTCAAAATGGGCCCATGATGGGTCTGGTGCAGCTAGAGGTGCGTTTGAAGTGTTGAATGCACCAGCCATTGTGCTGGTCTCACCTTGAGGTATGAAGTTGATGTGTGTTTTACACCAGCTGATGTGCATGTCACACTTGGGTCACACCACTGGACAGATTCACTGGTAGCCTCTTCTTTGCTTCACGCGATCATCCAAATGTGAAATTGCTTCACTTGGAGTGTAACGAGGCTCTTCCAAGCTCCCTTTTGTGCTCTAAGGGTGAGTGTGTCTTGGATCCTCTTGTCTAGACCTTGAAGTAGAAGTCTAGCATAAATGTCACTGGGTGATATCATATCATCCTCCCCTTCTTGAAAAGGATTCATCCTCAAATCCATAAATTGCAAAAATATAGGAAGGACAAACAACCACAAATTCCTTATGGTATGAGGGTTAGCACATGGGTTAGCACAAGAAGTAGTATGCCAAAGAGGCACATTCTCAAGAAATAACCAAGTATTCCTCATTGTAATGACAATGAAGTCAATATATGGAGTACAAGGGAATTGGTTATTCCACTCACCCAAAATATAGGACCATCCAAAGGGTGGTACCATTAAAAGCTCACATACCTTTGAAGGGTCTCTGGGGTCAAATGGATTTGAGACCCACTCATCTTTATCACACCAACAAGGGTGTAACCCAATAACAAGTCTATCCCTCTCACATGTATTTTCAAGACTATGAATATCAACGAATGCAAAGAAGGTAGTAGAGAAAGGATTGAAGGTCACCAAACTCATCCCATGTGTTCTCAATTGTAAATCTATACTTCAAACATTGAATGCTAGCAAGAATTTCATCACTATTTAGAACACAAGGAGGGAGATAAGGCATTATAAGTACAATTCACCTACCTTTCTCACACAAGCTCCCGAAGGGAGTGTATCAACACATAGAGTTATGCCACTATAGAGATTGAAGGAACTATGGGTTACATTTTCCTTCAACATGTAGTCCTCCCAAAAAGTTGGGTTCTCCTTAATCATGAGTTATAGCATACTCCTAAGAGTTCATCCTAACATTTAGACTTTTCCATCCATATAAGTGTGACAAGGAGTAGGAAACAAAAGTTGGGCATCAAGTACGCACCATGGACTCTTTCCAGAGAAACAAATAGATGGGGCTTCCGAGTTGTAGAGCTCACACAATTTAAGCATAGAATCAACAAACCATGAAGAGGTTTGAGACATATCGACACTCTCATAGTAGGACATTAAGTCACACAATTTAAAGAATTGGCCTACCATAGGAAAAATATCATCATGACTCCAAGGGTGATATGATATTGCCCGGCACAACCCCTATGAGACCTCACTAGAATCTAAGATAGAGAACTCCAAGCCTTACAAGCCCTATTCATGAAGAAAGAGGCATTGGAGACCATTAAGGGGCGTAGGTCAAGGATTTACATCTTATGAATGATTGCATGGGAAGACAAGGCTGCCAGTGATATTGCTTAAAGGTGTGACATGACTTCTTGTGATGTGAAATGCACCTCAAACGCATAAGGCTACCAAAATGTTTCTGCTCAAAATGGTCTGAAGTGTTGATGCAACACGCACATCTCATGGTGCGAACCGCACCTCAAATGCACCCCCTGTGCATTGGGCTAAGTTGGAGTGTCTTTCAAAATAGCTATAAATAGGGGTTCCCTTCCCTTAGCTAGACAAATTTTGATAAATATTGAATGTTACTTGAAAGCTTGTAATTGCTAATTTATCTTGTAGTGGGTGGATTCCCAATTGGTTACTCTAGTTGTATAAATCTATTGGGTGGATTCCTAATAGGTAGTTGAATGATTAGGGGTGGATTCCTTTGATTGCTTGTTAACTTCTTTGCTTGATTAATCATAGAGTCATTCATTTGTGGATTTATTTGTTTGTCTCTTTGTTTGATTGAGGAATTATTGTTTGTTAATTATGTTCAATTAGGAGGTGAGGGTATAAAGTCCCTTGTTGACCATAAACTTGGTTAATTAGCTTTAATTCACATATCTTTTGCTTATCTAATTTCTGCATTTGGATTTCGATTACTCTTCCTAATCAAGATCTTATCATTTTGTATCAGAGATTAGGCTAAAGAGTTGTTCCCACAATTCATAATCCTAGGTTCATAAATCTGAAAATTTCAAAAAAAAATGAAGAAAAAACATTTTGGAAATTTTTTTACAAAAAAAAATTGTTGATCAAGTGTTTTGTTTGAAAATCTGATACTAGACTTGTGTTCTCTAGTATCAATTGAGTCTAGATCTGAGATTTGAGCTTGTTTGGAGTTGATTTGAAGAATTCACCATTGTTGGGTGAAGAAGCTTGAAGAACAAGTTCAAAATCTGGGTTGATTTGAGTCTTCAAACCTATTGGGCTTTGATCTCCTATTCATAAGGAGATTGAATCTCAAGTTTGGTAGAATTTGGTTGAGGTTTGAAGGTTTCACCATTTTTGAGTTTTGAAGAACTTGAAGAACACAAAATGGGTCTCTTCAATTTGGAGTGATTTGATTCTAATTTGTATCGAACTTTGTTCTCTATATCGAGGAGAGTCTACGTTTAAAATTTGGTTTCATTTCGAGTTGAATTGAGTGAGTTGGAAATTTGAAATTCATAGGTGTTCTTGGTGTTCTTCAAGGTGATTGTTGAAGAAGAAGGTTAAATAATGTTTATTGATCCAAAGAAGGAGTAAAGGAAAAAGGTACTTGTGTTTGTACTAAAGGGAATTTACCAAAAAGGGAAAGTACTAAGAAGAAAAGGTACCAAAAAGCTAAAAAAGAGTAAAAGGTATGGCTATCGACAAGGAGATCGTGGTGACCATTAACGGAGTTTGAACACCATCAAGGTTACTCTTCCAACCTTCAAAGGTAGTAGTGATCCAGAAGAATTCCTTGAATGGCGGATACAAAGTGAGCGGATATTCCTCACCAACAATATTTCAGATACAATGAAAGCCAAATATGCCCTTACTCAATTTGAGGGATATGCATCCATATGGTGGGAGTCCAAGGTGAGAGAATGAGCCCGAGATCTCATTTATGATTTACCTACATGGAAAGAGTTGCTAGCCCTTATGGAAGTAAGGTATGTTACACCTACCTATCATCAAGAAGTTCTCAAGAAGGTGTACCTCATTCGGCAAGGTGCCAAAAGTGTTGAACAGTATTATGATGAGTTTGAAAGCTTGAGATTGAAGTCGAAGCTTGAAGAACTGGTATTGAACACAATGATACAATTTGTCACCAACTTGAAGCAAGACATCTCAAAGGCGATGCGACTCAAACACTATGCTAGCTTAGAGGAAGCCTATCATGATGCTACCAAGGTAGAGATTGACTTGAAATATGAGAAGTCATTCAAAACCAAGGGTGCTACAACTTCTTCATGGAACAAAAACAATGACAATTGGAAGTCTTCTACCACTCGGGAGTACACAAAGTTGATAATCCAAAGTTGATAAGCCAAAGTGGAATGACAAGGCTAAAGAAGGTAATCAATCAAAACCTATCTTTCCTTGTCCTTCTACCATTCAATGCTTTGATGTCAAGGGAGGGGACACATTTCTAGTGAGTGTCCCAACCGAAGAACAATTATGGCTTATAAGGATGGATACCATACCAAAGAAGATGAAGAGTGTGGTGAAGAGAGTGGTGATAAAGAACCCAAAGGTGATGATGATGGAACACCTTTGAATGATATGAGAGGATAGAAGTGAGGCCAAACTTTGCTATGCTTGTGAATGCAAGATTACCTCTAGAGTGTGATGATGATAAGCCATTGCCCTTAAACATGAATTTGTCTTGTGTTGTGAGGCGGATTATGAGAGCTATTGCTAAAGAGGAGCTTGATCAATGGGAAAACTTGTTTCATGCTAGATGCAAGATCCTAGACAAGATTTGTGCCTTGATCATTGATAGCGGGAGTTGTACTAATATTATGAGTGACACTTTGGTGTAACGAATGCAACTTCCCACCAAGAAGCATCCTAGTACTTACAAGCTCCAATGGCTCAACAAAAGCGGTGAAATAAAGGTCCTCAAGCAAGTAAGTATCAAATTTAGTATTAGTAAATATCAAGATGAAGTTCTTTGTGATATTGTACATATTGCTTGGAAGGCCTTGGCAATTTTATAGAGATGTTGTACATCAAGGGAGAACCAACAAGTATTCCTTTGTATTTGGTCGTAGAAAGTTCTCTCTTGCTCTTTTAACTCCCTACCAAGTTAGTGAAGATTACAGGATCATGAAGGAGCTCGGGGAGAAAATGAAATTGGTGGAGGATGTTAGTACAAGCTCTACATGTGTTCAAGAAAAGGGAGATGTCTTGGCTAAAAAGATGAGCAAGATGTGCATGGTAGCTAAGACAAGTAATTATTTGAAAGGTGTTGATGAGGAACGCTTCCTAGTGTGCCTTGATAACAAGGACCTATTTGATAACGGAAATACAACAAACAAGAAGACACTAGCTATTACAGTTTTGCCCTTAATGAAGTAAGGGCCTTGTTTGGTTGCCTTCTTTTGGGAATTCTTGAATTCCTCCTTCCACCTCACTTTAATGGACCACCCTCACATTGTATGCTTTCCTTTTCATGAACATCGTACGTGTCATCTATACCATCCATGCTCGTGTCAACCATGCTATCCATGCTAGTATCACCTAGCATGGGTCGATCCCTATTTGTGTACTTATGGGTGGCAGCCTAGGGGCGAAAGCCTAGCATGGGTCGATCCCAATTTGTATATTTATAAGGGCAGCATCCCAGGGGTTAAATTGCCTAGCATGGGACTCCTCTTCTACCACTGATCAGTTGGTCACGTGTATTACATGCCTTACAATGATCATAAAGCAAAGAAGAGTAACCAAAGAACGTATTATACATGATTTCACAAGTGTAAGCAAATGTGATCTTCTGTTCTTATTTACATGTTTATGCACTGATACCTGATTCTATTTGAGCTCTTGTTTACATATGGGTTACTTTATGCCTTACATATTCAGTACATTCTCTCGTACTGACGTCCCTCATGGGGACGCTGCATTTCATGTCGCAGGCATATGTACTCTGGCTAGTAGACCTCCCCAGTAGGAGCACATGACACTCGACTGCTTTTGGTGAGCTCCAGGTTGATTCGGGGCTTTACCGAGTCTTTGGTATATATTTTGGGTATTGTATAGTTAAGGGTAAGGCGGGGCCCTGTCCCGACCTAAACTAAGTTTGTCTATCTTGTAGAGGCTTTGTAGACCAATGGTAAAGTAAAACTTAGTTATGTCTTTGCTCTTAACAGTTGTGGCCTCAATGGCCAGATCGTGTACATAAGTTTGGGGCCTATCTATGTTGGTCTTGTTATTCAGGCAACTTATCTATAGTCAAAGCTTCTTAATTGTCATAGTTATATGCATGATGAATCACAGGTTATAAGTTGGTTCTCTCGGGCCTTTAGGGCATCGAGTGCCTGTCCGTCTAAATGGAATTTGATGCGTGACAAAAGTGGTATCAGAGCAGGTCATCCTAGGGAGTCTACAAAGCCGTGTCTATGTAGAGTCTTGCTTATGGGTGTGTTGTGCACCACATCTATAAACAGGAGGCTACGGGACATTTAGGAGTTGTCTCTTTTTCTTCATCTCTTAGATTGTGCAATAGAGCCAATGTTATAGGTTTATCGTATCTAACCTTTAAATTATTTTTATTATAGCAAAAATGCCGGTTACTAGGAAAAGTAAGAGTACTGGTAAGCAAGTAGATGTGGCTACTGGAGAAGGGACCAGCAAATCACCACCTAGACGGGCTAATCAAAGTGAGGCTCAACTGTCTTCATCACGGACTTCCTCCACTCCTCCGTCTCCAGAAGAGCTAAGGAGGGCAGCAGCACCCCAAGAACCACCGGTTAATGCTACTGACCAAGATGTAAAGAATGCAGTCCAATTGTTGACTCGTATACTTGCTGGTCAAGGACAAGGGCAAATAGGTACTAGTGGTGCAAATAGGGAAGCTAGTGTGCGGATACGTGATTTCCTTAATTTGGACCCTCCATCATTCACCGGGTCAGATCCTAATGAAGATCCGCAAGACTTTATTGATCAAATCCAAAGGACCTTAGATATTATGCATGTATCTGGTAAGGAAGCAGTTGAGTTGGCAACATATAGATTAAAAGGTGTGGCTATATTGTGGTACGAAGCTTGGAAACAATCTAGGGGTATAAATACCCCTTCAGCTAAATGGAAAGAGTTTAAAAAGGCATTCCTTGACCATTATCTGCCATTGGAGATTCGGGAGGCCCGTGCAACTCAGTTCTTAAATCTTCACCAAGGGAATATGAGCGTGAGAGAGTATAGTCTCAAGTTTAATTCTTTGGCCAGGGATGCTCCTAATGTAGTAGCTACTATGGAGGATAGAGTTCATCGTTACGTGGATAGATTGGATTCATTCCTGGTTAGGGATTGTACTATTGCTGCTTTGAACAAAGATATGGATATAGCAAGGATACAAGCTTTTGCACAAAAGATGGAGGATCAAAGGCAAAGGAGAAAGACACAAGAGTCGGAAAGAGGGCAGGCCAAGAGGGCCAGATCTATGGGCCAGTTTACGCCATCCCAAGGTGAGTTTAGGCCTCGGTTTTCTAATAGACTTTCTAGGCCATCATCTTCCTACTCTACAGCTAGCGCTCCACCTCGGTTTCAAGGGTCTAGGGCTAATCAATTTGGGCAAAGGAGTGAGAGTCAAGGCTCACAAGTAGCAGGGTACCAAGAACAGGGAAGTGCGACCCAACCAAGACCTCCTAGACAATCTTGTAAACAATGTGGAAGAAATCATCCAGGTATATGTCGGCTCGGAACAAATGTTTGTTTTTGGTGTGGTACACCGGGACACATGATGAGAAATTGCCCTCAAAGGGGCATGGGTAGCATGGCACAACCTACTGGATCAATTGCTGCATCATCATCATCGGTGCCTTCTTTAGGTAGAGGGCCACAGGTGCCTGCAGGTCGTGGTAGAGGTGGTAGAGGAACTGCTAGTTCTAGTGGAGTTCAAAATCGTACATATGCTCTAGCGAAACGACAAAATTTGGAGGTTTCACCTGATGTGGTTACAGGTACATTGTCCATCTTTTCATATAATGTATATGCATTAATTGATCCAGGCTCTACACTATCATATGTAACTCCATTGATTGCTGGAAAGTTTGAAGGAACGCCAAAATTATTGGTTAAACCATTTGAAGTATTTACGCCAACTAGCGAGTCTATTATAGCTAGAAAAGTCTATCGTAATTGCATAGTAACTGTTTGTGACCGTAACACATTGGCTGACCTTGTTGAGCTAGATATGCTAGATTTTGATGTT
>QJPP01002320.1:0-131573 GCA_003996215.1 Jaltomata sinuosa | reverse complement strand
GCAATAACTTTACCATGTTGCATTAAAACGCAACCTAACCCAAGCCTTGAAGCATCACAATAAACAACATAACCTTCTGTGCCCTCTGGCAGAGTTAAGACAGGTGCTGAAGTAAGCCTGTCCTTCAACTCCTGAAAACTCTGGTCACATGCATCAGACCACTGGAACTTGGCAGCTTTATGAGTCAACTTTGTCAATGGTGCAGATATAGAAGAAAACCCTTCTACAAACCTTCGATAATAACCTGCTAAGCCCAAAAAACTACGGATCTCTGTAGCATTCAAGGGTCTCGGCCAATTCTTTACTGCTTCAATCTTTTGGCCGTCAACTCTAATACCTTCGTCTGTAACTATATGGCCAAGAAAAGCCACCGAAGTCAACCAAAACTCACATTTGGAGAACTTCGCATATAATTTATGATTCTGAAGTGTGTGCAATACTGCACGTAAATGATCAGCATGTTCGGCTTTGGACCGTGAGTAAATCAGGATATCGTCAATAAATACGATCACGAATACATCTAGGAATGGCTTGAATACCCGATTCATTAGGTCCATAAAAGCTGCTGGGGCATTAGTAAGCCCAAAAGACATTACTAGAAATTCAAAGTGGCCATACCTTGTCCTAAAGGCTGTTTTTGGAACATCTACCCCTTTAACACGTAACTGGTTATACCCCGACCGCAAGTCAATCTTTGAAAAACATTTGGCGCCTTGCAACTGATCAAAAAGGTCATCAATCCTTGGAAGCGGATACTTATTCTTGATTGTAACTTTGTTCAGTTGTCGGTAATCGATAAACATTCTCAAGGACCCATCCTTCTTACGAACAAACAAAACTGGTGCACCCCATGGCGATGTACTAGGCCTAATGAAACCTTTTTCGAGTAGATCCTTTAATTGTTCCTTTAACTCTCTTAATTCTGCAGGAGCCATCCTGTAAGGGAGAATTGATATTGGCTGAGTATCTGGGAGTAGGTCAATGGCAAACTCAATTTCCCTTTCTGGAGGGATTCCTGGAAGCTCATCCGGGAATACATCTAGAAATTGACTCACCACGGAAACCGATTGAAGAGTCACTGGTCCATCCTCTGTGCTTTGTACTAGGACTAAATGATAAATATAGCCTTTAGAAATCATTTTCTGGGCTTTAAGGTAGGAAATAAACCTACCCCTTGGCGTGGCAGCATTACCTTTCCACTCTAGGATTGTTTCTTCCGAAAAATGGAATTTGACAACCTTATTTCTACAATCGATATTAGCATAACATGCAGCTAACCAGTCCATGCCCATAATGACATCGAAGTCAATCATATCTAATTCGATTAGATCAGCTGAAGTGAGATGGTCATAAATCCACACTGCACAATCTCGATAAACTCGTCTAGCTATAATAGATTCACCAACTGGCGTGGATACAACAAATGGTCTAGGCAATAACTCAGGGCCTACCCCCAACTTACTAGCAACGAGCGGGGTAACATATGAAAGAGTAGAGCCAGGATCTATAAGTGCATAAACAGCATGAGTAAAAATAGTCAATGTACCTGTAACAACATCAGGTGACGATTCCAAGTCCTGGCGACCGACTAGAGCATAAGTGCGATTCTGACCACTGCCTGAACTGGATGCTCCTCCTCCTCCCCTACCTCTACCACGACCTGGTATAGCCTGTTGTCCTGTCCTTGGGGGACGAATAGTAGATGAAGAAGCTGCCATCGACCCTGTAGGCTGGGATATCTCACTCCTACCTCTACTCGGACAGTCTCGCATAAAGTGACCAGGATGCCCACATGAATAACAAGTATCTGAACCCAGGCGACATATCCCAGGATGCTTCCTACCGCACTGAACACAAGGTGGCAAAGGTGGCCTCATCTGACCTGAATTCCCCTGGCGATAGGAACTGGATGCACCAGAACTATGGCCTGGTCCAGTCTGAGAAAAACGATCATACCTCTGCCTTTGCAACTGATATGGGGCACCACTAGTAGGGTGGGGTGATCGCCTATTAAAATTTGGCCTAACATTACCTCGTGGCTCTACATAGGACCCAATAGATCTAGCCCTCTTATTCTGATCCCTTTCTCGGCTTTGGTTATCTCCAATTTGTACTTCAAGATCCTCTGCAGTCTGAGCAATAGCCTGTATCTTAGAAATATTCATATCCTCTTGTGTGGCTGCTATTGTTAATTCCTTAATCAATTCATCCTTAAGACCACGCACATATCGATGAACTCTAGCTCGCATCGTACTCACAATATCGGGGGCATACCTGGCTAATGAATTAAATCTGAGGCTATACTGTCGAACATTCATATTGCCCTGCCTAAGGGCTAGAAATTGATCAAGTCTGGCCTCTCGAACCTCCTGTGGAAGATAGTGAGCTAGGAAGGCCTCTGAAAATTCCTCCCACTCAGCTGGGGGTGCATTTGATCCCCTAGACCGATCCCAAGCCTCGAACCATAAAATGGCCACATCTCGTAACCTGAAAGATGCAAACTCCACTGCCTCCACTACTGTTGCATGCATGACTCGAAGTACTCGATATGTATGATCAATAAACTCTTGAGGATCCTCACGTGGGTCAGAGCCTGTAAATATAGGAGGACTTAGGCTGATAAACTCTCGAGCCCTAGAACTTTCTGAGCCACCTGACCTAGCACTCGTTGATGCCCCAATTTGTTGTTGTTGTGTGGCTACCATCTGGGTCAATAATCGAACAACACTCCTGATGTCCTGGTCCTCTGCTTCAGGTGGAGGAGCTACATGTGCTGGTTCATCTCTAGCTATCTCAGATGCCACTGGAGCAGGTGGGGTCAGGGGTACTGGATCCCCTCTAGTCTCATCAGGTACTTGATAAACTGGGATCTCTGGTGTCGGTGATTCACTTTGAGCCTCAAATCTATCCAATCGGATAGGCGGGGAATGACTAGTACCTTCCCCCGTATCCGTGCCAACCCGTCGGCTACTCATTTGTCTAGTCACAGGCATTTCTGTAGACAAGGAAGAGAAAAACATGAATTAGACTTCAAACATCTTATGACCTCGCTCTATTGCACGATCTAGCAAATGAAAGAAGGATAACATTTCCTAAATGTCCCGTAGCCTCATGATTATAGGTATGGTGCACAACACACCCATAAACAAGACTCTACTAGACACGGCTTGTAGACTCCCTGGGATTCGACGTGCTCTGATACCAAGTTTGTCACGCCCCAAACCATGGGAGACATGACCGACACCCGGAGCCCCAAAAGGCCGAGGGTGCCAAAATAGAGTGTATCTCTGTTGAACCTGCTGGGGGTCTGAGACCGACAAGGTCTCTAAGAATTACAATTTGAAACACTGAAAGCTCAATAGTAGTTAAGCAACTCAAGGCCTATCAGGCTATTATCATAGTAGATAACTAATAACAACGCCGACAAGGCCATACCCAACACTGATGTACATATACACGTCTACAAGCCTCTAGGAGTAAGTAAAATATCTCATATCCAGGACAGGGCCCTGGACTACCCATAAGCTGTACATATACATAACCTGGTCAAAATATAAGCTAGACCTCTGACTCGTCAGCTCCAGGAAGAATGGAGCTTACCAAAATGGCTGAACTCCGCAACTCCTACTGAAGAGGTCTATCTGGGTTTCTGTCTGGACCTGCAGGCATGAATGCAGTGCCCCCAGGCAATGGGGCATCAGTACGACAATAATGTACTGGCATGTAAGGTAGAAGCATAAAAGCAAGTCGCAAGTAGTAAATCTGAACAAGATAAAATATGAAACTTGTAAACTGTAATTGGTAAGACTCGTTAAGCTCTTTCTCCTTTATTCTTTTTAGAACACAACACATGCATTAACTCACGCTGCAACTCACTCTTTATAACCCACACTGAACCACAACAGCGCCTCGGCGCACCCTATATTTAATAGCCTCAATATGGCAGTAGCGCCTCGGCGCACACTATGTATATAATGGCCTCAATATGGCAGTAGCACCTCGGTGCACACTATGTATATAATAGCCTCAATATGGTAGTAGCACCTCGGTGCACACTAACACGCAAACCACGCATAATAAGTGTATTACTAGATTGACCTTCAAAGCTATTCTTGTTATTTATGAAGGTTCATTTAGATAACGTCTTTAGCCTTGGCTTACTAGGTGTTGGAATCAACATACCAAACACATATAAATGGGGATTGACTTTCTAACTTTCCTTGTATACTTTCTAAAGCTTGATTAGAGATCACAATACAAAGAAGAAACTCGACAAAAGGATAACTTACGTTTCGTGCAAAAAGAATCGGATTTTTATAAGAAGGCGACTTGAATCACCATAATGTATAAATTAGTTCCTTAAGACTTGTTGAGTTACCAAATCAGCTCTCTTACAACAAAATACTCAAATTCCTTCTTTCGGAGATTTAGAGTTCTATTTCTAGATTCATGCCGATAAGGAATAAAGAAGCCTTAACATACCTCGTTCTTTCCGAAGATTGCGCTTACCACAACTTGGACTTTCCTTTATTAAGTTAATCTACAACACAAGGGTATAATGAAGCTAATATTAGCTCTTAAACCTGCTGCAACATTCCCAAAACAGTAGCTAAACATTTCCCGGGCAGATTTACGTATTTTGCATTAATTAAAGGTGTATCGTCACACCTTTCTCCCCTATCCAATACACATCACACACACACCAACCTACTGCCTCCAATAATACAAAACACATCAAACAGCCCCTACACAACTCACCATGTCGAAATACAATAGCAACACATTGAACCCACGGCTTCCGATCGCTGTCCCGTGAGTTCTTAACAACAATTCAACAACAATTGTCTATCCGAACTTCAATCCAAAAATATTATCATGGGCAGAGTACTTACCACACTTGAAGGGGTGTTTTTATCCTCTTTTTATTGATGCTTTAAAATCTTAAGTACCCCCTACACATACACCAACAAGAGAAGAAGAAATCTCTTAATTGTTACACAATTTCCATGTGTTAAATCATAAGAAAGGGCTGCCATAGTTCATGTCTTTCTTACCATAGGATATCCTAGCTATATGTAGTAGATTAATACCAAGATAACAAGTTGTTTAACTCACCTTAAGCTTCAATTAATCTTGGTCTTCTTAGAACCCTAAAGGGAGAGAAGGGCTGCCAAAAAGAAATGAGATAAGAGAGAATTTTCCAGCTTTTTGTGATCAACATTGATCAGCAAATGGCCTATATAAAGGGACCTTTTTGGCCGACTTTTTTTTTGAGTATATTTGGGCCAAAATGGGTCAAGAAACTTGGGCCAAAATTACCCTTTGCTTGGGCCTCAAAAGGGTTAAGTTTTGGGGCTGATTTTGGGCTTCTCTTGGGTCAAAATGTGGTCAATATTGGTGGCTACCTTTTGTAGTTGTTTGGGCCAGATTTGGTTGTGCTTTGATGGGCCAACTTTAAGCTTCATTTGGGCTACCATTAGGTCTAATAATCCATGGTGTTGCTGCCCGTAATCGGCCCTCGGAACTTAGTTCGTTAGCGTAGGTAGGTGATGCACCTACTTGTCACCTAAGAGCTTAGATAAGTCGAGCAAGTACCTCACTTGTTTTATCTCATTTTCAAAACCCTCCTCCTTATAATTTAACTTAACACTTATATACATTTGACCATTTCAAATTCTAGGCCAAAGTACCCCTTCACAATCTCGAACTCAAATACCTTCGTCGATATTTACTTAGTCACATAGGTTTTGAAAGGTACGGGGTGTTATATGTTTATAGGTTAAACCCTTTTTGTGACACACATATTTCCATAATTACATGTAGTTCGTGCTTATTTGCATACATGACTATATTTTTAATATAACTTGATTGTTTAAATGCTATATTCCTTCATGTATACCTACATAAGTAGGAGGTAGAGATTAAGCTTATCCCTGACAGAGGACAAGTAAGACTTAAGTCATCAATTGCAGAAGGACGGGATTGATCATTTATGCTTGATGTGCCGGGATTCTACGGCACATTTGACGCCATTAACTAAGAACACTCGCGAGTTTTCAAGCAATCCTTGTGGTTTTTGATGTTTTATGTTATATTTGCAGGAAATGGAGACAAAGATAGAAAAGGAAGGAAATATGATCAAAGATCTCCACTGGATAGGAGTGGTGGCTGGCATGAATAGCCACCAAACACTTGGTGGGCCGTCAGCCAAGCCACCAAGTATGGCAGCAACACTGGATAAGAGTGGTGGATGGAATGATTGGCCACCACACACTTGGTGGGCCGTCAGCCAAACCACCAAGTCTGGCAGCAACACTGGATAAGAGTGGTGGCTGGCATGACTGGCCACCACACACTTGGTGGGCCATCAGCGAAGCCACCAAGTCTGGCAGCAACACTGGATAAAAGTGGTGGCTGGCATGACTGGCCACCACACACTTGGTGGGCCGTCAGCTAAGCCACCAAGTCTGGAAGCAACATTGGATAAGAGTGGTGGCTGGCATGACTGGCCACCAAACAGTTGGTGGCTCGTCAGCCAAGCCACCAAGTCTGGCAGCAACACTGGATAGGAGTGGTGGCTGGCATGACTGGCCACCACACACTTGGTGGGCCGTCACCCAAGCCACCAATATGAAGCAAAGGCAGCATACCCACTGGATAGTGGCGACGGCCACACTGACGGCCAGTCACTCATGTGACGGTCCGTCAAGTGGGCCACCAAATACAAAGCGGGATTCCGAAAAATCTATTTTTGGACTTTATTTCCTGGACTGCTATAAATACCCAGTGTTAGGGTTATTTTATTATTCATTACTCGATACTTTGTTACATGTTTTGGATGACTTTTTGAGAGGAATACTACGGCACCAATGTATTCTTCTTCTTCTTCCATTGTTCTTGGGATTTTTGGCTTCTTGTTCTTAGATAATTTAAGCTTGTGTTCATATATCGTAAGAATCTTTTCTTTCTATTATGAATATGATTTTCTTCTCTTTCTCTAATAGCATGAGTAGCTAACTTCCCATAACTAGGGTTGTGGGATCCATGGATTAGTAATTATCTAGGGTTCGAGTGAATTTGGGTTTGGTTTGTATGCATATCACGTTGTTAATCTTGCATTTTTACTATTTTCTAATGGTTGCAAACATTAGAACAAGCCTAGGTTTGATTTTCTTGAACAAAGGAATAAAAACCGGGAAAATTAGATTAACAACAAGGATTCGGCACTACTAACTCCCGTCTAATGGTTGACGCTCTAGCGAGGTTAACCTACTTGGGGTGTAAATTGAGCTTTGTATTGTATCTTTTCAAGTTCGAGAGAATTGAAAAGAAAAGCTTCTATTTGGTTGAGAAACGTTTAGACGTAGGAATGAATTCAATTACTTTGTGTTATGCATATGAAAAGAATCCCGTCGAACTCCAACTCGTGATTGTTTATGAAGCCATGGTGAACACATCCCTAGATCGCTTCTCATATTAATTATTACTCATTGAAACTCGTAAATTATTATTTGCATTGTTCAAATATTGATCACACAAACCCCCCATTTACCGGAAACTATTGATTACTAGCCAACTAAGTCACTAACGACTTAATTTGCACCTTATTCCCTGTGCGATCGACCCCAACCTTAGTTGGGTTCTATATTTGATAGTGACCGCTTATGCTTCTTAACTGAGGTGTAATTTGGGCATTATCAAATTTTGGCGCCGTTGTCGGGGAATACGGTTGTTTATTAAGTCCGGTGTGTTTATTTGACTCTTAGTCATATTTCCTGCTTTTACTTTTATTTGTTGTTTTTGTTTGTTATAGGGTACAGAGTTGTGCATGCCAAGTACCCGACGCTCGGGTGAACCAATATTACCCTACGACCCCGAGCTCGCAAGAACACTAAGGCAAACCATGAATGCACAACAACATGAGGCAACAAGGCTCGCTGCAGAACAGCAGGCTCAACAGGCTCAGCATCACTTGAATGCTGAGGATATCGAGGATGATATTGCATTAGATAGAGTTGGTGCTACGGGCGCCATTGTTCTTCCTTCGCTAGCGCCCTGGGCCAAGTTCAACATTACTAGCACAATGATTCAGCTGTTGAATTTGAGAGGGTTGTTTCGTGGTGTGGTTGGTGATGACCCCAACAAGCACCTGATGAATTTTGTGAGCATCTGCAAGTCGTTTGAATTGCCGAGAGTGAATCAGACGGTCATCAGGCTTAGGTTGTTCCCACTGTCTCTGTCTGATAAAGCAGCGATGTGGTTGACTGAGCTAACTCCCGATTCTATAACAACCTGGGGAGAGTTGACAGAAGCTTTCCTAGAAAGGTTCTTTCCTCCCTCTATGATGATACAGTTGAGGGACGAAATCAGCAATTTCAGGCAACAACCTCATGAGGCCTTACATGAGACCTGGTTGCGGTATAAGAAAAAGCTGTCACAATGCCCAAACCATCAGTTGACCGACAACTTTTTGATGCAGACATTCTATAGGGAACTGAATTCGGCTACCAAGCTGACACTGGATAACGCAGCAGGTGGAGCATTTATGGGTCCCACTTTTATTGAGGCCACAACTATTTTGGACCGGCTCACCAAAACCAATAGGGCCTGTAATACACGGGATACAGAGGTAGCAGCTAGCACTTATGCAGTTGGTATGTCAGCAGAGCAGCGCAGGAAGGAGGAAGAGCGGGACCCAGATATGGCCTATCTGAAAACGCAAATGGACCTACTGACAAAGCATTTGTTGTCAGGAGGTATTGAGAAAGTGAAAGCTTTGGGTTCCCAAAGTAGAGCAGCAGAGTCTGGGTCTGATGAGGAGGCCAATTATTTGGGTGGTTTCCATGCTTATGGCCAAGGAAACCAAGGTCGGAACAATTACTATGAAAATCCGGGTTATAAGAGTCGAGAACAAGGTGATTGGAGGAGCAAAGACGTTAGAGGTGGATTATATATACCACCTGGGAATCGTGACAAAGCTAGAAATGAGTCAGGGACGTCCAAACTAGAGTATACGATGGCTAAGATATTATTGAAGGTAGAATCGATTGACTCCAGGTTAAAGGAGATGAGGACTGAATTATCAGCAATGAGTCAGGTAGTGGATTCACATTCCACCTCGATCAAGCAATTAGAGCAGCAAGTGAGTCAAATCTTGGCGTATCTAAATTAAAGGAAGACAGGTACCTTATCGAGTGACACCATTCAAAACCCGAGTAATGATGGGAGTTGTATGTCGATCACTATGAGAAGCGGTAAAATATTATCGGAATCACATCCGGTAATTCAGACTCAGAAAGGTAATGTTGCTGAGGTAGATGAGTTAGTAGATGCTGAAAATATGGTCGATGAGGGTGTGAGGGTATTTGTTGAAAAACCCGTTGTGGTAGAGGATGCTACTCAAGTGCTCACGGATAAAATCAAGGAAGTTGAAAAACATCCAACTATGATGCCTCGGCCACCGTCTCCTTTCCCACAACGGTTGAAGAAGAAAGTGGAAGATAGCAAGTTCCTAAATTTCATGACCATGCTCAAGCAGATATCAGTGAACATCCCACGGGTGGACGCTCTTGAACAAATGCTCGGATATCCCAAGTTCATGAAGGACTTGATTACCAAGAAGAGGTCAGTGAGATTTGAACCACAAGATAACCTCCACCACTGCAGTGCTATTTCTTTAAGATCGTTAGTGGAAAAGAAGGAAGATCCAGGTGCTTTTACTGTTCCCTGTACTATTGGGAAATTCAACTTTGAAAAAGACCTATGTGATCTTGGTGCTAGAATCAACTTGATGCCGCTAGCAGTCTATAAACAGTTGGGTTTGGGAGCTCCCAAACTAACTACCATGAGGGTGTTAATGGCTGACCGTTCAGTAAAGCGACCGATGGGAATATTGTATGATGTGCTGGTAAAGATTGGTAAGTTTATATTCCCAGCTGACTTTGTAATCTTAGATTGCGAAGTGAATTTTGAAGTTCCCATAATCTTGGGACGACCATTGTTAGCCACTGCAAGAGTGTTGGTCGACATGGAAAGAAATGAACTGACATTCAGATTGAACAATGAATTGGTCAAGTTTGATCTGTGTAAATTGATGAAGCCACCAAGAGACATGAGGGTGGTCTCGGTTATCAATGTTATTGATAAAGCCCCTACGGATGTGCATATTGAGGAGAAGGGTTTTATTGAGACCCTAGCTGTTATGAGAATATTGTTGGGATCGCAAGAAGAGAAACCTATAGCAAAAGGCGGTGAGAACAAATCAAGGAAAAGAAAACACCGCAAGAGAACCAGCAAAGAAAAAGAGTTAGAAAGAGTAAAGAAGTTGTCTCGACTAGATGAGGAGCCTATAAAAGAGGAAGTTGGAGCTCAACAGGATGATGTCGCTTGCACCTATTCCAGAGATTGCTCCTGCTTTGGAGACCGTGGCGGTCTCTAACATCATGCCAGACTCTGAGTCCTATGGGCTTCACATGTATTCCTTTCTCTTAAAGTTTTAGCTTTCACATGTATGCATTGGAGACAATGCATGAGTCTAAGTTGAGGGTGTTCGGATACCTGTGAGTCCATCACCTCTGAGGGTTTTTGTTGCCGTGTTTCTTTTCCCTCGGTGTGCTATCTAGTGGAACCGGCATGTTTAGGTTGTAGTTTAAATTTTTTTTGTGTTGTGTTGTGGTGTCTATAGAAAGCATGGATTTTTGAAAGTTGAACTAAAAGGAGCCCCCTCTAAAAAAGTTGATTTTGTACTTATGTTTGAAACGATTGATTGTTCTTGATCCTTGAATGTCATTGTGTGGTTGTGATTGTAATAATTATGCTTAAGCCAAGCTGTTGTTTTGATAGTAGGTAGTGGTATGGGTTCTTGGTGCCAAGTGCGTGTGAGCTTATTGTTATAAACTCTTACTCTGTGCATGCATCTAGAACTTGCCCGGTCTATTTTGTTGAGCTTGAAGTTGGTTGCTTAGGAAAGGATCACAGGCCCTTTTTGTGTGAAGTCCATTTAGCCTAAAAGACTGTCCAAGTGTAAATAACTCTTTTTATCCCTGTTTGAGCCAAAGTTGACTTTATTCTTTCGATAACCTTTTACCTTCCTCTTTTAACTCTGAATCTCTATTTTGGCCCTTGGACATCGTGCACCTCAACTCAGGCAATTAGCCTAAGTTGAGGGTGGCTACTGTAGAGGTACATGATAAGAAAAATGGGGTTAAGTTGACTTTGTTCTTCCAATAACCTCTTACCTTTCCCTTTTTAACTTTGAGTCTCTATTTTGGCCCTGGTCCCTCCTTGGACATCGTGCACCTTAACTCAGGCAATTAGCCTAAGTTGAGGGTGGCTACTGTAGAGGTACATGATAAGAAAGATGGGGTTGTGCTTAATTAGCTGTTGTTGGGGATAAAAAGTGCAGGTGTGTGTCAAATGAAAAGACAGAAAAAGAACTAAAAAGAAGTGAAAAAGAAAGAAAAAGAGTTATCTTGTTAAAAAGGCCACACCTGTAGCAAGAAATAAAGAAATCAAAGGTGATTACGACTGGATGGAAAAAGGTTGAATGGAAATTATAGGTCGATGATTACAAGGAGGGTGTAGCCACTATTCCCTAAATGTATCCTACTTGCACCCGAAGCCTCATTACAAGCCAAAACAAGTCCTGTAGTGATCCTGAGCGGCTTTCTGAAAAACTAAAATAGAATAGCAAGGGAAAGCTTATGGCATTGCATGTGCATTGTTTGAAATCATTTGTGAGTGTGAGGGCCTTACCTAGTCCCAAATCTTGTGTGTGGGACTTTTTTGTGGTGAGGGAACCAAGATTTTTGTATTATCTATTGATTTTTGCGATAGCTGTTATGTGTGTATGTAGAATATTCTATCATATCAGAATGACATGTTTGGATCCTTGCAATTTAGCATTTCATACATTTGTGTGCTATCGGGGGGCTTGATTTAAATTTAATAAACTGTTGAATGGCCATGATTTGATAGAGATATGTGTTTGTATTCTTAGTTGAGTCGTCATTTTGTCTTTGTTGTTATGTTGCTTGACGACAAGCGAATGTTTTAAGTTTAGGGTGTTGATATGTCGGGATTCTACGGCACATATGACACCTTTAACTAAGAATACTCGCGAGTTTTCAAGCAACCCTTGTGGTTTTTGATGTTTTATGTTATATTTGCAGGAAATGGAGACAAAGATAGAAAAGGAAGGAAATATGATCAAAGATCTCCACTGGATAGGAGTGGTGGCTGGCATGACTGGCCACCACACACTTGGTGGGCCGTCAGCCAAGCCACCAAGTCTGGCAGCAACACTGGATAAGAGTGATGGCTGGCATGACTGGCCACCACATACTTGGTGGGCCGCCTTCAGCCAAACCACAAAGTCTGGCAGCAACACTGGATAAGAGTGGTGGCTGGCATGACTGGACACCGCACACTTGGTGGGCCGTCAACAAAGCCACCAAGTCTGGCAGCAACACTGGATAAGAGTGGTGGCTGACATGACTAGCCACCACACACTTGGTGGGCCGTCAGCTAAGCCACCAAGTCTGGAAGCAACACTGGCTAAGAGTGGTGGCTGGCATGACTGGACACCACACAGTTGGTGGGCCGTCATCCAAGCCACCAAGTCTGGCAGCAACACTGGATAGGAGTGGTGGCTGGCATGACTGGCCAGCACACACTTGGTGGGCCATCACCCAGGCCACCAAGATGAAGCAAAGGCAGCATACCCACTGGATAGTGGCAACGGCCACACTGACGGCCAGTCACTCATGTGACGGTCCGTCAAGTGGTCCACCAAATACAAAGCGGGATTTCAAAAATTCTATTTTTGGACTTTATTTCCTGGACTGCTATAAATAGCCAGTGTTAGGGTTATTTTATTATTCATTACTTGATACTTTGTTATACGTTTTGGATGACTTTTTGAGAGGAAAACTACGACACCAACGTATTCTTCTTCTTCTTCCATTGTTCTTGGGATCTTTGGCTTCTTGTTCTTGGATAATTTAAGCTTGTGTTCATATATCGTAATAATCTTTTCTTTCTATTATGAATATGATTTTCTTCTCTTTCCCTAATAGCATGAGTAGCTAACTTCCCACAACTAGGGTTGTGGGATCCATGTATTAGTAATGATCTAGGGTTCGGGTGAATTTGGGTTTGGTTTGTATGCATATCACGTTGTTAATCTTGCATTTTTACTATTTTCTAATGGTTGAAAACATTAGAACAAGCCTAGGATTGATTTTCTTGAACAAAGGAATTAAAACCGGGAAAATTATATTAACAACAAGGATTCGGGACTTCTAACTCCCGTCTAATGGTTGACGCTCTAGCGAGGTTAACCTACTTGGGGTGTAAATTGAGCTTTGTATTGTATCTTTTCATGTTCGAGAAAATTGAAAAGAAAAGCGTCTATTTGGTTGAGAAACGCTTAGACGTAGGAATAAATTCAATTACTTCGTGTTATGCATATGAAAAGAATCCGATCGAACTCCAACTCGTGATTGTTTACGAAGCCATGGTGAACTCATCCCTAGTTCGCCTCTCAAATTGATTATTACTCATTGAAACTCGTAAATTATTATTTGCATTGTTCAAATATTGATCACAAAACCCCCCTATTTACCGGAAACTATTGATTACTAGTCAACTAAGTCACTAACGACTTAATTTGCACCTTATTCCCTATGGGATCAGCCCAACCTTAGTTGGGTTCTATATTTGACAGTGACCGCTTATGCTTCTTAACTGAGGTGTAATTTGGGCGTTATTGGTATCAAATTAGGTAAGGATAAAGAATAAGTGTATACAGGGATCGTCCAAGTAGCTTGAAAGGTAGATTGACCTTCAAAGATAGCTATAGTACACTCGGCTTTTTATGTGTCTACATTACGTCAACATTCAGAAAATATGATTTGTGCCTATGATTCTAGAGTTTTACATGGATGCAGCCCCCTGATGTAGTGTATAAGGTAAGTTACAATATTAGTTATAATTTTTATTTGAGTATAAGGCCAAATAGAGCCTCGTGTATCATCTGTTGAGTATTGTATATGTCGTGATGCTCTGTAAGGCATAGTTGTATGTATTCTGGCTAGCTGACAGGTTCTCGATAGGACTATTTATAAAGGAAACTCACTCGAAATTTTTGAAAATATTAAGAGTTACCCTAACTTTAAGTCCTTATGATGAGTGAGGTGAAGTAGAAGTTGATTAGGTGATCTCATGAATCTCTTGCACAACTTAACACTTAAAGTAAGTTGTAAGCATCATTCGAGGATGAATGATCCTAAGTGGGGGAGAATGTGGCACCTTGGAAAAAAAATCGAATTAAATTTTATGATTCAAATGAGCATAACTTTTAATCTATAAAGAGTTACATGGTGGACATACTTTAAGGAAAATTATAGTGTGTATACATATAAAATTGGGGTGCGTGTATATTTTAAATTGGTAGCATCTTGTTTGTTGCATATTGGGAAATAGTTAAGTGACCCTTATTTATATTATTATTATTATAAATATTTGGTAGTAGGTTATCTTTGACTTTTTCTATAGAATGGATAAGAAGTAAAAAAAATTAAATTAGGTATCACTTTTCTGCTTGGAACTTTTCCAGAACGAAAACAACAAAAGAGCACTATGTGCTTTCTCCTCTTTTAGCGATTCAGCTAGAGGATTTGGGGCATAGGGAAACACTAATTTTCATGGATAAAGGAAAGATTACAATCCAAAAATCATAGACAATTAGTAGTCTCCATCCAAGTATTTTGAAGATTCCATCGATAACTTAAGTTGATATTTGCATTTCAAGAGGTAAGTTCTTTATTCTTCTCTTGAATATAGATATGGAACACATGCTTGGGATATACTAAAAGGTGGAAATCACCATTCAAATTGAATTTTGTAGTAGTTCTCGAGATGGGTTTTGTTAATTAGGGCTCTTGAAGAAGGGAAAAAGATGAAATTGTGACAAAAGTGAGGTTTTGGGTATTCCTACAGATGGGGCAAATTTTATTATTGAACTTTTTAGATTGAAAAATAAGGAATTTACTCTAAGTGAATCGTTATGAAATTTGATTAACTTTGGGAATACATGGAGAATACTAGAATGATTTGTTAGATGAACCTACAAGTTATTGATGAACATATACATATTGTATATGTAGTGATGGTGTTAGACCGATTGCTTGTGGATTGAATGATTGAAGCTAATGATTAGTTACATGAAGGCTACTGTGTTGAGTTGCTTAGGACTCCTGGTACTACCGCTAGCTAGAAAAGTACCAAAGGTATATAAAGCTAAAACCTTATTCGCCGTTAAGGCACGACTTTAATTAGTCACTTGTTTCTCCTAAAAGATTCAATATAGTTTACTTGGTATATGTGAATGGATTCTTCACGTCCTATATGTCAATCACATTACTACATGCCCAATATGGTCAAAAGGTGTTTATGTTCATTCCACTTGAACTTCCTTGTCTTCATACTTTATACATCCATTTGTTGATGTCACACTACTAACATTACTCCTTCGAGTTGAGTACTCATAATATTTTGCATGACCGTGAGTGTCGTTACCCAAAATTCTTACAAATCACATGGTACATCCGTTGCGTATTATAAATAAGAATAAATGGCCATAATATAGTTTCACTTGTATATTTGATTTCATAGGCAACAATTATAAATGAAACAAAGAACCAACGCTTGACGAAATAGATATCATGAAAAAAAAACAAGTTAAGTGTTATATAGAGTATCTACTTGAATGGAAAAATGATCTTATCGTAATCTACTTGTCATACTCCTTGAATGCATCACTTGATGAAATCTACCCTTATCGCGGGGAGGATATTCATAGGTTTTACTTGACACGCATGCTCGGCGTGATTCTATGCACAGGATTGAGACCAAACCCTTATAGTGAGCCCGAACATTGTGGCGTACCTGCCCTTGTGGTATTATTTATATTTGGAGTTAGCTGAAACTTCATGCACTAGTTTTCCATGACTCGAGCCAATTCATGGCACATGTGGCCTACGGGAAGACCCTTATAGTGAGCCTACAGACGGCGTACCCTATATCAGACTGCGATTATAGTTACATGGTATTAATTTATAGCAATGAGTATTTGGGAAACATATGTCTTACTCTTGATTGGATCACCTTTGATGGGCCACCATATGATCATTCATACTAAAGAAAGTTAAAGTACATCACCTAGGAAAATATTAGGTGCTATGATATAATAAATAACTTATAAGACGTCGTATAACAAACATGTAAGACCGGTGCATAGGTTACATTTTCATATGGTACACTTGTTACTTGTATGCCCATAACTCTTTCGTTTGGACATTCGATTCATATGGCTTCCTTACTTATTTACCTGTTATTCAGTCTGCCTTACATACCAGTACATGTTGTATATGTACCGATGTCTCCACATTTGGGGTGCTGCATTTTTTTATAAATGCAGAATCATGTTCACAGGGGAGCATACATCCATGCTAGGTTCTTGTGCCTTCCTCAGCTGGTATTTTGGTGAGCTCCATCTCCACCTGGAGCCATAATATTTCTAGTACGCTTGGCTATATGTATAGGTCGCTAGTTGCATATGTCGAAGCCTATCCCAACTAGGTATTTATGGTATAGTGATCTGAACTCTTTAAAGGCTTCCTAGACATCATATATTGTTATGTTGTATAGTTTTTGTCCAAATTACTCTATAATATATAATATATTATATTATATATATATATATATATAATTATATAAATATTATAGTATATATATATATAATATATATATATATATATATATATATATTCAACATGTTAGTAATTATGCTCGCTTATTGGCTTATAACTTTGTATATGCCATAGGTTACTTGTAAAGAAGGTGTGCATACAGTCCTCATCCGCCCCTCTGATTTGGGGCGTGACAAGGGAGATTCCATTCGTTAAGGTTCAGTGGAGGCACCATCCAATTGAGGAGGATACCTAGGAAAATTCGGCCAGGGCACCAAACCACCGATCCCAGAAGGCCATAAATAACTTGGGGCCACTACAAGCAAGCTATAACAGTACAAAGAAAGCATAAATGCGGGAATTACTGGAAGGGTCATTAAATCATCCACCACTAAAAAAGACTTTCATTATCTAAAGTCAAGAACAAGGGAGTACCTGAAGGCTCAAACAGCTGCAGATACTGAGCCTGCATCACTCTCTCAGTGTCCCAGGTAGCCTCCTCAACTGGATGGTGCCTCCACTGCACCTTAATGACTGGAATCTCCCTTGTCACGCCCCAAATTAGAGGGGCGGATGAGGACCGTATGCACACTTTCTTTACAAGCTAGAGAGACATTTGGTTCGGGTCCCAAGGCTTTAGGACTCATTTTAGGCCATAGGTTCTATTTTGGAATAGTTGGCCTAAAGTTGGATTTTAGGCGTGGGGCGTACTTTTCATTATATCGACCTCTATTAGGATTTTTGTCGATTTTGTTAAGTTTGGAATGCCATTGTTAGTTGAATTGCTCATCTCATTTGTGTTTGCGGGACCCCAGACTCATTCCTGGAGGTCCATTTGAGAAAAATTTGCCAAAGTTGGCAATGGGCTGCTATTGTTGCTGGTATGGGCGCCAGGGCGTCGCCTGGGCCGCGCTTGCGCGTGCATGCCTGCGCCTAGGCAGTGCGCCTGAGTGCCATCTAGGTCATGGCCTCAAGTTCCCCTACACGTGCCAGCCCGCCTACGGCGTGTGCCTGCGCCTGCATGGCTGCCAGCGTGCCTGAGCGTGGCAGCTTATATAGTTGTTGGCCTTCAAAATTCCAGCTCATTTACCCCAACTTCAAAATCATTTTTCTCCTCCATTATTTCTCAAAAACCCTTCATTTGTTCACTCGGTTTTTCCATAACTTAGAGGAATATATATTGTTGATCCAGGTGCGTTCTTGGCTTTTAGAATTGGTAATTTCTCATGTCAATTTAAGGTAAAATACCATAAACTTCCCTCTTTAATTCTTGTAGCTTTTTGGCTATTTGAACCCTTTTTCTTGGTTCGTTTCAGCTTAATTTTAGGCATGAACTCTCAGGAACATGGAGAACATTGTGGTGTTTTTTATTTCCGTTATCGAGTTTGAGGCCCACGGTCCCGCTTGTGACCTGAATTTTAACCAGGCTATAATTATAGCAATATGGGTATCGTTAGACTTGTTTTAATGCGTAGATTACCTTTTTGATTGTGTTTCAGAGCTGCTCAGAGTTATTTGGGCTTGGACATTATCCTTCTAGTAGCTTGTCATCGGAAGACAGGTAGGTTATGATTTAACTCTTTTAGACTTTGCGTATATAGGCTATAATTGTACTAAGTAGCATCCATGTGTTGGGTTTATTAGCTTGGTACCCGTGACCTTGTTCGCTTCTTCATGTCCGTCTTATTTTTGCTCTGATAATTATAGTATTTGTTGTAGTTGGTAGTATTACCCTTGTGGTCCTGTGTGACCTTGTATTTTACTCTTGACCATAGATGATAGGTTATTTGGGAATGTCCACGAGTCCCGGACATCAATATTAGTTTATAGAACTAGCTATCTCTATTGTAGAGCGATTGAAGCCTGTGCATGGCCGATAGGTTGATTGTGAGCCATTGGGCTACTGTTTGTGATTGAGCATGCCAGTATCATGCATATAAAGAGCTTCTTCTACATGCTTTATTACTATTTTGGCTTCGGGCCTACTTTTAATGGATTTCTAAACCTTGCATGGCCTTGGGGGCCTATTTTCGGTAAATATAGTTATAAAAGGTTTGGAACTAATTTTCATGGATCTTCTTGGGGGAAGAAAGAGTCAAAAGATGATTTTATTAGTGCTTTCACACTTATACTAGACCCTATTGATCTGTGGTTCTAGACATGCTTACTATTGATCTGAGATGATACCAGACTCAGACGGGCTGAGCATCAGACTTGTTTTACTACTGTTTTAGACCTGATTATGCTCGGGCACCCTTGGTGTAGTTTTTGAGACTTAATCCACTGATTTAAACCTGAATAGACTCTGGTCATGCATTTTTAAGGTTTTGGTTACTAGTTTGGATCCAAACACACTTTGGGTTGTTATATTGAGACTTGAGATTTAGTATGTGGTCGAGGACCTCCATGGACCTTGACGATCCGGACCAGGAACTACATGCTTAGTATGGCAGAGGAGGAGTATACAGTGTAGTTGAGGTATATGGGTTGTGTACTTCTACGGATCCTACCTACTGGGCCTATAGGCACAGGATGAGGTACATACGAAGTTACTGTTCCACCTAGTTATCACTATTGCATCATATCATTCATTTGCGTGAGGTTCCACCATTGTTTGTTGTTTATTGATTGTACGCTCCACTAGTATGAGATATTGAAGGGTTGTCTTCACTTATATTTGTTACTCGGGTGTGTTGGAACCTGTTGGGACTGTAGGTATACTTCTTATTATTCTAGATATTGATCCTTATTATTGTTCCATTCGAGTTTTGTACGCTCTACTTGTATCTGTTTTGACCCATGTAGGAGATTCTTTAGTATTAGATCAGATTATGAGATCTTGTATGCTATCTGTGGGTGATTTGGAGACTTGGGGTGATATGTTGATTCTAGATATGGTAGATTTTGATGTGATACTGGGCATGGATTGGTTATCCCCTCACCGTGCAGTTTTGGATTGCTATGCTAAGATCGTTACTATAGTCATGCCCGGCGTATCCCCAATTATGTGGATGGGTTCTATCAGCTGCGCACCATCTAGGATCATCTCTTGTCTTCAAGCTAGGAAGTTGATTTCTCATAGGTTTTTTTCTTATTTAGCATATGTTAGAGATTCTAGTGCCGACCCTTCTTCCCCTGAGTCTATTCTTATGGTTAGAGACTTCTTAGATGTGTTCCCTATTGACCTTCCAGGCCTTCCAGCTGAGAAAGATATTGATTTCGCTATTGAGCTAAAGCCGGGCACCAGGCCTATTTTTATTTCTCCCTATCATATGTCTCCGGCTGAGTGGAGAGAGGTGAAGGAGCAGCTCTAGGACTTGTTAGCTAAGGGTTTTATTAGGCCGTGCGTGTCTTCTTGGGGTTCTCTAGTTCTATTTGTTAAGAAGATGGATGGGTTAATGTAGATGTGTATTGATTATAGGTAGTTGAATAAGGTTACTGTGAGAAATGGGTATATGACATCGCATATACATGATTTGTTTGATTACCTTCAAGGTTCAACCGTGTTTTTGAATTATGAGACTCATTTTCACCAACTGGCTCTATTCGGGGCCATAATTATCCCTACCGAGCTTGACAGAGTCCATAGGTTTGTATTGGGATTGAGGTTAGAGTTTAGATAAACGGATGAGGAACTTGTTGCTAGAGGACAATCCTTCAAGGCTATATAAGATCATGTTCATACTATAGAGGATTTACACCATCATGATCTGGGGACTAGAAATATGAGGCCACGATATTAGGGTAGTTTCAGTGGTTCCCGCTATGGTGGTAGAGGTTCAGGCTAGTGGGGCTGAGGGTATCATCCATAGAAGCATCAGTGTCAGTCTAGTTGGCCAGTTTAGGCATCGCTTCAGGCCTCAGGAGGGTCTCAGTTTGAGAAGGGTAAGAGTAGTCAGCAGAGTTACAGTGGTTAGTCTTCGAGGGGCATAGCTTCTAGGGAATCTAGTTGTGGTGGCTACTGTGGTACAGCTAGTTCATCCTAGCAGAGTAGGACATCTGGGCCTTGTTATGAGTGTGGATTCATCGGTCATTATACCAGAGATTCCCCCCAGCGAGGTACAGTTCAGCCAGTAGCTTAGCTGGATCATCCTATCAGAGCAGTGTAACCACCGGCTAGAGGAGGTAGTGTTCAGGGTTGAGAAGGTGCCAGTGTGGCAGGATAAGTGGTAGGGATGGCAGTCAGTCACGTGAAGGTCAGTGTCACATTTATGCAGTCTCTGGGAGACCGAAGGAAGAGGCCTTGGATACTGTGATCACAGGTATGATTTATGTATGTTGCCAGTCAGCTTTAGCTTTGTTTGATCTTGGATCTACGTGTTCATATGTTTCTGCCTACTATGTGCCTTGTTTGGGGTTGCCTAGTGAGATGTTATCTATGCATGTATATGTTTTGACCCCAGTAAGTGATTCTTTAGTAGTGGATCATGTTGTGAGATCTTGTATGATTGTTGTTTGTGATTTAAAGACTTGGGGTGACTTGATGATCCTAGATATGTTAGACTTTGATATGATTCTAGGCAGGGACTGGTTATCCCCTTATCGAGTAGTTTTGGATTGCTATGACAAGATTGTTACCATAGCCATGCCCGGCATATCCCTAGTTGTGTGGAAGCATTTTGTTAGCTGCACACCGTCTAGAATCATTTCTTGCCTCTGTTCTAGGAAATTAATTTCTCGTGGGTGTTTGGCATATCTAACATATGTCCGAGATGCTAGTGTTGATACTTCTTCTCCTGAGTTGGCTCTTGTGGTTAGAAATTTCCTAGATATGTTTCTGAATGACTTTCCAGGCCTTCCACTTGATAGAGATATTGACTTTGCTATTGAGTTAGATCTCGACACCAAGCCCATTTCAATTACTTTGTATCACATGGCTCTAGCTGAGTTGAGAGGGCTTACAGATCGCTCCAGAACTTATTAGCTAAGGGCTTCATTAGGCCGAGTGTGTCATGTTGGGGTGCTTCAGTTCTATTTGTGAAGAAAAAAGATGGGTTGATGTGGATGCATAGTGATTATAGGCAGGTGAATAAGATGACTGTGAAGAATAGGTATCCAATGTCGCACATCGATGACTTGTTTGATCAGCTCCAGGTTTCAGCTATGTTTTTGAAGTTAGATTTGAGGTTAGGCTACCACCAGTTGAGGATTAGGGAGGAGTACATCCCTAAGACAGCACTCAGGACACATTATGGCCACTATAAGTTCCTGGTGATGTCTTTTGCGTTAACTAATGCCCCCGCAACTTTCATGGACTTGATGCACAGGGTGCTCAGCCCATATTTGGACTCATTCATGATAGTGTTCATTGATGACATCTTGATATACTCGTGGAGTAGAGATGAGCCTAAGCAACACTTGAGGATTGTAGTTAAAACTTTGAGAGATTATCGACTTTATGCCAAGTTCTCAAAATGCAAATTTTGGCTTGAGTCAGTAGCATTCCTAGGACACGTGGTGTCTATGAATGGGATTAGAGTAGACCCAGAGGAGATTTCAACAGTTCATGATTGGCCAAGACCTAAAACTCCTATCAAGGTTCGCAACTTTGTTAGGTTAGCAGGATACTACAGGAGGTTCATCGAGGAATTTTCTTCCATAGCAGCACCTTTGACTATGCTACCTATGAAGGATGTCCCATTTTAGTGGTAAGATTAGTGCGAGGATAGCTTTTAGAGGATTAACTCCTTATTGACTTCAGCTCCAATGTTGATTTTGCCAGTAGAAGGTCAGGGCTTCTTAGTGTGTTGTGATGCTTCAGGGGTTGGTCTTGGTTGTGTATTGATGCAGCAGGGTTGTGTGATAGCATATCCGTCGAGAAAACTGAAGGTTCACAAGAGAAACTACCCCACTCATGACCTGGAGTTAGTGGCAATAGTCTTCACGCTCAAGATTTTGAGGCATTACCTATATGGGGTTCAATGTGAGATCTTCACTGATCACCGTAGTCTTCAATACATCATGAGTCAGTGAGAGATGAACTCTAGGCAGCGAAGATGGATTGAGTTACTAAAGGACTATGATTTCACTATTTTGTATCATTCAGGCAAGGCAAATGTGGTAGCGGATGCCTAGAGTTGAAAGATAGTGAGTATGGGCAAGCGGCAGTTGGCCATGGACATCCAGTCCTTAGCTAGCCGTTTGATTAGGATTGACTTGTCAGATCCGAGTGGAGTTCTTGCCACCATTGAGGTTTATTCTACTTTGGTTGATCAGATTAAGAGTTGTCAGTTTGAGGATCAGTGGTTGGGTGACATTCATGATCAGGTTATTCAAGGTGGGGTGAGCTGAGCTACTCCAGATTCTGACGGTGTTCTAAGGTTTGATAGTCGTCTTTGTATTCTGAGAGTTGGGGATTTGATTCAGTTGATTCTCTATGAGGCGCATTATTTTAAATATTCCATTCATCCTGGCACAACCAAGATGCATAAAGATTTGAGGTAGCTTCACTGGTGGAGTGGTATGAAGCAGAACATAGCAGAGTTCGTATCTCAGTGTTTGAACTGTTAGCAGGTTAAGTTCAAGCACATGATACCTGGTGGATTGATGCAGCGACTTCCCATTCCCGAGTAGAAATGGGAAGGGATTACTATGGACTTAATAGTCCAGTTTCCACATACTTCTCGAGGGTTTAACTCTATATGAGTAATTGTTGATAGGCTGACTAAGACTGCACACTTCTTATCGGTCCATTCTACTTACAATATAGAGAGGATGGCTCAGATTTACCTTCTTAAGGTTGTTTGTTTGCATGGGGTCCCAGCTTTTATAAATTCAGACCACGGCACTCAGTTCACATCTCAGTTCTGGAGGACTATTCAATGAGACTTGGGTATGGATATTCAGCTTAGTACCGCATTCCATCCTCAGATAGATATCTAGTCTGAGAGGACTATCCAGGTCTTAGAGGACATGTTAGGAGCCTGCGTTCTTGACTTTGAAGGTTCTTGGGAATAGTATGTACTATTTATAGAGTTTGCTTATAATAATAGTTTTCACAAGTATTGGCATGGCTCAATTTGAGGCATTAAGTGGTAGGCATTGCAAATAGACGGTGGGTTGGTTTGATGGTTTGAAGTCTAGGCCACAGAGTACAAACTTGCTTTGTGATTTCTTAGACAGAGTCTGAGTAATTTAGGACATACTTTAGGTAGACCAGAATAGGCAAAAGAGTTAAGTCGATCGTAGACTTCATGCTTTAGAGTTTAGTATTAGTGACTTGGTATTTTTCTGTGTATCTCCCATGAGGTGCTTGATGAGATTTGGTAGGCGGGGAAAGCTTAGGCCAAAGTATATTGGGCTATTTGAGATCCTTCAGAGAGTTAGTGTTGTTGCACATCAGTTAGCCTTGCCTTTGATGTTTTCAGCTATGCATCATGTATTCTATGTATCGATGTTGAGGCAGTATGTCCTGGATGAGTCGCATGTGTTGCAGTGGAATTCAGTTTAGTTGGATTAGAGTTTGGCCTTTGTTGAGGAGCAGGTAGCTATTTTGGCCAGAGATGTGATGAGGTTGATATCTAGGGAGATTCCAGTAGGTAAAGTTAAGTGGAGGCACCATCTAGTTAAGGAGGCTACTTGGGAGACTGATAGAGAGATACGGGCTCAGTATCGACAGTTGTTTGAGCCTTCCTTTAGAGTTACTTTATTATCATGATTTCGTTAATAGTATTGTTTCAGCATGATTATATTATTTGCTTTCCTTCCTTCCCTTCTTTTACTTGAGGTTATCGGTATACTGCTTATTTCTTAAAATCCCTTTATATATATTTTTATTTCAAGGACCCAGGTACGTTCTTCTTGCCTTCACCTGTGTTCTGTGATATATAATTCTAGTAGCTATCCAAGCATGATTGTTTCCTCCATGTATTCTATCTGTGCTAGCTTCTGTGTACTTATTCATTGCTTCTGTGACTACTTTCTTTGCTTTATGCTATTTATTATTTTTATATCTTCTATGCGCTCAGTCAACCTATGATTCCTATTGGGTCCCAGTTGCTTTGCAATTGGTACTCATACTACACACTGCATCTTCCTGGTGCAAATCCTAGTGTGGTCCATTGTTGTTGACTTGTGGAGATAAGTGTGAAGTGCTTTTAGATCATTTAAGACTGAGGGTGAGCTCCTGGAGACCGGAGCTTAGCTTTATCTTAACTTTTGTATTATGTAGTCTTTTGTTATTCAAAGACTGATGTATATATACTCTTTTTTACCCTTGTGCTCTGTTTATGTAGTAGCGGCTCTTATATTGTGATACTAGATCATGGGATGGTTTTGTGTTACTATATATATATATATATATATATATATATATATTCTAGTTGCTTTATTCTCTACTTTAATCTCTTGCTTCTGCTTATATATATCGTTCTTCCACATATTTGTTAGATAGTAGTCCATAACTAACCATTCTGGGCTACGGGGATTGGTAAGACTACAGGGGGTTGTAGGTGCAATTGTGACCTAAGAAATTGAGTCATGATTGTAATTAAACTATGGGTTCGTACACTTGTCATGACCTCTATTACGATAGGATCGTGTGGGCAACTACTCTAATCTTTCTAGATAGGAGAATCCTGAACCACCCAACCATAAGCATGCAAAAGATTTTAAAAGCAGGTTATATACATAATAATAATAATAATCAAAAAGGGTGATAATGACTTGACTAATCCAGAAATAAAAATTATTTCTTGTTTATTTAAAAATATAACTTTCACCCCAAAATCTAGTCTAGGCCTATACAAGAGATGCTAATTGAAGATATGACAAAACATATGGAGGACACAATCCTCATCTGAAGAGTAGAACATGGAAGTTGATGATGGAGACTCTTCAATTCAAGAACGAACTTCAGCCAACCTATCATATATGATACGCCCAAATTACATATCCCTTAAGAAGCATAAGCGGTTTTTGTCAAATATATAACTCAACAAAGGTTGGGGTGGAATCCCACAGGGAATATGGTGAATAGGAAGTCATTTGTTGCTTTAGTGACTATAAGTCTATGATTTCCATAAAAATAGGGGTTTTGAACAAGCAATTTAGAGTTAGTGTTTTGACTTGTCTTAAGTATCAAATGATAATTTAAAGTAATAGAAATCAGTAGAGAAAGAAAACTAGGGATATGTTCACCATGGCTCTATAACACTTTCGGGTTCACCTCGATGATGGATTCATTTCATACAAGTAATGTGAAACAATTGAAATCAAATGTACGTCTAAAATATTTTTCAACCCATAAAGGCGATATTTCCTTCAATTCTCTCAAACTTGAAAAGATAGAAATATGAAACCCAATTATAGTCTCAAGTTGATTAATTTCGCTAAAGCATTACTCATTAGATGGAGGCTAGAGACTTCAAATCCTTGTTGTTAATCCCTTTTCCCAATTTTAATCTCTTATTTCAAGCAAATTAAATCTAGGGCTAGTTCTAATGTTTGCAACTATTAGAAATCTGTTAAAACGAAAAGAATAACAACACATTTATGAATATAATTTTAATTTACACTAAGATCAACCCTAAACTTGTTATTTTGCCATGGATCCCACAATCCTAGTTGTTAGGTTTTTAGCCACACATGGTTCTTGAGATGAACAATACAAGGTAATTCATGACTAGGAGAAGTTACAACGATGAAAATAAACACTTGAATCCTTGACAAAAACCAAAGCAATTCTTTTGAAACCCAATGCTTCCACACTTAGAAGAAAAACACATAACGCTTTTGTTCTCAAGAATATCCAAAGATGAAATATGATTTTCTAAACCCTAAACTCAGTATTTATAAGTGTCAAGGAAATCTGAATCCAAAATTACGTCATATCTGGTTGTCTTTTCTGTGACAATATAATGACCCTTCTGGTCATTCCCATATTTTCACTTTCTTTGTACTGTTAGAGCTAGCCTGTAGTGGCACCAAGTCATTTATGACTTGATGAGACTAGTGGTTTGGTGCCCCGGCTTTTTGTTCGGTCGTAATGACTATTTCCCTGTCTTAGAGCCTTAACTTAGGAAATAATTAACTTTAGTCAATATTCTTAGAAAGCATGCTTAGAATCAAATTCTGATATTTTCATCAGCTCCGGAGCATGGATTTTGGTCTAGTTGGACCCTTGGTCGGGGTTTAGGAGCTTTCAGTTTAGTTTTATCTCCTTTTCTGTGATTTCAGGCCAGTTTGGCTTGGCAATTTAACTTTGTTCAATGATAAGTTGGTATTCTACTTACTTATTTTGCTTTTAAGCTTACAATTTTGCTAGTACAAAGTGGAAAAATAGTGCAATTCACACGGATTACTTCTATTTTACAGGTTTCTATGTTTTAGAAGTGTTCAGGAAGGATTCTGGTGAAAAGAAGTCAAAATGGAGCTAATTGGAGTTGCTGATCACTGAAAGGAAAATGCTCATCGCGATCATGAGATGCACTACATGCGGTCACTGTCAACAAGAAGTCAACACCATGCAACCGCAAGGAAAGTGACACGCAACCGCGGTCAACCATCATTCAATGTTACGCGATCGCGATAGTGACCTCATGCAATTGTATTGAAGGGATTAACATACCATCATGTTCCCGATGCTTAGTCATGCAACCGCAATGAAGAAATTAGCAGCTACAGGGCAGATTTGGAAAATCACATTTTTGGAAACCCCAATCCACATAAAAGCACATCCTAGTTATTTTGGAAAGATATTTGTCACGCCCCGAAGCTACCCCCTATATGCAACACGGTGTTTAGTGTCACAAGTGACCCCAAGATAACCTATGGCATGGTATATCTATGTAAAACCAGTTTAGAGATATGTACTGTGCGGAAACTAAAGCAATTTAATATCTTAAAGCAAGGAAAGAGCCCAATAAAATCTGAAATGGATATAATATAAAAATATGGTTTAGTGTTGACTGAAAGCAATACTAACGACTACTGAGTCTAGTCTATGTCTAAAAGCCATCTAACTGAATAGGGTTGCTAGGACATGCCCCCAGCTAACTCTACAAATCTAAAACTGAAGGTAAATACTGAAATGAGGCATGTCTATTTCCCTAGAACTAATAAGGACTCACCACTGGACTACTGAGTACGAACTGGGGAACCAAACTAGGCGCGGTCTGGATGCTGAGTGCCTGAACCTACATCATAAAATGATGTAGCACAAAATTATGCGTCAGTACTTTGAATGTACTAGGCATGCATGATATATATACAAAGATGGGCAATATAGAACTGAATATGAAGATAGATATACTGCAACAAAACTGAACTGAATGCAATGACCAAGTATAAATCATGAAATAGCATGGCGTACTGAATACTGAACATAAATACTGGATACAAGGTTAATGCACATAAATCTGACTGTGGGAGACACTACTAACCGACATACCCCAAGTTGAGCTAACTATGGGGCCAACCTGTGACCCTGGATGGGAGGGTGTTCATACCTTGCCAAGGGTATAAACAAGTCTGACGTGGATCCACTACTGATGTCGACAAGGGACAAGGAGGTACAGCCTAGTCTAACAGCTGACTCCTTTAAACCTGTGTTGGCACCGTAGTTCTGGGACTTGGGGACTGCTCCTAAAGGTCTTAGCCTTAACTGACAGTTAAGCCTCCATCCCCTTGTCTGCTCAGTACTAAGTCTACTCCCACTGAATGTAAGCAATAATGTACTGAAATAAAGGATAACTCAAAAATACTGGTAAAAGACTGAGAATGCAACATGCATAAGCTGAAGGATATGGCATTCGATTTATGAAGCATAAGTTCATAACTAGTCGTCTAGCAAGCTAAATTCATGGGATTTCTAGAATTTCTACAAGCTAGGATTCCTGAGCATTATTCATGAAACTATACTAATCCTCCAAGGGACATGTGGTCAACATCATAAAAGTTGTAAGATTCGTATTTCAATAATTCCCTATGGTTTAGGAATCCTAGGTCTTAAACATTCATTGAGGAAACTAAATAAGGCTTAAATCTAGGGACCTAATGGGTGAAAGGAACCCATCAGAGAAATCCCACATACTTGGTAAAGAAATCCATGGAGAAATCCTTGGATTTTTGGGGCTGAACTTGGTGAAGGCCCCTGCTTGTTCTTGAGAGAGACTACGCCTCATTTTATTCCTTTTTGTCTAAGTCAATGATTTTTAGGAGAATGAGGGTTTTAATTAGTTTTAGACTACTTAATTAGGCTTAGACGACATAAAACAATGTAGCTTAGGCCTTAAAAGTAAAGGAAAAGTCTGCAATACCCCTGGGAAAGTTAAAAGAATTTCTGCCAAAAATGCGACCCAGTGATCACGGCTTGTTTGATAGGCCGTACTCCTGGATGATAGACCGTCAACCTGAGTCGTGGTTCTTCTTAACAATTTTAGGGTGTCTGGTTTCAGGAACTATGACACAACAGGACAAATCGTTTTCCTGAATGACGATTAGTCATGTGACTCATAGTTCTTGGGACTTGACTTAGCCTGGGGATTTCCATGACTCCCCCTTGGGATCATTCGTCCTCGAATGAAGACTAAACAAGATGAGTTTGTAGGCAAAGAGTTGAATCCCTACCAACTGAGTACTAGAACTGATATCTAACTGAACTGAGTTCCATAAACATGCAAGTATGCTGAAATGCAAGGATAACTAATGGAACAATGGTACTGAGACTGAGTTACACAAGAGTAAACTGAAAGACTGGAGAGGAACTATTTACCTCAATTTGGAACAGAATTAGAAGGAAAGAGGTGGGGGTACTTGGACATCATGGCTACTTCTGCTTCCCAAGTAGCTCCCTCTACGGACTGATTCCTCCACAAAACTTTAACTGAAGCGACTTCCTTATTTCTCAACCTACGAACCTAACGGTCAAGAATTTCAACTGGAACCTCCTCATAGGTGAGGCTATCCTTTACAGCCACACTCTCTAAGGGTACTATCGAAGTCGGATTACCCATAAACTTTTTCAAAGAGAAATATGGAAGAATGGATGAACTGCTGCTAGTTCTGATGGCAACTCTAACTCGTAAGCCACATTACTAACCCTTTTCAGGATTTTGTAAGGACCTACACATCTGGGACTGAGCTTTCCTTTCTTGCCGAATCTCATTACCCCTTTCATGGGTGACACCTTAAGGAAAACCCAATCATCGATCTCAAACTCTAAGTCTCTTCTCCTAACATCTGCATAGGATTTTTGACGACTCTGAGCTATCTTTAGCCTATCTCTGATAAGCTGAACTTTCTCTATAGACTCATGTACCGAATCTGGTCCAATCAAAGCTGCTTCACCTACTTCGAACCAACCAATAGGTGACCTATATCTACGCCCATAGAGGGGCTCATATTGGGCCATCTGAATGCTAGAATGGAAGCTGTTATTATAGGAAAACTCTATGAGAGGTCGGTGATTATACCAACTACTCTTGAAATCGATCACACAAGCTCTCAACATATCCTCCAAGGTCTGATTGGTATGCTCAGCCTGACCATCCGTCTGCGGATGAAATGCTATACAGAGATTCACCTGAGTACCAAGACCTTTCTGGAAAGATTTCCAGAAATGAGATATAAACTGAGGACCTCTATCTGAAATGATAGACAAAGGGACTCAATGCAATCTGACTATCTCGCTGATGTAGAGCCTGGCATAATTCTCTGCTAAATCAGTAGTCTTGACAAGCAAGAAGTGAGCTGACTTAGTGACCCTGTCCACTATCACCCAAATGGAGTCATGTTGTGTGCGAGTATGGGGTAAGACCATAATGAAATCCATGTTAACCACTTCCCACTTCCAAGTAGGAATGCTAATCTTCTGAGTCACGCCTCCTGGTTTCTGGTGTTCTACCTTTACCTGCTGACAGTTGGGGCACTTAGCCACAAAATCTGTGATGTTTCTTTTCATGCCATTCCACCAATAGACTTCCCGTAGATCACGGTACATCTTGGTGGCACCTGGGTGAATGGAATATCTGGAAATATGGGATTCTAAAAGGATCTGCTGTCTCAACTCACCCACCTTAGGAACACATAAGCGACCCTGATAACGGAGTACACCATCTCCCCCTTGGGAGAAAACCTCTACTCTCTGCTGATGAACTGCACCCTTCAACTGAAGCATTATGGGATCACTATCCTGTTTCTCCTTAACTTTAGCTACCAATGAAGATTTTGACCCATTCTGAACTATCACACCCCCGTCTGTCGTGTCCATAAGGCAAAATCCTAGGCGAGCAAGCCGATGAACATCTCTTACCAATTCTCGCTTCTCCTCCTCAACATGAGATACGCTACCCATAGATAGTCTACTGAGATAATGAGCCACTACATTGGCCTTACCCGGATGGTAGAGCACATTCATGTCATAATATTTTAGGAACTCAAGCCATCTCCTCTGACGAAGATTAAACTCTTTCTAGGTGAACACATACTGGAGGATCTTGTGATCTATGAACACATCAACATGAACACCATACAGATAGTGTCTCCAAATATTTAGGGCAAACACAACCGCTATAAGCTCAAGGTCATGAGTCGGGTAGTTCTTCTCATGGGCCTTAAGCTGCGTGGAAGTATAAGCTATGACCTTACCCTACTACATCCAAACGCAACCCAAGCCGACTCTGGATACATCATAATAAACCACAAAACTGTCTGAACCATCTGGTAGAGTCAAAATAGGAGTTGTAGTCAACCTGGTCTTCAGCTCTACGAAATGCTTCTCACATTCCTCTGACCACTGAAACTTGACCTTTTTCTGAGTCAACTTGGTCAATAGGGCAACTATGGATGAGAATCCTTCTACGAACCTCCTGTAATAACTAGCCAAACCCAAGAAACTTCTGATGTCTATCAAAAAGGTGGGTCTAGGCCAGTCCTTTACTGCCTCAATTTTCTGGGAATCAACACGGATCCCTTTTATGGATACCACATGACCAAGGAAAGCGATAGACTATAACCAAAATTCGAACTTGTTGAACTTAGCGAATAGCTGGCGATCCTTGAGGGTCTGGAGAACAACCCTCAAATGAGTTGCATGCTCCTTCTCATTTTGAGAATAAACAAGGATATCATCAATGAAGACAATAATGAACAAGTCCAAATACTGCTTGAACACCCTGTTTATTAAGTCCATGAAAGCTGCAGGAGCATTCGTTAGTCCAAAAGACATAACAACGAATTTGTAGTGACTATACCGAGTCCTGAAGGTTGACTTTGGGACGTTGCTATCTCTGACTCAGAGCTGATGATAGCCGGATCTGAGGTTTATCTTAGAAAAGCAACCAGCGCCATAAAGTTGGTCAAACAAGTCATCAATCTTGGGGATGGGATATTTATTCTTGATTGTTACCTTGTTCAACTGACGGTAGTCAATGCACATTCTGAGGGAACCCACCTTTTTATGCACGAACAACACTGGAGCACCCCATGGAGATATGTTGGGTCTGATGAAGCCCTTATATAGTAGGTTTTTCAACTATTCGTTCAATTCCTTGAGCTCAGCTGGATCAATTCTATAGGGAGGAATCAAAATAGGCTGGGTATCTGGAAGGAGATCTATTCGGAAGTCGATTTCCCATTCGGGAGGAACTCCGGGAAGATCTTCTGGGAATACTTCTGGAAACTCATTCACCACTGGGACTGACTCTAGAGTTGGGGTCTCATAATTTGAATCCTTAACCCAAACAAGATGATAGATATACCCTTTGGATATCATTTTTCTAGCCTTAAGATAGGAGATGAAGCGACCCATAGTCACTGAGTTACTACCCTTTCACTCTAGGACTGGCTCGTTAGGAAACTTAAATCGAATGATCCTAGTTTTACAATCGACTAAGGCATAATAGGAATGTAACCAGTCCATGCCTAGAATGATATCAAAGTGTACTATTTCTAACTCTACAAGATCTGCTAAGGTGACTTTCGGAGAAACTGTGACTAGGCAATTTCTGTATACCCGTCTAGCTATAACTGGGTCACCAATTGGAGTAGAGACTGAGAAGGGTTCTAGGAGAGTTTCTGAACTAATACTGAAGTTTACTGCTATATAAGAAGTTATAAATAAAACTGCATACCCTAGATCTAACAGTGCATAAGAATCAGTATTAAATACTAGCAATGTACCCGTGATTACATCAGGAGAATCTTCTTGATCCTGTCTAGTATGGAGAGCATACAACCTATTCTTGCGCTGCCTAAAACCTGTACCAGATGAGGCACCCTGCTGAGTGGGGTGACCTGCTAGGGCTACTATAGAACCAGTCTGAGTCTGTGGGCGAACGTCCTTACCATTCTGAGAAGATGTGGGACAATCCCTCATCATGTGACCTGGCTTGCCACATCCAAAGCCATTCCCACTACCTGCCAAGCACTCGCCCTGGTGGTTCCTACCACATTCTTGCACACTGGGTTAGTGCGCCCACTAGTAACCGTACCTTGGGACTTAGAGCCTGACGCTCTATCCCGATGATCCTTCTTGAACTTGGGCATTGGAGCACTAGCAAAAGATAGAGCTGGAGCTTAATTTTTCTGGCGATATTAAGAGCGATTTCCACCCTCTGACCTCTACTAAAAATGGCTATACTCACCTGTCCTAGCCCTCTTAGCATCACACTCCCCTTTCCGTAATATTTTCCTTCTCAATCTGCTGAGCATAAGTAACCAGCCTTGAGAAGTAAATTTCTTTAATGCGCATTGTGGTCCTGCATTCCTTGACCATATCATAAGACACAACGGATATGAACTTGCTTATATAAGCTCTAGAGTCAGCTATTATTGTCAGGGCATACTTGGATAACTGAGTGAACTTCAATGCATAGTCCTTTACGCTCATGTCATCCTGCCTCAGATTAATGAACTCCTGAACCTTGGCTTCCCTAAGCTCTAGAGGGAAGAACCAGTCCAGAAATGTGGTTTTGAAAAGATCCCAAGTCACTGGTCCTGCATTGGCACAATGAGATTCCTTCCATTGCTGGTACCAAGTATAAGCCACCTCTTTTAACTAATAGACAGCTAAGTCTGCACTCTCCACTGGAGTGACACCCATAATGTCGGTCACTTTCTAGATATCTTCTAAGAACTCTTTGGGATCCTCCTCTAACTTAGACCCATGAAACTCTGGAGGGTTCATCCAACTGAAATCCCAGATCCTGGCTGCAGTAATATTGACCTGAGGTGGAGCTAGAGCCGTAGCCTATTGATTGATCTAGGCGGTCATGTCCTGATCAAGTACTTGGAAAGCATCCCTAAATTCGGCATGCATAACCTATTCATTCAATGGGTCTGCTGGAGCTGCTGGTGCGGGATGATTCCTAGCGTTAGCTCTTTTGGGAGGAATTTTTATGAAATGTAAAGAGCACGAGTTAGAATAGAGGATAATTAAATAGAGTTTATACTCTATAGCACGAACTAGAAAAGAAAGAGGGGAAGTTATTCCTAATAACATCTCATAGCTTCTCCCCCATAAGTGTGGCGCGCTTCACACCTATGAAGAAAACTCTACTTGATGTGGCTTTCAGACACCCTAGGACACTTAAACCTGATGCTCTGATACCAAGTTTGCCATGCCCCGAAGCTACCCCCTGGATACAACATGGTGCTTAGTGGCACAAGTTATCCCAAGCTAACCCATGGCATGGCATATCTATGTAAAACTAGTTTAGAGATATGTTCTGTGTGGAAACTAAAGCAATTTAATATCTTAAAGCAAGGAAAGAGCCCAACAAATCTGAAATGGATATAATATAAAAATATGGTTTAGTGCTGATTGAAAGCAACACTAACGACTGCTGAGTCTAGTCTATGTCTGAAAGACATCTAACAAAATAGAAGTTGTTGGGACATGCCCCCAACTAACTCTACAAATCTAAAACTGAAGGTAAATACTGAAATGAGGCATGTCTATTTCCCTAGAACTAATAAGGACTCACCACTTGACTGTTGATTATGAATTGGGGAACTGAACTAGGTGCGGTTTGGATGCTGAGTGCCTGAACCTACATCATAAAATGACGTAGCACAAAAGTATGCATCAATACTTTGAATGTACTGAGCATGCAGGATATATATACAAAGCTGGGAAATATAGAACTGAACATGAAGATAGATATACTTCAACAAAACTGAACAGAATGCAATGACCAAGTATAAATCATGAAATAGCATGTTCTACTGAATACTGAACATAAATACTTGATACAAGGTCAATGCACATGAATTTGATTGTGGGAGACACTACTAACCGACATACCCTAAGTTGAACTAACTATGAGGCCAACCTATGACCCTGGATGGGAGGGTGTTCATACCCTGCCAAGGGTATGAACAAGTCTAATGTGGATCCACTACTTATGTCCACAAGGGACTAGGAGGTGCAACCTAGTCTGACATATGATTCCTTTAAACCTATGGTGGCGCCGTAGTTCTGGGACTTGGGGACTGCTCCTAAAAGTCTTAGCCTAAACTGACAACTAAGCCTCCATCCCCTCGTCCGCTCGGTACTAAGTCTACTCCCACTGAATGTAAGCATTAATGTACTGAAATAAAGGATAGCTCAAAAATACTGGTAAAAGACTGAGAATGCAACATACATAAGCTGAAGGATATGGCATTCGATTTATGAAGCATAAGTTCATAACTAGTCGTCTAGCAAGCTAAATTCATGGGATTTCTAGAATTTCTACAAGCTAGGATTCCTGAGCATTATTCATGAAACTATACTAATCCTCCAAGGGACATGTGGTCAACATCATAAAAGTTGTAAGATTCGTATTTCAATAATTCCCTATGGTTTAGGAATCCTAGGTCTTAAACATTCATTGAGGAAACTAAATAAGGCTTAAATCTAGGGACCTAATGGGTGAAAGGAACCCATCAGAGAAATCCCACATACTTGGTAAAGAAATCCATGGAGAAATCCTTGGATTTTTGGGGCTGAACTTGGTGAAGGCCCCTGCTTGTTCTTGAGAGAGACTACGCCTCCTTTTATTCCTTTCTGTCTAAGTCGATGATTTTTAGGAGAATGAGGGTTTTAATTAGTTTTAGACTACTTAATTAGGCTTAGACGACATAAAACAATGTAGCTTAGGCCTTAAAAGTAAAGGAAAAGTCCGCAATACCCCTGGGAAAGTTAAAAGAATTTCTGCCAAAAATGTGGCCTAGTGATCACGGCTTGGTTTACGGGCCATACTCCTGGACGAAGGACCGTCAACCTGAGTTGTGGTTCTGCCTAACAATGTTAGGGTCTCTAGTTTCAAGAACTACAACTCAACAGGATGAACCATGTTCCTAAACGACGGTTCGTCATGTGACTCGTGGTTCCTGGGACTTGACTTAACCTGGGGATTTCCCTGACTCAAAGGACGGACCATTCTTCTGAAGTACGGACCGACGTTTGACTCGGGGTCTTTGAATCTAGAACTTAGGGGCTACTGGACTTGGGATTACAGTTTGAGATGATGAACCGTGGTTCTAAACTACGGTCCGTAGTCCTAACCGTAGTCCCTGGAACATGTGCTGAGAAGCTACTGGATCTTGAACTATGGTTTAAGACGACGAGTCGTAGTTCCAAACTACGGTCCATTCTTTGAACTGTGTTCCCTGGGAAGAATTTTCTAAGATACTGTATCTTGAACTACGAGTTGAGAAGACGGACCATCGTTCGAAACTAAAGTTCATCTTCAAATTTTTATTTTCTACTGGTTTTCTGAGTCTAGTTTGGGCCTGGAAGTTCTGGGGTGTTACAATATTCAGGATTATTCACAATTATCCTTCAACCAATTCATCCTTAGTCGTAGAGTTAGCAACTTAGGGCTAGCTTGGGAGCAAGTTCATCCTCCAACACTATTAGAGTGAAGATTGGAATCTTTTATTGTAAAATCTTTAGTTCCTTTATTCAAATCTTTCTTTGTATTGCTAAATTCATAGGTGTGTTGGTTGATTTGAGATTTGGACATTGGGTTAGATATAAAAAATATTTGGGTGTAACTTCTTATCTTGTGCATTTATAATTTATTAAATATTTTCTAGTTTATGAATTGGGTCTTTGATTCTCTAATTAATCTTGTACTTGAATTGATTCCAAAGGGAGTGATCAACCCTTGTACTTGCCTCTTTTAGCTTGATTTAGCTTGAAAGAGTGAATTAAGGTGGGGAGGGGTTAATTGGCACTAACTTGAGGCTCTAACACTTATTTAAGGAATTGGATAGAAATAGTGATTCTAGTGTTGCCATATTTGGAAGGGCGTTGTTAATGCTTGGTTAGGTACGAGAGAACTGGTTGAGGTATATTTATCGATGATCAAAAGATGTTGGTAAATTATCGATGCTTCCAAGGCTTGATTCATTTGACCCATGATTAATCTAGCTTGTATTTGATAAATATGTGGTATAGATTTGAAGTAATACCCATTCCCAAATCTCCCTTGCGATCCTTGCATTGGAAAAAGTTGGTCGACTTTGCAATTGCAACATCGCTTATGTTTTCGACTAGAAACCCCCCAATTATTTTACTTTTTTTCTCCTTGAACTTCAATAAGTTGTTTTAATTCTTTATTATCTCAATCGCGATTACATTGTTCTCTGTGGGATCGACCCCGACTCCCATCGGGAATATAAATTTTATTTTGCTCTGACGATCGCAATCACCTCCTATTGGAGAGTGTACTTGAGCGTTATAAAAAATGGTGCCATTTCCGGGGAACAATTTGGCGTATTAAGTTAGTTTAGAATTTGAATTTACTTACTCTAGTTTAAATTTGTGAATACTTATTTTTGTTTTAGTTAATTTTATTTTGTTAATTGATTCTATGGCATCTCAAAATGTTAGAAGTTTTTGTGGTTGCAACCCTTATTATAATAATCTTTGTTGTTATTGTGGAGGACCCCACTCTTGGAGAAATTTTAGAATTAGTCCTAGGAGAGAGAGGTATTCACCTTATCTCTCTTATGATGGACGTAATTGATATTTGTGTGGCGGTTGTGATAGACATTGGAGCATATTCTCTAATGATTATCCTCCTCCCCCCTCTTATGCTAACAATATTGCTAGTGGTGCTTGTGATTTTCATAGGAATCATAACTTAGCAAGAGAAGAGGGTATATGTTCCAAGCTCCAATCTCTCTTGGCCATGCAAGATAGCATAGAGGAGGGTTTGAAGTCCATAAAGCAAGGCTTCGTGGATACTAGAGCTAAGGAGGAAGAGGAGATAAATAGTGCCACACAGTCCATGGCAGATTTGTCTACTCCTCTTGATTAAGTTGGTAAAGAAAATACCCACCCCAAAGGTATATATTCCATGCTCCAAACTCTCTTCGCCATGCAAGATAGCTTAGAGGAGGGTGTGAGGTCCATAAAGTAAGACTTCGTGGATACAAGAGTTAAGGATGAAGAGGAGAGAAATTCGGCCACGCAATCCATGGTGGATTTTTCTAATCCTCTTGATCAAATTGGTGAAAAAGACCCTCCAAGACTAACACATGAACATGTCTGAAATATTAGGCTCAATTAAATTCACTTTGGGGATGATGATGAAGACTTCCAAAATATGGAATCACCCATGAGTGAGATTTCACCGGTTGTGCTTGATCCCCAACAAGAAAAAAAGCTTGAATTAGATGAGATTGTGAGCCAAGAATGGCTGTTAAATAGAGCTCACCAACTTGAAGCCTATGGGGAACAACGTCAAAGATTCCTACCAATGTTTGAGACATTTCTCAAAAGGCATGCCAACAGAATTCAAAAAGAATGGTTACTTGAAATTGCTATACGAAGTTTAGACACCAAAGTGAATGCTCGTGTGGAAACATGCATGATTGTGGGTAGTAATTTTGAGTTATTCCCTATTGAAAAAAGGATACAAGGGATGCTCATGAACTAAAGGTGTTGTGGAAACCGACCATCTCACACATTAATCAAGATACCGAGATCAAACGAATAATGCAATAGTTACAAGGCAAAGTCCAATGTTTCATTTTGAAAGACTCTAGTTCATTCGAAAGTGAGGATGCTATGAATGTGACAAATTTGAGAGTGGAGATGCCCAAATATCACTCCAACCATTTTTCAACCTTAAGTTTGGTTGAATGGAAAAAAGTCGAAGTAATGAAGCTTTTGGAGGATCTTGGAAGGAGGATGGATCGAGGGTTATCCATTTTTAAGTTTGTTGTTGAAAGAAGGCAAAACGTCCTTCCTCACTTGAAGATGAAAAAGTGCAAAATGTGACACCAAGAGAATGGCCTTCTCATATTCTCACCTTTCCCCCGTGATTATTACCGGAAGTTCAATTCAAATTTGGGTCAAAGGTTCAAATCCTCCAAGTGGAGATCTAAAGGGTGATATATCTTGCATCGCACACCGTGACATTAAATTGAGCGCTTGATGAGAGGTAACCCATCATTTGAAAATTTTCTTTATGATTTACTTCACTTTTGGTTTCTTTTTGATTTAGTTTAGGTTTCCAAAGGAATGAGAAGAGGACCCAAGTGTTGAGAACCACCAAAAACACCTCGGAAAAACATGTGTTTTGCACCTAGAAGTATGCGTGTCACATATACCATTACACAAGAACCAGTAAACTAAGCAAAAAATTTATCCCAAGCAAAGAGGGTGCATTTTGTACCACTTATTATGCCTGTCGCACCAGCCATCGCATGCCAAAATAATGCACTAGAAAAATTCAGAACTTCAGCATGCATTAAAGAATCACATTCCCTGCCCATCGCGATCGCGATGAAGTGAAATCTCCCTAACTCTTTGTGATCGCGTAGACTTATCACGATCACGTTGGATCACATGATTTTATTTCATAGTGATCACATGAAAAGGCATCACGATCGTGAGATGTCAAATAGTCACCAGGTATTAAGTTCAAAAGAACCATTTCAAGAGAAAAAAATTGTTCTTAAAACATGGTTAATTTTCTCCCCCTTAGCAAAAAAAAATATTCCTCCATCAAGTTCAATTCCATAGTGTACTACCTTGCATCTCAAAAGGTACGTGTTCCTTCTCCTACTCTCTTCTTCAACTTTCTTCTTTTTGTGAATGTTTGCTTTCAAAAAGTTAGGTGTGAATCTGGTGTTGTATGTTGTAATTTTTGGGGTGAGAATGATTGAGGGTGAAAAAGGCTGATGGTTTACTATTTTTGGGTTGAAAATTGGCCCCAATGGGTGAGAAAATGGATGAACAAAAGGGTGCAAGGTACCTCTTTGATGAAATGCTTGAAGAAAATGGATGAACAAAAGGGTGCAAGGCACCTCTTTGATGAGATGCTTGAATGAATATTTTCTGGGCGAAGAATATGACCCTTACAATTGCGATGCCCAATTCTAGGATCACGAGGAACAAGTTTTATGAACTTCATGATCACGATGCCCAATCCCATGATCACGGAGAACAAAAAGGTTGAAAATAAAAATTGTCTTTCGCGATCGCGAATAATCATGCGATCGCGATGAATAATCCTGGGATCGCGATGACCATTGCTGGAAGTCCCAAAAAAAGTAGCTTTGCCCATCTCTGTTCGGCATCATTTTGGCTCATTTATTTGGCCTAATCATGTCCCAATATATAGTTTTACATGTCTATATTAGTGTTTGATATTTTTATTCCTCGTGTAGATACTTAAATCTTAAAAATGCCTCTGGCATCAAATGAAATGGCCCAAGATGATGTCGACCAAGTTTCCAAAGAGAAATACTTTGATCAAGGAACCTTCATCTCAATCAAATTCTCCCAATTATATGATCGTCACTTGATGAAACCCATCACATAGGAGAGGGGAATTGTATTGGATAGTTTGGAAGAGAAACGGGCCGACTTCCATGGAAAGTTAGTCACAAGTGGGTGGATGTGCTTCGCCGCCGAGCCTATCAAGGAAAACTTTATTATGGTCTATGAGTTCTATGCTAATGAATCCGAGACGTACTTTTCTAATGAATTGGATGTCATGGTTTGGGGCAAGCTAGTGCAATTTGATCCGGAGTTAATCAATGCCTATTATAACTTCCCAAATGCCGATAATTCAATATTCAAAGCTTAGGCTATAGAATTGGGGACCGATTGGTTTGTTCAAAGGCCACATAATGGCACGGTCCCATAATGGATAGTTTTGAATACAAAGATTGAATGTTCTGAGTTCACCCTGGAAGCCTGTACTTGGCTCACTATCTTTGTGCCCGAATCATGCCTTCCAAGAATGAATCAGATGTGACACCTTATAAAATGGTGGTTATTTGTGCTATGATGGAGGAACTTCCTATGAATTGGGGCAATTGATCGTGCAAGAGATTCAGCAGGTTGTGCTATAAGGTAGCAAAAGCTTGTTCTTTCTTTTTTTGATCACATACTTATGCTACAAAGACGGGGTTCATAAAAGGAATGTCCAGAATGAAAGAAAGCCGGAAAAGATGATTCACCCACTAAAGAAGAGAGAAGACAGGCAATCATCAAAGAAGAGGAAGATCTACATGACTTCCCCATCCTTTAGTCTATTCTTCGGGTCTAGCGATACACTTGAGTCAGTCACTGCTACTGAGTCAGTCACGGCCACTCCCTCTTTGCCCATCACCTACGCGGCAGGCAGGCAGCATGGGCGTGCCCGCGCGTGTGGTGCCAAGCCTGCATGTGCACTAGCATGTTGCGTAGCCTGGCCTCTGCCTAGCCCTGGCATGCGCGTGCGCCATGCCTCATGCGAGCGCATGGCCGCATGCGCCTAAGACCATTTCAGTGGTCGAATCAGTGCGAGAATAGTTTCCAGAGGCTTAAGGCCTTATTGACTTCAGCTCCAGTGTTGACACTTCCAGTTGAGGTTTAGGGTTTCTCAGTGTATTATGATGCTTTGTCTGTTGTTCTTTATTGTGTGTTGATGCAGCAGGGTTGTGTGATAGCATATGCGTTGAGGCAACTGAAGGTTCACGAGTGCAACTACCCTACTCATGACTTGGAGTTGGTGGTGGTAGTCTTCGCGCTCAACCTCTAGAGGAACTACTTATATAGAGTTCATTATGAGATTTACACAACCAATCATAGTCTTTAGTACATCACGAGTCAGCAAGAGCTGAACTCTAGAAAGTGGAGATGGATTGAGTTACTGAAGAACTATGACTTCACCATTATGTACCATCTGAGCAAGGCAAATGCGGTAGCGGATGCCTTGAGCCGAAAGACAATAAGTATGGGCAACTTGGCTTCTCTTTTAGTTTTAGAGTGACCGTAGGCCTTGGACATCTAGTCCTTGGCTAACTGTTTAGTTAGACTTGATTTCTCAGATCCCAGTAGAGTTCTTGAAAGTATTGAGATCATTATACTCTAGTTGATCAGATTTAGCAGTGTCAGCTTGAGGATCAACGGTTGTGTTATATTCGCAATAAAGTTGTACGAGGTGAAGTCGACAGGGCTACTTTAGATTCTGAGGGTGTTCTAAGATTTTATAGTCGCCTTTGTGTTCCGAGAGTTTGGGATTTGATTCAGTTGATTCTCCGTGAGGCTCATTATTCCAGATATTTCATCCATCTGGGTGCAACTAAAATGTATCGAGATTTGAGGCAGCTTTATTGGTGAAGTGGTATGAAGTAGGATATAGCAAAGTTTGTATCTCGGTACTTGAACTATAAGCAGGTTAAGTTTGAGCACATGAGACCTGGTGGATTGATGCACATACTTCCCATTCCTAAGTGGAAATAGGAAAATATCAATATGGACTTCATAGCATGGTTTCTGCGCACTTCTCGAGGGTTTAACTCTATTTAGGTTATTGTGGATAGGCTGACTAAGTCTGAACACTTCTTGCCGGTTAATTCTTTCTATAGTGTAGAGTGGTTGGCCAAGATTTATCTCTGTGAGGTGGTTCATTTTCATGGGGTTCCAGCTTCTATCATTTCAGACTGTGGCACTAAGTTTACCTCTCAGTTCTGGAGGAATATTCAGCGAGAGATAGGTACAAAGGTTCAGCTTAGCACTACATTCTACCCTTAGATAGATGGCCAGTCTAAGAGGACTATCTAGGTCCTGGAGGACATGTTAAGGGTCTGTATTCTTGACTTTGAGGTTCATGGGATTAGTATATGCCTTTGGTGGAGTTTGTGTATAATAATAGTTATCACTCATGTATTGGCATGGAACCTTTTGAGGCATTGAATGGTAGGCATTGCAGATTGCCAATGGGTTGGTTTGATGGTTTAGAGGCCAGGACGCAGAGCACAGACTTAGTTTTTGATTCCTTAAACTGAGTCCAGGTGATTTAGGACAGACTTCGGGCAGCCAGAGTAGGTAGAAGAGCTACGCAAATCATAGACTTTGTTCCTTAGAGATCAGTGTTGGTGATCTAGTGTTCCTTCGAGTGTCGCCCATGAAGGGCATGATGATATTTGTTAGGCAGGGCAAGCTTAGCCCCAGGTATATTAGGCCATTTGAGATTCTTCAGAGGGTTGGTAGTGTTTCTTATCTGTTCGCCCTATCTCTGATGTTTTCAACTATGCATCCAATCTACTATGTATCAATATTAAGGCGTTATGTTCTGGATGAGTCACATGTGGTGCAGTGGGATTCAGTACAATTGGATGAGAGTTTGACCTTTGTTGAGGATCCGATAGCCATTTTAGCCAGAGATGTTAGGAGGTTTAGATCTAAAGACATTCTTGTGGTTAAGGTTTAGTGGAGGCATTATCCGGTCAAGGAGGCTACCTTGGAGACCAAGAGAGATATGCGGGCTCAGTATCCGCAAATGTTTGAGCCTTCAGGTACTCCATTTTCTTGACTTTTGAGGATGAAAGTCCTTTTTATTAGTGGATGATGTAATGACTCTTTCGGTCATTCCTGCATTTTTTCTTTCTTTGTACTATTAGAGCTTACCTATAGCGTCCCTAAGTCATTTATGACTTGCTGAGACCGGTGATTTGGTGTCGGGGCTATTCATTTAGTTGTAATGACTATTTTCCTATTTTAGAGCTTTAACTTAGGAAATCATTGACTTTAGTCAACATTCTTAGCAAGCATATTTGGATTTAAATTCTGATAGTTCTGTTAGCTATGGAGTGTGGATTTTGGTCTGGGTTGACCCTTGGTCGGGATTAGGGAGCTTTCGATTTAGTTTTATCTCCTTTAGTATGATTTCAGGCCAGTTGGGCTTAGAAGTTTGACTTTGGTCAATATTCGGAGAAGACACCCTTGGATGGAAATTCGATCAGCATTGTTAGCTCTAGACTGTCGACTTTGTGCTTGAGGGGCCTTGGTTTGGGTCCCAAGGCTTCCAGACTCATTTTTGGCCTTTGAAATTCATTTTTGGAATGTTGGCCATTTGGGCGTGGGGCCTACTTTTTGTTAAATTGACCTCCATTAAGAATTTTGTTGATTCCATCGATTCTGGAATGCTATATTTAGTTGAGTAGCATAGTTCGTTTGCATTCGCAGAACCCTGGTTGTATCCCGAGGGTCTATCCAAAAACATTTTGTGTTTTCCATGTTGCTGGTTGCTGGTTGCTGGTTGCTATTGCAGCATTAGCCAAGCCATCGCCCACGCATGGCCAGGCTGCGTGCACACAGCAGACTAGCTGGCCACTCCCTCTTTTCCCATAACCTACAAGGTAGGTAAGCAGCGTGTGTGCCCGCATGTGCGGTGTCCAGCCCACATGCGCATTGGCAAGCTGCTTGGCCTGGCCTCTGTCTAGCCTTGGCGTGCGCGTGCGCCTAGGCATCGGCTGGCAGGTTATATTACTTGCCTTTTTCTCAAATTTCATTTTAAACTTCCCCAACTCATTTTACTCCATTTTTATTGAGCTCCAAAGCTCCATCTTCTGTGTAGGCTTATTCCAAATTGTAGAGGTGCATATTTTCCAGTCCGTGATCATTTTCTCAACTCCAATTGGTAAATTTTCTTCTTTAATTCCGTTAATTTTTTTTTTTGATTCCCTCTTTGTTCTTGGCATTGTAGGGGCTATTTTGGCCCTTTTTCCTCCTCGAATCTTGGTCAATTTTTTAGCATGTTTCCCTAACGATGTTGGGAACATCATAGTAAATTTCATTTCTTGTTTCGGGTCGTGAGGCCCACCGACCCAGTTTTGTCCTGGACTTCAAACCGGCTTAATTATTAGCAATATGGGTGTCGTTAGCTTTATTTTAACACATAGATTATGTTCTTGATAGTGTGATTTCTATTCGGGGCTTCTTTGAGAAATTTGGGCTCAGGCTTTGGCTTCCCAACAGCTTATTATCGGACGCCAGGTAGGTTATGGATTACACACCTTAGACTTTGCATATATAGAATATAATTGTACTATCTAGCATCCTTGGGTTGGGTTTACTTGGTTGGCACCCCAGACCTTATCCGTTTTCCTTTTGTCCATCTTATTTCCTATGTTACTTTAGTATTTGAACTTGTTTTGTAGTATTACCCCTTGTGGTCCCTTGTGGCATTGGTAATTTCCTTTGGACCATAGATGGCGAGATAATTGGGAAATGTCTCTGAGTCTCGAACATCGATTTACAACTTATGAGCTGGTTATCTATGATATAGAGCGATTGATCCTATGCAGGGCTGGTAGGTTAATTATGAGTTTTTGGCCTATTGATTGTACTCGAGCATATCATTATATCACAAAAAGGGGTTTCTTTATTGATTTTCTACTATTATGGATGGGGGCCTGACTGTCACCGATTTTCTAAAGCTCGCATGGCCTCGACGGCCTATTTTAAGTTAAAATTGTTTTAAACTGGTTTTATGGATCTTCTTGGATAAAAGATATTTGTAATGGATTTTCACACTGATATTGGATTCTGCTAGCCGGAGTGCTAGACCTATTTTCCACTTATTGGATATGATACTAGGATCGGCTGGGTTGTAGCACTAGACATGGCTTTTACTGATTTTAGACTTGAATAGAGTCTGGGCATGCATATTGATACTGATAGTTTGTATGTTGTCTCAAAGACCTCCATGGACCTTGCCGATTCGTACTAGGGGCTGCGAGCCGAGAGTGGTGGAGAAGGGGTATACGGGGAAGTAGAGGTATATGGGGGAAGCCTTCTATTGGTCCTACCTGCTGGGCCTACAGGCGCCAGAAGAGGTGCATACGATACCATTTGTATTTCATAACATATCATTCTTTATGTATGTGGTTCCACCCTTGTTTGCTATTTGTTGAGTGTACGTTCAGGTAGTATGGGATGCCGATGGGTTTGTTTTCACTTGTATGTGTTCCTCGGGTGTATGGGTGTCCGTTGGGACTGTAGATAGATTATCTTACTCGTTCATGTTATAGTTATTAGTTAGTTTGTCTTTCAGATCATCCTTACCTGGTGAATTATACTGTTAGGATGAATATTTTCATTGCTTTTTCTTCTTTCCCTTTATTGAAGTTACCGATATACCACCATTTTTTTATACTCTTTGTATATGTATTGTTGTTGCTAGGATCTAGGTGTAATCTCTAACCTTTCACCTATGTTCTATTATATATATATTATGTGGCTAGCATAGTACATTTGTATCCTCCTTGTCTTTTTCATGTTGCTAGCTTCCGTGTGTTTTCTTTTGCTTGCTTATGTGACTACTTCATTCTTGTTTGTTATTTACTATTTTTATATCTTATATATGCTCAGTTGGCCAATAATGCCTACTGGGTACCCATGGAATTGTAATTGTTGCTCATACTATACTTCTGCATCTTATGGTGCAGATCCTAGTATGAGCTATTGCCGCTGATCACACAGACTCGTGCAACTTCCAGACATCCGAGACTTTGGGTGAGCAATTGGTGACTAGAGCTTGGATTTTATATCTTCTTTTGTACCATGTACTCTTTTGCTATTTAGAGACAGTTGTATATTTTTATTTTGTATCCTCTCACACTCTGTATATGTAGTTATGGCTTCTATACTATGATACCAGGTCGTGGGATGGTTTAGCTTCCACATATATATATTTATATTTTAGATTATTTCCCCCTATTATGCCGTCTTTACATTATTCCACTTATTACTCTTTCTTGTGCGTGTTTTGCTTTATTAGTAGCTCATTACTAACTGTTCTAGGCTACGGGGATTGGTTCACCTACAGGGGGTTGTAGGTTCTATCATGACCTGAGAAATTGGGTCGGGATAGACTACTTGCCTGATGACTCATCAGGAGTGTGACTGGTCATCACACTAACTCATCACACACTCCAGGCTGAGCTCTTATTCTACTTAGCTTGACTGCTTGCTTGATGATCCGCCAATATTGTGACGATTAGTCACACTGAGTCATCGTGATGGACTCTAGAACTCTAACTTTTGCCTTAGTGTTGAGATTCACCTGATGATCTATTAGGATTGTGACTAGTTGTCACTTCGAATTGTCACACTGGTTTCTTTAGCCCAGTTTCCTCTCTTTTTGTCTTTGGTTCAATTTTTTGCAGAAAAAAACAAAGAACCATCAAATCTAACAATGGTTGCTCGAGAACTTGCGTTTATTATTTTGTCAAAAGCATCAAATGTTTCATAAAATACCAGTACATCAACACCCTCAACTTAGAATGTTCGCTTTTCATCAAGCAACATGACAACTAAAGCTTGACAGACGTTTAAACTAATAGAAAAATAAACTGACCTATAGCAATCAGTGGCATTCCCTAGGATTATGTACAGTATCACGAGGAAAGTACCACTCTTCCGCTAATAAAACGTTATGGGTAACTACCCCATACAGTGTTCTAGTTGTTTAATGGAAGTGTAGTGTAAATTCACCAGCTGACTTATTGAAGATAGTTCACCCTTCATTTCTCTCACTCGTGAGTCACTGGATTCCACCCTTTGTAACACCTTAGCCAATATGTCTTCTATATTTGAAGTTCCTGGATCATTGTCGACTCTACCACAATTTCCAGTTGGTACATACAAACCACCTCTATCATTTTTACTCTTCCAATAATCTGGATCACGATCCTTGTAACAAGACTTGTCATAGTAATTATCCCTTTGATATTTCTGACCTTAGTTTCCTTAGCCATTTGCTCGAAAACCCCCCATCTGGTTATTCAAGTAGTTTGATTATTCTTCGGAGTCATACACAACTGCTCTACCCTTTGAACCAACAACTTTCACCTTCTCAATACCACCTGCCAACAAATGCTTTGTAAGCAAGTCCATTTATGTCTTCAGATGAGCCATATACCCACAGTATAAGTACTGCTTGCAACCTCAGAATCTCTGGTATGCCAAGCTCTATTTGTCTTTGTAAGCCTATCCAGGATCACTGTAGCATTTTCAAAAGTAAGTCCCATGAAAGCACCTCATTCAACATTGTCAATTGTTGACTTGGTAATCGAGTTCAGAGACCTGTGGAAAGACTCCATCAAATGCTCATCCATCAGCTTATGATTTGGGCAGTGGGTTAGCTTTTTCTTGAACCTCAACCATGTATCATGTAATGCTTCATTCAGTTGTTGCCTGAAATTGTTGATTTTGTCCCTCAACTGTAACATCCTGGAGGGCAGAAAGAACCTTTCTAGGAAAGCTCCTTTTGACTGACCCTAGTTTGTAATAGAATTAGGTGGCAGCTCAGTCAACCACAATGTTCCCTCCCCAGACACAAATAGTGGAAATATCCTCAGTCATATGGAATTCTGACTTACTCCCCGCATTTTAAAGGACTTACAAATTCCAACGAAATCATCAGATGCATGTCTAGATCATCAACAACCACCCCTCTGAATAGACCCTTGGGGGTCAATATTTGAATCATAGTGGTAGTGATATTAAACTTGGCACCCAGAGCTAGTGGGGTAAGAATAATGTCCTCAGTAGCGCCAACCCCATCCAAGTCGGCATCATCTTAATCATCCATCTCAAAGGGCATCGGTTATTGTCAATCTCTCCCCTTTGTCGCTGCCTGTGGTTGGCTGGGGCAACATTGTCACTATGTTGCGCATCAACATCATCACCTAAAGCATCATCATCCTCATTATTAGGATCATTTAGGTTATATTGATTACGTTGGTCAGCAGCAAGTTGTTGAAGCCTTGCTACTTTACACTCTTATGAATTCATATTCAGTCTTTGAATCCTAGCAAGCTTGGGATCATATGGAAATACTGGTTCACCCGAGCTTTGGGTACTTGGCATGCATAAATTTGTACCCTGAAATCATAGAAACAACAAATACAAGTAAAATTTACAAAAATGACTAAGAGTCAAATAAACACAACAGACTTAATAGACAATCGTATTCCCCAGTAATGGTGCCCAAATTTGATACGCCTAAGTTACACCTCCCTTAAGAAGTATAAGCAATCATAGTCAAATATATAACTCAACAAAGGTTGGGGTCGAATTCCACAGGGAATATGGTGAATATGAAGTCATTTGTGGCTTAAGTGATTATTAGTCTATGATTTCCATAAAATTAGGGGTTTTGTAACGAGCAATTTCAAATCAGTGTTTTACTTGTTTCAAGTAACTAATATCAATTTAAAGTAATAAAAAAATAGTGGAGAACGAAAACTAAGGATGTGTTCACCATGTCTCTATAACACTTTCAGGTTCATCTCGATGATGGATTCATTTCATACAAGTAATGTGAGATAAATGAAATCAAATGTACGTCTAAACATTTTTTAACCCATAAAGATGATTTTCCCTTCAATTCTCTTGAACTTAATAAGATTGAAATATGAAACCCAATTGTAGTCTCAAGTTGATTAATCTCGCTAAAGCATTACTCATTAGACGGAGGTTAGAGACTCCAAATCCTTGTTGTTAATCCTTTTTCCTATTTTAATATCGTATTTCAAGCAAATTAAACCTAGGGTTAGTTGTAATGTTTGCAACCATTATAAATTTGTTAAAATGAAAAGAATCACAACACATTTACGAATATAATTTGAATTCACACCAAGATCAATCCTAAACTTGTTACTTTTCCATGGATCCCACAACCCTAGTTGTGGGGGGTCTTAGCAACACATGGTTCTTGAGATGAAAAAAACAAGGTAATTCATGATCAGAAGAAGAATCCTTACAACAAAAAAAATTAACACTTGAATCCTTGACCAAAACCTAAGCAATTATTTTGAAACCCAAAGCTTCCACACTTAGAAGAAAAATACGTAACGTTTTTGTTCTTAAGAATATCCAATGATGAAAGATGATTTTCTAAACCCTAAGCTCAGTATTTATAAGTGTCAAGTAAATTTGAATCCAAAATTACATCAGATTTGTCCGCCTTTGCTATGACTATTTTCTTGACGAATCGTCAGGAGTGTGATTGATCATCACACTGACTCATCAAACACTCTAGGTTGGGCTCTTGTTCTGCTTAGCTAACTACTTGCCAGATGATCTGCCAATGTTGTGATTGTAATGGCCCTTCTAGTTATTTATGCATTTTTGCCTTTCTTGTACTGTTAGAGCTTGCCTGTGGCAGCCCCCAGACATTTATGACTTGCTGGGACTTGTAGTTTGGTGCTCGGGCCATCTATTTGGTCTTTATGGCTGATTTTCAGTTTTAGAGCTTAAACTTTGGAAATCATTGGCTTTGGTCAACATTCTTGGTAATTATACTCGGAATTGAATTTTGACAATTCCTTTGGATCTGGAATGTGGACTTTGGTCTAGTTGGACCCTTGGTCAGGATCCGGGAACTATTCAGTATGGAATTCTCTCTTGTTCATTATTTTTAGGGCAGTTGGGCTGGTATGGTTGACTTTGGTAAACATTCGGAGAAGACGGTCTCAGATGAAAATTCTGTCAGTGATGTTAGCTCCATAATTTCATGTTTAGCTAGAGGGACCATTGGTTTGGGTCCCGAGGGTTCTAGACTTGATTTCGGCCCTTGAGTTCCATTTTGGGAATAATTGGCCTAAAGGTTGATTTTGGGCGTGGGGCCCACTTTTTATTAAAAAGACCTCCGATAGGATTTTCATTGATTTCGTTGGATCTGGAACACGGTTTCTAGTTGAGTAGCATAGTTCATTTATGCGAGTGGGGTCCCGGATGAGTCCTGTGGGCCCATTCAGAGACTTTTTCCCTCCTACTTTTCTGCTAGTTATTTTTGCAGGTGTAGGCCTCACGCCTTAATCGTGACCGCAAAGGAAGTTATTGCAATCGTGATGGTCTGACTCATTGTTCATTGTGACCGTGAAGGTCTCTTCACGCGATCACGATAAAGGGCTGGTGGACCAAGCTCCATTTGCTCTACGCGATCGTGGGCTCCCTCCTCACGACCGTGATGTAGTCCATCCCTATGTGCCCTCCATAACCACATCGCTAGTCCTTACGATCACGATGGTCTAGCCAGCATGATCATCGCAATCGTGTGGGGTCCTTTCTTGATTGCGATTAAGGATCCCTGGCAGTATATATATCTTCTTCTTTGTTTTCATCACCCAAAATCCGCTATTCTCCATTGATATCAGCTCCAAACTCCATATTCTTCTCAGTGGCTTTGATTCTAGGTGTGGGAGTGATAATTCTTGGACTCGTGATTATTTCCGTGCCTCCAATTTGATAAGTACCTCTTTTATTCCATTAAATTCTTCCCATTTGATTCTTCAATTGTTCTTTTAGCTTGGGGACTATTTTGAGCCATGCCCATGGAAAATTTTTGTCGTATATCTTGAGCTCGTTCCCTCGGGAATGAGGGAAACATCATGGTATTTTTCATTTTTGGTTTTGAGTTGTGGGGCCCACGAGCCCGCTAGTGACCCAAATTTTGACCCGATTATATCTATGGCAATATGGATATCGTTAGTCTTGTTTTGATGGATATATTGTTTTTGTGATAGTGTTTTCACAATTTGGATCTTCTTGGAGCGGTTCATGCCTGGACGACGTTGTTCCCGTAGCTAGTCGTCGGACGATAAGTAGGTTATGGTTTCCCCTATTTAGACTCTGTGCATATAGACTATAATTGCACTTATTAGTATCCTTAGATGGTTTGTTATAGGTTGGTACCCATAACCCTATCTGGCTTTCTGTCCGTCTATTCAATACGTTGATTGTAGAATTCATGTAGTATCGCTATTTCACCCTTGTGGCCTCGTGTGGCCTTTGCTTATGACTCTGTATCATATACGGTGGGATAGTTGGGAACGTCTATGAGTCTCGAACACCATAACTTTATTTTAGGCTAGCTATTTGTGCTGTAGAATCGCTTGTTCCTGTGCAGGGCCGATAGGAATGTTTGTGAGTTACTTTGGGCTAAACTTGTTGTTTGTGAGCATGTCATCATGAAAAAGGATTTTTCTGCATGTTTTTATTATGGTTTTGGATTAGGGCTAACTATCACCGGTTTTTTCTAAATTTTGCATGGCCTCGAGGGCCCCTTTTTTGTATAATAAGGATTAAAAGAGATTTGGTATTGACTGATGGATTTTCTTGAGATAAAAGTGGTACTATGTTTATTTTATCACTGATTTTATTACGTATACTAGACCCAGTTGAGACGAGGTGCTAGACTATTTTGTTATTGATGAGAAATGATATTAGACTCGGTAAAGCGGAGAACTGGACTTGATTTACTACTTTTTTAGACCCGGATATGCCCGACCACCCTTGAAGGTTTTTTTTTTTTGAGATTTATTTCAGTGAGTTAGACCTGGATAGGATCTAGGCATGCATTATCTAGATTTGGTCACTAGTTTGGATCCAGTGACATCCTGGACTGTTATTTCAAGGTTTAAGATTCAGTATGTGTCTATGAGTAGACCTCCATGGACCCTTCCATTCTGGACCAAGTGCTACAGGTCAAGGGTGACTAGAGAAGAGGGTGTATGGCAGAGTAGAGTTACTCTGGGGAATCCCTTCCATGGATGTTGCCTCTATTGGACCTTTGGGGTATCAGAGAGGGTAACATACGACACTGCTATCACACTTAATTTAGCATATCATCCATTTGTGTGAGATTCCACCATTGTTTGCTATGTGCTCAGTGATTGCTCTAGTTGTATAGGCGGCCAGAGGGTTTGTTTTCACTTGATTGTGTTCTTCGGTTATATGGGTGGCCGTTGGGACTGTAGGAAGATTATATTACTCTTTTCATTTTGTAGAGCTAGTTTTGACTTTTGCTTCAGTTGGATTAGTGGTTTTGGTTCTGTTGAGACCGTGATTGTTTTGGAATGAGATTATTTAGGGGCTAGTGGGTCCCATATTATTGAGACACTGATTGTGAAGCCTTCTGAGCAGTTATGGGGAATTAATGTCTATTCTTATCCTTGTTTTGTTTAGCAGATCTTGTTGCTTGTGGTTTAGTCATTCTATCATAGGCTTTTACTTGAGAGGTTGTTTTACGTCTAGTCTTATCTTGAAATTGATGTCTTTAGCATGTTTTTGTTACTATATGGCTTCTAGTTCGATTTTTGGATTGATTTCCTTCTTTCCCTTTTACTTGAGGTTGCCGGTATACCGCCTATATCTTTAAACTCTTTTTTTATATGTACTATTGTTGCAAGGATCCCAGGTGTGTCATCCTTCCTTCTTTCAGCTGTGTTTCTGTATATGTATATATGTTATACTTGTAATTCTTGGTTGATTACTCTTTGTTCTAGTTCCTTGTGCTTCCTCCTTATTTTCTGTGACTATTTTCTTGTATTCGGCTTATTACTGCTTTTATATTTTATATGTGCTCAGTCGGCCGATGATGTCTATTGGGTACTCATTGCTTAGCAATTGGTGCTCATACTAAATGTCTGCACTTTTTGGTGGAAATATTAGTGTCAGCTTTCGCCGTTGATCGCGTGGAGACTCGTGAAGCTTCTGGATATTCAAGACTAGGGTGAGCGCCTGACGACTGGGGCTTGACTGCATCTCATCTCATCTCTTATACTGTTTCTCTGTATATATTCAGAGACAGTTGTGTAGTCTATTTTGTTACATCTAACACTTGTATTTTATTTATAAGCTCATGTACTATCGATAACAAGTTTGGGGTTGGTGTAGTTCTCTTGTATGGATATATATATTTGGGTTTTTGCTTCCACTTGTCTCTATCTTATTCTGCTTTTGCTTATTTCAGTTTATTATGCATTTTTGTTAGGTAGTAGCCCATTACTAACTATTCCGGGCTATGGGAATTGGTTCTCCTAGTGGGGAGTTGTATATGCCATCATGACCTGAGAAATTGGGTTATGTTAGATTGGTATCAGAGCCTAGGTTTTACTAGTATCATAGTACATAGGCAAGTATCATAGTAGAGTCTCGCGGATTGGTATGATGACGTCTATATCATATCTGTAGCAGGTTGTAGGGCATTGTTCGGAAAATTTCCATCTTTTTGTCTCCTTATCGTGTGTTCCTGGCTCTATTATCTTCTAAACTTTGATTATTTAGTCCTTCTCAGAGTCCTAAGATGAGTTCAAGAACGGGTGATATCAAGGCTTCTGTGCCTATTGCTCCAGTGCTTCCGTCAGTGCTAGGACTTCAGAGTGAGAGAAGATTGCATCAAATAGGGAGTGTGAGGCCAGCCCAGCCTCTGGTAGGGTTTCATGCTACCCCAGTTCTTTAGGGCACCATGGCTAGGACTCGGAGTCCTCCAGTGGGTGTTTTAGTGCCTTTTGGTGGGGCAGTACCCAGTTCCTTGAGCAGTGCTTCATTTAGAGTTAGGATTCAAGTTCTTTAGCAGGGTAATATATAGGTGTTGGAGTATGAGGGAAGGTTTCATGAGATGGTTAGACATATTGCTAGGGTTTTGCCTTCAGAGTTGGATAGGATTCAAAGCTTTATTGGGGATTTGATTTCACTACTTCGTTTGTTAATCGAGCACTTGGTTACAGTTAGGATGCCCTTTCTTCAAGTAGTTGATCAGGCTTTTGCTGTTGAGGGTTTATGTCATGAGGCATATGGAGTAGTAGTAAAAAACATCATTGTCAGGGCAGTTTTTGAGGTTCTCAGACTCGAGGTAGAGGATTGTCTTCAGGGGATCAGTCTCATTGATTTTTATTTAGCAGATCAGTTTCAGTTGCTCCACAGGTTCAAGACGGTGTTTGTGTGGGGCATGTTGAGCAGAGTAGACAGGGTACTGGTCAGATTCTCTGAGGTTTGCATTCAGAGAGTGTAGGTTGTGGTGGCTAGTCAGGTTTCGTGAGACCTTCCCATCGGACTTCATCTGGTAGAGGTTGTATTCGGTGTGATGAGCGTGGTCACTTTGCTAGGGATTTCCCCATGATTGCATATCCTAGTCAACATGGTTGTTATGATTATGAGGTGATTGGTCATTATTCTAGAGATTGTACCCGGTGAGGGATGGTTGAGCCTTTAGCATCAAATACCTAGTCTAGTGGTAGACACCATCAGTCTGATGCCCCTCCTGATGGGCTAGAGGTAGAGGTTCCCGATGTTATTGCTCCAGGTATGACTTTATTTACCTTTGGTTGGTGATAGCCTTGTCTGCGTTGCGATTCTCCCCTTTTCATGTGTTTGCTTATATGCCTTCCTATTTCACCTATTTAGTTGTGTTACTATTTGAATTTGTAGTTCTATTCATGTGTTTTTTAGTAGATCATTTCTTTTTAGTAGTGGATGGGGTGAGTTATTCCTGAGAGGTGTTTTCCCGAGGTTATAACTCATGGGTAGGTTTTGTTAAGCTTTCTTCCTGTCTGTTGTGGTTCTAGGTTTGGTTTGGGTCTTTCTTTCTAGCGGTCCTAGATGGTTGTTGCCTATGCCATTATCTAGCGTTTGCTAGAGATCCTTTTGTTGGTTTGGTTTGATGTCGAGGGTAGTGTTAGAGTTTGAGGCTCTGTCCTAGGTTGAGTGGTGTTGGTTATATTGGTGAGCATTGGTCAGTTTTACTTTTCTCGGGTGATTTGAATCGACCTTCCTTAGTTGTTTTGTTTGGTAAGTTAGCAGGTATGGGTTGCTTTTGTGTTTTTGTTTTCCTCATTTTCTAAGTCTGGTTGAGTTGCTTTCTTTCTCTCCCCAGTTCCAGTTTATAAAATTGAGTTTGATTGTGGCATCGTGATCGAATGTTTGGCTATAGCAGTCCTGGCTAAGTGTTGATTCTAGCATCATGGTGGAGGTTGACTGTGGAATTGTGGTATTACGGTTAGGTCTTGACTATAGCTTTTTGGTTGGGATTAGGCTTTTAGCCTACCCTCATTCCGTCGTATCAAGTGTTGCCGGTAAGAGTTGTAGGAGCTAAGGGAATAACTCCATGTTTTAGTTGAGAAGAAGCCTTTTAGGTTTGGCGTGTCCTTGGGAAGGGTTTTGTTTAGGTTGCAAAGAAGGGTAATGGCCCTTGCTTGTGTATGTGTTCTAGTAGCTGACTGAAGTGATGACTAAGGGTAGCTTTGGTTTGTGTGGTTGTGACTTGCATCGACCGAGTTCAGATTGTAGTAACTTTTCTTTGATTGGTCCAAGGTCAGAATTCCTATTGGTAAGAGATTGAGGTACAGGCCTTTTCCAGTACTACCTTTGGGGACTCGTTCCATTAGTTGTGATTTTCTTGTTATGTTCGTTGAATGATCCAAGTCTTTATAGCATTACATTTTGGTCAAATAGTATGTTCAGAGCATAGCTGACTCCTGTTCCTATAAGGGTTCATCGACAGTGTATGGGTCTACGCAGAGGTTCGACAGCAGTATCGGTTGCCAACTAGAGTTGGGTTTTAGAATCGTGGCTTAGCAGACTACTATGGGTGGTTCATGGAAGTTTTCTCTTGGGTTGCAGCATCCTTGTGCCGCAAGGCAGTAGGTGCGGGCAACTTGGCTTCTTTACTATTGTCTCAGACTGGTTGTTAGCCTTGGACACCCAGTCCTTGGCTAACCCTTAGTTTAGGTTAGACATTCCATATTTCAACAGTATCCTTAATAGTATGAGGTTCCTTCTACCTTGGTTGGACAGACTCAACAATGTCAGTTCGAGGATCGGTGGTTGTATATTATGCGTGATTAGGTTGTGCAGGTTAAGACTAGCGAGGCTATTTTGGGTTCTAAGGGTGCATTGAGACTAATAGTCATCTTCATTTGCCGAGAGTTTGAAAGCTTGTTTAGTTGATTATTCGAGGGTTGTCTTTTATGTAGGGTTCCAGTGTTGGTTAGACTCGGCCAGTATGGATTAGAAGCTTGGTATGTTGCATGCTTTAGAGTTGGTGGTTTTGTGTGCTGATGCAGTAGAGCGGTTGACTCGGGCCAAGGAGTTGTGTTGATGGGTTATGAAAATTTCTATAGCTAGATGGCGACCTTGGGTCTCGGAACATCCTTTCCTTTACCTACAGGGTGTTCAGACTTGATATTCGTGGCGTGGTGGGCTTTCTTCTGAGTTGAGGTTAGCAAGGCGATCTTGAAATTCGAATAATGTTTAAGTGTTTGGAGCGGGAGCAGTGTTTCCGAGAGTTTTTGGAGCTTAGTTGGTGGTTACAAACCTTGTGGTAGTCTTACCACACTCCTTGCAGGGGCCTTGGTTCTGGTTTGGGTCATTTGGGCAGGTTGCCCTAGTCTATTCACTTTCGCTAGTTCAAACTTGGCATAGTTCAATGAGGTCGATTTTGTTCAATAGCTTGGAAATTTCTCTGATGACACAAGGTGTTCATGCATGCCTCTGCCAACCCTAGTATGAAAAATTCAGTCAAGTTCAGATGGTTGGTTCAGTTAGGTTCAGTTATCGAGTTTGATGTTAGCAAAAGTGTTCGTTCATTAGTTGATGGCCAGTCAGGATAGGTAACTCTAAATTTTGAGGATGCACTTTGGGTTAGTATGTTGAAGGTCAAAGGATAGTAAGCCATAGCTTAGTTTGGTTTAAATTTGAGCAAAAGAGGTGACTTCATTCGTGGTGGAGTATAAGCGGGAACTGTGGATCTTTGGTGTGTCAGTTGCTGTGTGCTTAGTGTATGCTCCAATTGTATGGGTGGGTAGAGGGTTTGTTTTAACTTGATTGTATTCCTCAGTTGTATGGGCGGCCATGGGGACTGTAGGTAGATTATATTACTCCCTTCATTTTGTAGAGATGGTTTTTACCATCGCTTCGATTGGATTAGTGGTTTTGGGCCAGTTGAGACTGTAGTTGTTTTGGACTGAGATTATTGAGTGGCTAGTGGATCGCATATTATTGAGACCCATATTGTGTAGCCTTCTGAGGGGTTGTGGGGAATTAAAGTCTATTCTTATCCTGGGTTTTTTTAGCGGATATGGGTGCTTGTGGTTTAGTCATTCCATCATAGGCTTTTACTTGAGAGATTGTTTTACGTCTAGTCTTATCTTGAAATTGATGTCTTTAGCATGTTTTTGTTAGTATATGGCTTCTAGTTTTATTGCTAGATTTCTTTCCTTCTTTCCCTTTTACTTGAGGTTACCAGTATACCGCCCATATCTTTAAACTCTCTTTTTATATGTATTGTTGTTGCAAGGATCCCAGGTGCATCCTCCTCCCTTTTTTCACCTGTGTTTCTGTGTATGTATATCTTCTATGCTAGAATGTTATATTTGTGACTCTTGGTTGATTACTCTTTGTGCTAGTTCCTTGTGCTTCCTTCTTGTTTTCCATGACTGTTTTCTTGTATTTTTCTTATTACTTCTTTTATATTTTATATTCGCTCAGTCGGCCGATGATGCCTACTGGGTACTCATTGCTTAGCAATTGGTGCTCATACTACACTTCTGCACTTTTTGTTGCAGATATTAGTGTGAGTTTTCACTGTTGATCACGTGGAGACTCGTGCAGCTTCTTGATATTCGAGACTAGGGTGAGCGCCTAACGACCGAGGCTTGACTGCATCTTATCTCTTGTACTATTACTCTTTATGTATTCAGATAGAGTTGTGTAGTCTATTTTGTTACATCTATCACTTGTATTCTATTTAGAAGCTCATGTACTATCGATACCAAGTCTTAGGGTTGGTATAGTTCTCTTGTATGTATATATATATTCGGGTTTTTGCTTCCACTTGTCTCTATCTTATTCTCCTTCCGCTTACTTCTGTTTATTGTGCATTTTGGTTAGGTAGTATCCCATTACTAACCGTTTTGGGCTACGAGAATTGGTTCTCCTACTGGATGATTATAGGTGCTATCATGACCTGAGAAATCGGGTCATGTCATTGATGATTAGTCACACTGAGCCAGCATGATGGACTCTAGAACTCTTACTTTTGCCTTAGTGTAGCAATTCACTTGACGATCCATCAGGCTTGTGACTGGTCATCACTTCGAATCGTTACACTAGTTTCTTAAGCCCCATCTCCTCTCTTTTTTGCTTTTGTTCAATTTCCTGCAGAGAAACACAAAGAACAATAATATCTAACAATGATTGCTCAAGAACTTGCGTCTATTCTTTGGTCAAAAGTGTCAAATGTGCCATAAAATACTGGTACATCAATATACCGACACCAAAAATATTTAGCAAGAGTAGTATCAGTACAACCACATGTACTTGTACGTATCATCGGCCGACTAAGATTTGACCACATAATTATGCACAAAAATCAACATATAATAGATAACCTTCACAGCAATACTCTAAAAGGATATTCCCATTATAATTTATACCAAGAACACTCTACTTCTACCCTACCACAACCCCAAGGAATCCATATACTCAGGTTCTAACTAACCTCCTTTGGCATCTCATCATATTACCACACAATCACGGGGTGTTTTCCCATACATATATTCTCCTTCCTCGATATCCACACCAAAATTAATTACTTCATCATATCGGGTTTGTTTAAGGTATCACCAGGCTTTACCCACTTTTCAAGTTCTCCTAGCAAACACCACAATTTAATAAATAAGGTCCTCATTCAGACTCAACCCATAGACATCAAAATCAATTAACAAGAATATGCACTCAACACTTAGCATGTAATTCAGTCAACAAATAATTAGTCCAAGTCAGTCAATGATAGTAATATCACGCTCACATAAGTTACCACATACCAACACAAGAATATAAGAGAATTCACTTTTAGTAGTCACAACTCGTAGAATCATATCTATCTATCTCTCATCAATACACTTAGTACCTCTAGTTTCACCTTAATACACAATACCATCTAACCATGATTGACCATGAAACCATGTAATAGAATAGATAAATGTACACATATGCTAAAGGGTCTTATTTCTTCCCAACTAGCCATGACCTACAGGGGACACACAAGGTCCATGTACCCGCCAAAACAATTTTCCATCGATACCAAAATCAAAAAGTGAGTATGCGTTGCTGTAACTTTCAGAACTATTTCCCATCAACATAAATATCAAATTGTACTGACATTATACCCTATCCCATAATAAGTGAAACTATCACTATATATGGTGTTGTACTCGATCCTATAATAAGTGAAAAGATCACCTATACTGGCGTGGCACCCTATCTCATGATAAATGACAATGTCAATGCACCTATGATTCTCAGACCTATCTCTCAGGATATACACAGTGCACTAAATCACATTCACACTTGTTTACTTATAAGTTGGTAATCTACCAACTTATTGAGCCTTTATTCATGAATTATTTCTCTGTTTGGTTTAGAATTAGAGATACTTATTTCCATTATTGATAAAAATGCAGGTACTCTTGGTCAAAAGAAGAAAATAAAAGAATTAAACCCAAAGATCTCAAAATGAGTTGAAGTGTGAAAGTGATTGAAAAAAAGAAAGAAACTGCCGAGAGGTGCGACCCACAAAATGCGGCATGTGGATCGAACCTCTCATTGCACCTCATCACACAAGAAATAAGCTTCACAGGTTGAGGAAAAGGCAATATGTGATGCACAGAACCAGTGGTGCAATCACATATCACGTCGCACCACTCCCGAGGGGTATTTTTTTCCATTGCCAATTGACGTATTGGGAAGTTTCTAAAACCCATTTTGGGGTGTGTACAGGATATAGAATTTTAGTTTTACTTTATCCAATGAAGATATTGAGAGTACTCTCTTCTCTCTTTATCTTCTCTAATTAGAATCACCATTTTTGTAAGGAATTGAGCTTGTTTTTAGAGTTTGGTTTGAATATGAATGGAGTTATGAGTTACCCATTTAGTATATCTTCTTATTTCCTTAATATGAGCAACTAATTTACTTATCTAGGGGTATGTGCATGATGGGTATTTGAATTTAGGTGTGGGTAAATATTAATTGTGCTTATTATTGATGAATTAGTATAGGTCTATTGAATTCTTCATTTTTTAATCATAAAATTGATGGTTGCAAAGATTGATTGAGCTTACTTAATTGTGTTCTTGCTTGAAAGAGAAGTTCATAATTTGGATAGGAGTTCAATAGTGGGAATTTGGAATTTTCACCTAAGATTGAGGCTATAAATAGCTTAATCAACGAAAATACCCATCTAAGAATCTAAGCTAGAAATAGTGTGATTCCCCCAAGCTTTGAATTGGTTGGTTTAAGGAAAAGCTATAATACTTGAGCTAAGACTATAGTATATATATTTTTGGGAGGCCGAAAGACTACCAAGTATAATTCAAACCAATGCTACCCGTACCTTTAATCAAGAGTGTGTATAATTAATCAAGTCCCCTAACCCATTATAGAATCCCATTGAAAGCATACCCCGTAGTCTTATATCTCATTGATAAATAAATCTTGTTTACATTACTCTCTTGTTGAAATTGATACGTTATTTCCCTTTCTATTTCCCCTATTTTTTACTTATTAGTTGTTTGAATATCTACTCGGCTTAGTGATTATTACTCGATGATTTCTTAGCAAATCATCACTCTATTCCCCATGGATTCGACCCCGACATCTTTTGGGTATATTATTTGTTTTGCTTAATGATCGCTGCTACCTTCTTCGGGAGAGTGCTTTTGAGCATCATCAAAAATGCGTCGTTATCGGGGAGTGGTTTTTGATTCGCCAATTGATTGTCATTTAAGTTCACTTTGTTGAGTGTTTGTTCATTTTTACCTTTTATTATTTGTGATTGTTTAGATACGGAGCCCATGAGTGAAGTGGGTGACCAAGAAAGCGTAGACGGATATATGGATGCAGACAATGAACCCATAGTCTATGGGGGTGTAGGTTCAATCCGCCTACTACACCCAATGTGAGTGAAAATGTTGAAGACCCACATGAAGAGAAAAATAAGACCGAGTCTCCTTCTCAAATTGCTATTGATATTGAAGAGGATGATCCAAGTGTGCAAAAGCCATTGCCAAAAGAGCCCCCTCCATATCCTCAGAGATTGACCAAGAAAAAGTAAAATGATCAATTCAAAAATTTTGTCGACATGTTCAGCAAGATAGCCACTAATATTCCTTTAGTTGAAGCTCTTACGCAAATTCTAGGGTATGCAATATTTATGAAAGAGCTGTTAAAAAAGAAGCTAGTAGTTGAAATGGGAAAGTGGAAGTGTCCCACAGTTGTAGCGCGGTAATAACAAGTAACATTTCCCCTAAATAGAAAGATCCGGGAGCCTTCACCATCCAGCGTACTATTGGAGTATTTTTGTTTTGAAAGTCCTTATGTGATCTCGGGGTAAGTATCAACTTGATGCCCCTTGTTATTTTTAGGAAGTTAGGCTTGGGCACTACTAAGCCTACACTAATGAGATTATTTATGGCTGATCTCTCAATTAAATGCATGGTGGGGATTTTGTTTTATGTGTTGGTAAAGGTAGACAAGTTCATCCTATTGGCAGACTTTGTGGTCTTGGATTGTGAATGTAGATCTTGAGGTGCCCATTATTTTAGGACAACAATTGTTGGCAACCAGTAGAGATCTTATGGATGTGGAGCTAGGAGAGCTCAAGTTCCATGTAGGAAGCGAGGATGTTACATTCAATGTATGCCAACCTACTAGACCACCGGATGAATTTAGAGTTATTTCTGTGATCAATACCAAGGGAAAGTTGGTCGAAGCCCATGGTAAGTTTTAGATGAAAGAGGTACTTGAAACTATTGTGAGGTCAACTTGGCAATAAGAGAATGCAATAAAGATATTGAAGGAGAACTTTCATTGCTTGGGATGGGGCCAAAACAATCGGATTGGCATGCTCCCGGGAAATGATTAAAGGTTGAGGTACTATCGTTAAGCCGTGATATAAAATCAAGCATTTCTTGGGAGGCAACCCAAGTGTTTTTATTTTTATTTTTTTGCCTTTTGTTGTTTTTGGTGTGTTTTAGGAATGCAAGGATATGAAAAAAGACTAAGTGGAATAAATTAGCCTGAGAGCATGTGTGACGGGCCATGCAGCTCATACATCCCACTGTGCGGTCGCATGTGGCATTGCACACACAATCCAGTGCACTAGGAGAAAAAGAAAATTTAGAGGTGTCATGAAATTGGAGGTGTGAATCACACCTCCCGTTATGCGCATCGCACCTCCATCACCCACTGAACCAAAATGCTAGGCAAGTTTTTGGAGCATAACCATCACGTGCAAAGTGATATGTGACCTGCATATTGGCAGGTGCAAATTGCATATCGTGGCGCACTCAGGTAAGTTTTAAAGTTTTTGTTGACCTACCATTGACTGACCCAACCCAAAAACTAACCCGTGACCTTTCTTCTTCTTTTGTATCCTATAAACCATCACCCCTAACCTTTTCTCACCATTATACTCTCCAAAACCTCCAAAACTCTCTCCCAAAACTCTCCTAATCTCCAAACTTTCCCCAAAATCTTCTTCCCTCTCACCCAAACTCCTTCTCCACTGCCGAGTTCTCCGCCATTTGTTGCCTTTTTTTCCGGTCAAAATTTTGGGTCACCATTGTTGGCACTCCAAAGCTTCAATTTTTTCTTGTTCTTCACTTGTGGTAACCTCCTCAATGTTAAATCCATGTTTTTAAGTAGATTGGCAACACTTATTGTGAAGAATGTTAGTTAAATCATCCATGTTTATTGTGGGTGAGATCCAAAATTTTGGGACCCCAATTTTGGGGCATATTGTTGATTTTTCTTGTGAGGAACTTGGTAGATCTTGATTTTGTGTTAATTCATGTGCTTTGTGTTAATTTTTAGCCTTAAAAATCATGTTTTGGGTGAAGTTTGAGTAACCCACTTGAGTTGATGCATGTTTGGGCTATGATAGATTGAGTGACGTCATTCTTAAGGGAAAATTGTCGTCTTCACAAGGTTTTTCTTGAATCATATTATTTAGGCTGAGATTGCATATAAGAAATTGTGCCCTTGTGTTGTTTCAATTGGATATAATTGTTCAGTGAGCGCTTTGGTTGAGGGGAGTGAATTATTGTGCGATTGAATGTGCCTAAGTATTTTTCATGAAGGCTTGATATTCCCGGTGATAGATGGGCTAACGTCCTTCTTAAGGAAAATCGTTAAGCAAATCTTTAGGTTTTGAATGTGTTTAAGTTTTCCGGGGAAGTCTGAATACCCGGATAACTTGGGTTTTGGTCGATTCATGCTTAGGCCCTATTAAATTTGGTGTTTGTAGCCTTGTTTCCCATGCATTCTACAAGTATTGCTCTGCGAGTCACATATGTAACACACACACAAAAACAAGGAATTGAAAAATCCCAACAGTTTTCTTGTGCGTTTTGCATGCGACGTGTAGATCTCTACGTGCGAAATGCATAAGGCATCACACATTGCCTTTAATGTTGCTAGTGCACTATTTAGAAGGTTAAAAGGTTGTGTGACATGCACAATGGATGGTGAAAATCATACATCCCTCCGCCCTTTGATGCTATATTTGGTTCAGGTTTCTGCTCTCATGGGCAAAGACACCTGTGATGCACACTTCTCCAGGTGCGGTTCACATGTGACTCGCATATGCAGCAGTCACCTGATATGTTTTTATTCTCCATTGCATTCCATTTCTTTTTAGTTTAATAACTTCTTGTAGCATTTTCTTCTTTTCAATATTTCAAAAATACAAAAAGATTTTGCTATTACTTTGAGTACTCATAATCTCCTTGTGCAGACAATGTCTTTTGGCAGGGGAAACTCAAGGCGTAGTTCAAGGAGGCCACTAGCTCCTCTTACCTCCACTTACACATCCAAGGGCAAGAAAAAAGCCCCCGCTGCTCCCCCAACACCTCCTCCTATGCAAGTTTCAGAGAAGGACAGGATTAATTTCGGAGTAGAAGGTATGAAATCCCTTTACGATAGAGACAAGAAAAGAACCTTCAAATCGGAGTGCAGTTTCAACTTATAAGTGGTTGAGGATGATTTGCCTACTATCCATCAATATTTCACTACTTCCAATGGTTCCCATTCTTAAAGGTGCTCGGAGGTTAGCATGCTGAGGTGGTCCGTGAATTCTTTACCTCTTATCAGGCCAAGCAGGGAGTCTATGGGGTACACGGGAAATGTGGAGGACTTCCCTTGTTTGGACTCAGCCACAGTTCAGGGTAAGGAAACCAGCATTACACCTACTGCTATCAACGCCATCTACTGGGATAACCCAATTGAGCTTGCACCATCACTTTGGGCTAACTTTCTCCCTAAGAAAAATCTACTTGACTGGGCTGCCACTGTCATTACTCCTGGGACTCCCCTCCGAGTCACTAGGGGAGGAACTATTCCACGCCAGAATATGTACTTTAAGGCAAGCCTATGGTACGACTTTATCCGCTCCAAATTTCTACCTTCTCAGAATGATTAGAGAGTTACCCAGGAAGGATCCATTCTTGTAGCCTCTATCATGTCGGGGGAGCATATTAACTTTGGGGAGATCGCAGCATTGGTGGTCAAGAGAAAAGAATGTCAGAGTGGTGATTCATTCCCCTTTCCTGTGCTCATTAGCAAGCTCTATACTAAGGCTAGAATCCCATACTTCCACTTTGATAACCCTACTCCTTCCACTGGTGTGCTTGACTTTACAAATAAGACAGATGTGGATGACACTAGGATGAAGAGGCGCATAATGCAGCCTTTTGGTTATGTACAGATTGAGGGCGCCACTGTTGAGGCTATTGCTTTTTCTATGTCCCGATCAGACTCATATGCATCTACTCCCACGGAGTCAAGAAATCCTATAGATGCAAATCCTCTTAGACCCTCACCCTCATCATCTACATTGAATTCAGATAGCTTTCAAAAGTTGGTTGACATGACCTTCTCGCATGATAGGCAGTTGAATGACTTGGCTGAGAAGTTGGTCGGTCTAATTCAAAAGGTGGTGAAGAAGCCTATGAAGGGGATGGTGAGCAGTGTGACCAACCTATGAAAGAGAGTAGATGTTATTGATAATGTTGTAGAATATATTCGAAAGGATTTAGACAAGGCCAAAGGGAAGGCACCGATGGACGATACTGATATGAGTGCTTTCGATACCGCCTTGGCTTCACCCTTTCCCGCATCTGGCCCCATTGATACATTAATTGCTACCTTGGGTAGTGATGATGTAGAGCTAGCCAATGATCAAGATTTAAAGTTTCAGTAGTTTCTCTATAAGTCACGATACACCACACACTCTCGCAAGGGTAGTGCAGGCACCAGTTCAGAGGCAACAAAGCAGGAGGAGGATGAGGAATAGTATCTCTTACAGGGAGTTTTTGCACCCTTTCCTTACATGTTTGAGCCTAAGCATTGAGGGAAATGCTTTATTCTTGTGGGGGAGGTGGTGCATTATTTATTGTTGATTGGTGTTGCTCGTGTTAGGCTTTTAGATATTGTTTCTGTTGCCTTTGTCAGGTTGAAAACTTCTTGCATAGGCTGATTCAACTTACGCTGGTGCTTAATAGATGGAATACAATTAGGCTCAAGCTGAATTTTGTGTGTACAAATTCCAGGCAGAATCCCTATGATGTCAGCGATGGTCCAACCAATGGCTCTCTTAAACTTTCTCAAGACAGAAACTAGAGCTTCAACTTGCCCTTCACCTAGATCTGCAGCAATGATTACTGGCAAAGTCTTATTAGCTCCTAATAATATGTACTGAAGATGAGCTGGAATCGCTTTGAGCTCCAAGACTGGAGCCTCCTAAAAAGATGGTCGAGCAGGCGGTGTCTGTCTATTTTTCAAGTCCAAGTCAAGCTTCTTTAGAGCATAGTTATAAGACCCCAAACCTGTGAGTGCTGCTACCATTTCATCATACTCCTCGATATCATCTCCTTCAAAATTCATAATCACTGCAGCAAGTGCCTCAACACCAAGTCTTTCCTCAATTGGCACAATCAACTGATCCTCATCAACCACAACAATAACTGAAACCACTCGCATATCGTCATGATGCTTTATAGACTGGAAGAACTTAAAAGTAACTACCTTATCATTCAATCTGAACTTTATCTGCCCAGTCTCTAAGTCAATGAGCGCACGCCCGATAGCAAGGAATGGTCACCCCAAAATGATAGGGACCTCAAAATCCACTTCGCAGTCAAGAATGACTAAATCCGCAGGGAATATAAAAGTATCAATTTTCATAAGCACATCATAGAGAATCCCTACTGGCCTCTTCACGGTGCGATATGCCATAAGAAGCTGCATTGTAGTCGATTTGGGGGCTCCCAAGACCAACTGTTTAAACACTGCTAGTGGCATCAGCTTAATACTAGCACCCAGATCACACAATGCCTTAGCGAAGTAGAATGCTCCAATTGTGCAAGGAATAGTAAAAGCTCTCGGATCTTCTTTCTTCTCTACCAAAGAATGAGAAGCTATTGCACTATAGTGGTGCAAATTATCAGCTGACTGAAAGCCTACTGTCCTCTTCCTAGTCACCAGATCCTTTATGAATTTACCATATTCAGGAATCTGCTCCAATGCTTCAACTAAAGGAATATTGACTGAAAGTTGTTTAAGCATGGAGATGAACTTATGAAATTTTCCATCCTCAACCTTCTTATTCAATCTCTGTGGGTAAGGTGGAGGAGGAAATGGCATGGGTTTTAGGACCGGTGCAACCTCCTTGCTCTTTGCTTTCAACTCAGAAGACTATCTCTCAATTGGCTCTTCCCCACCATCTATTTCTTCAGACTCGACCGAAATCTCAGCATCATCCTTTTCAACTTTGGCTGCCTCATCAACAACTGTAGGATTGGGAGGATCAATGGTCTGCTTTCCGCTTCAAGTGGTCAGTATCATAACCTATCGATCATTCTTCGGGTTCTGAATGGTGTCACTCGGGAGAGTGCCCTTTTGACGTGGATTCATGCTAGTGGAAATATGGTGCATCTGCATCTCAAGCTGCTTTATGGAGACAGAATAGGAATCCACTCTCTGACTTATATTTGAAAGGTCAACTTTTATCTCTTTTATGCTTTCCTTCGTAGAGTCAACCTTTTGAAACACTTTGTTGAGCAGCTCCCTCATGGTAGGTTGTTCAGGTCGCTCTTCGCGATTCCCAAGAGGGACATAAAGACCACTTCGATCATTCTTATACCCATCCTTTTTTTCCAGTCACCATCTCTATCTCTACCTCTGCTCCTATCTCTCTAACCAGACAGATTGTAGTAGTCATATTTGTCTCTGTTCCGACCTTGATTTCCTTGGCCAGAGGCTCGGAAACCCGCCCCTTGATCATTTAGATAACTAACCTCTTCTTTGGATGAGTAACCGTCTGGCCTAGGTGCTTTCCCTTGCGAACCAATGGCTTTTACCTTCTCTACTCCCTCAGCCAGGAATTTCTTTGCAAGCAACCCAGCTGCCTTGTTCAGCTGAGCAACTTCTTGTTTAATGTCTTGCAATTCATTAAAATCCAATTCCCTGCCTACAGCATATGTACCTGCTGGGTTATCTGGCTCTCTAGTGTGCTATGCTCTGTTGATCTTTGTAACCCGATCAAGCATCTTCGAAGCTTCATCATATGATTTGTCCATGAATGCCCCACCAGTTATAGTGTTAGCTACTGTTTTGGTTTTGGCATTCAGTGCCTTGTAGAAAATTTCCATCAGATGCCTTGAAGGGATTCCATATCTCAGAACTTGCTTCAACTTCTTCTTGAACCTCAGCCAAGCCTAAGATAACACCTCTGCAGGTAGTTGCTTGAAATAATAGATCTCCTGCTTCAATTGCAACATCCTTGATGGAGGAAAGAACCGCTCCAAAAACTGGGTTTTCAACTCATGCCATGTGTATATGGAATTATCGGGCAGTTCTGAGAGCCAAACAGTTGCCTTATCGGTCAATGAGAAAGGAAATAACCTCAGTCTAATGGCATCTTGCCCCACTCCTGGCATACTATACGCCTTGCAAAACTAAGTAAAATCCAGCACATGACGATTTGAATCTTCTGTAGGTTTTCCAGCATACAATCCCTTATTGATCATCAAATGGATCATGGTGCTGATGATGTCAAATTTCGCCCCCTCAGTCAGTGGTGGCAGCACAATGGGTCCAGCAATGCCCAATTCCTTCTCCTCATCATAATGATCCGAATCATCATAATCATAGTAGCGAGGGTCTTGCCTGGGCTGCTACATCTGTCGGCCCCTATTCTGTCGTGGCATGACTGGTCCTCTAGGCAACTTCTGGTGGGCTGCCCATTCTGCTGTTGCTTAGGCATTTAGTGCATCTTGATGAGAAGCTTGTTGTCGTGCCTGCCTTGCTTGCTCAGCCATCGCATTTCGATCTGCGAGGTCTGCTGCAATTATAGCATTTTCAGGGGAAAGAGCATCTTCTCCTTCCTTGTTTTGTTGCTCTTCTTCGGCCAATAACCGGGCTATGATCTGATCCTGTGTCTCGTGTTCTCCCTCTTTAGCCATATTTCTTAAGGTTTTGGAGAGCTCAGGATCATATGGGATCAAGGGATTGCCTTGACTACTTGTATTGGGCATACACAAGTGTGCAACCTGTAGAACAAATCAAAAACAACAGAAAAAGTAAAATCAGGAAATAAGGACTAATAGTGAAATAAACACAATCTCTCTTAATCCTAAACCGTATTCTCTGGCAACGGCGCCAAAATTTGATACACCTAAACTACACCTCTTTTTAGAAGCGTAAGCGGAAACTGATCAAATATAGAACCCAAAGAAGGTTGGGGTCGATCCCACAGGGAATATGGTAGGACTATGGTCGATTAATGTTTACTCGCGCTTTTAGTCATTTATTTCCCTCGAAAGGTAGGGTTTTAAAGTAACAAGTAGTAATTGTAACTAGAATGTAAACAAGTAACACGTGACAATTTTAAGAGTTGTAATCAATGGGTGAGATGACTAGGGTAGTGTTCCCCATGAGATCATAACTAAGTAGGGCGTTGTACTTAGTAAACTAGTTAGTGCTTAGCATGTAGAATCGGTAAGTTAGGTTCACCTAAATCCTTGGTCTGACAGATAGATGAATTTCACCACACGCCTTGGTCCGGCCGTGGGTGTATGTTATACTAACCCTTACCCTGGATCCCATATTAGCTATTCCCGGACAAGGTCAATCTATTAGATGAGGGTTGGTAGCCTCAAATCTCTGTTGTTAAACAACCTTTTTCCCATCCATTACCTATTTGGTCCGGCAAGTAAGGATAAGGCAAGTTCTAACGTTGCTCACCGTTAAAAAGCAATCAAAGCGAAGGGAAGAACAATACATGCATAAACACCGCCCTAGAGTACCCAAGTAATTTGCCTATTTCATTAATCTTTCACGGTTCCCACAACCCTAGTTGTGGATTTGGATACTCATGTTCATAAGTAAACAATCAAGAGTTATTGGTGTGTTCATGATCATATACTTACAATAGGAGTTAAGGAAATTCACAATCTTGAATGGATGAAGATGGAACTCAAGAACAATGAACTATGAATGTATTCAACTCTCAAAACCAAGAACAAACAAATAATAATATTTCGAATGCTTTTCCTACAAATTAACGAGCATAAGACATAAAATAAAACCTGGGAAAAGTATTTATAGACAATGGAAATCCAGTCCTAACAAAACTAGGAAACTGAGCTCGGCAAGGACCATGGGTTGGATGACGACCCGTCATTTAGAATGACGATTAGTCTCTTCTGAGGTCAATCGTGGTCCTGGCTGGTCAATGTCTTCTGACTTGAGAAACTATGGTTAGAACCACGAGTTGTGCTTCTGAATGATAGCTCGTCTCTTGACTCATGGTTTCTTGGTCCATTTTTGTGCCTTCTCTAATCAGTGACTACGAGTCACAGGGACGGACCGTACTTTTGAAGTATGGTTTGTACACCAATCTGTGCTTCTTGCTACTCCTTTTTCCCATCTGCAGTATCTCCATTTTACGAGTCACAAGGACGGGTCATGGTTTGAAACCATGCCTTGTAGACTGATTCATCCTTTTCTCCAGCTTTTGCATGGACTCTGATCTTTGGTCTATGTGTCACAGGGATGGGTCTGTGGTTTTGAACAACGGACCATCAAGTGAGTCTTGCTTTTCTTCTAGACTTGCACACTTTCTGAACTTTGGACTATGAATCACAGTGACGGATCTGTGGTTTTGAATCATGGACCGTTAGGTGATCCATCGTCTCTATAGCTTTCCAGTTTCAGCCTAATTTCCTGCACTTTGTTCTAGGATCCATTTTTCCTGCACACCTAACAAACAACATCAAATCTACCAATGAAATGCTAAAGAACTTTCAAAAATCCTAAGTATTAAGCGTCAAAAGTGACGTATTTCTACGTCAGATCAATCTTCATGATTTCCAGGAGGGACATATAGACCACCTCTATCATTCTTGTAGCTATCCTTTTTATGCCAATCACCATCCCTATCTCTAGCTCTGATTCTGTCTCTGTAAACGGACCAATTGTAGTTGTCATCTCAATCTCTGTTCTGACCTTGATTTCCTTAGCCAGAGGCTCAGAAACCTGCCCTTTGATCATTCAGATAACTAAACTCTTCATCGAATAGGTACTCTTCTGGCCTTGGTTTTCCCATGTGAACCAATGGCTTTCACCTTTTCTACTCCCTCATCCAAGATTTTCTTTGCAGTCAAATCAATGTTTGTCTTCATTTCTGCAACTTCCTGTTAGAGGTCTTACAACTCATGAAATTCAGTGGACTTTCCAACCGTATATGTAACTGTTGGGGTCTCAGACTCTCTAGTGTGCCATGCTCTGTTGATCTTGGCGACCCTGTCAAGCATCTCAAAAGCTTCAAAATAAGAATTCTCCATTAATGCTCCTCCAGTTACAGTGTCAGCTATAACTTTTGTGTTGGCATTCAATGCTTTGTAAAAGATCTCCATGAGATGCCTTCAAGGGATTCTATGCCTCGGAACTTGTTTCAACTTCTTATTGAACCTCAACCATGTCTCATACAATGCATCCGTAGGTAGTTGCTTAAAGTTATAGACTTCTTGCTTTAGTTGCAACATCCGAGATGGAGGAAAGAACTGCTCCAGAAACTGAGTCTTCAACTCGTGCCATGTGTATATGGAATTATCAGGCAATTCTGAGAGCCATACAGTTGCCTCATCAGTCAATGAAAAAGGGAAAGTCTCAGTCGAATAGCATCTTGCCCCACTCCTGGTAGATTATATGCTTTGCAAATTTGAGTAAAGTTTTTCACATGTAGATTTGCATCTTTCGTAGGTTTTCCAGCATATAGCCCTCTCAAGTTTAGTAACTGGATCATGGTGCTGGTGATGTCAAACTTCGTTCCATCAGTCAGTGGTGGCAACACTATCAGTCCAGTAATGCTCAGTTCCTCCACATCCTCTTCATCATCATCATAGTATCGAGGGGCATGCCTCAGCTGCCGTGGTTGTCGGCCCCGATTCTGCGGCAAATTTCATCTAGATGCTGCCTCGTCTCTCACAGATTTTATTTCTTGCTCTGCTTCTGCATTTTGGGCTGCTAGGTCAGCTACAATTAAAGCATCTTCAGCAGTAAGCGCGTCTTCTCCTTCTTTTTTTCTCTGTTCAGCTTCAGCCAATAACCGAGTTGTGATCTGTTCTGGTGTCTCATGCTCTCCCTCTTTAGCTATATTTCTCAATGTCCTAGAGAGCTCAGGATCATATGGGATCAAGGGATTTCCTTGACTCTTTGTGCTAGGCATGCACAAGTATGCAACCAACGTAACAAAACAAAAACAACAGAAAAAGTAAAATCAGGAAATAAGGACTAATAGTAAAATAAACACAATCTTTCTTAATCCTAAACTGTATTCCCCGGCAACGGCGGCAAAATTTGGTACGCCCAAATTACACCTCCTTTTAGAAGCGTAAGCAGTCGCTATTCAAATATAGAACCCAACAAAGGTTGGGGTCGATCCCACAGGGAATATGGTAGGACTATTGTTGATTAGTGTTTACTTGCGCTGTTAGCTATTTATTTCCCCTGAAAGGGGGGTTTTAAGTAACAAGATTAATAGTAACTTAGACTTGTAACAAGTAACAGTTATTAGTTTTAATAGTTGTTATCAATAAGAGAAGCGACTAGGGTAGTGTTCCCCATGAGATCATAACTTAGTAAGGCGTTTGTACTTAGTAAACTAGATTGGTGCTTAGCATACAAAATCGGTAAGTTAGGTTCACCTAAATCCTTGGTCCGGCAGATAGATGAATTTTACCACATGCCTTGGTCCGGTCGTGGGTGTATGTTATACTAACCCTTACCTTGGATCCCAGATTATCTATTCCCGGACAAGGTCAAGCTATCAGATGAGGGTTGGTAGCTTCAAATCTCCGTTGTTAAACAACTCTTTTCCCATCCATTACCTACTTGGTCCGGCAAGTAAGGATAAGGCGAGTTCTAACATTGACCACTGTTAGAAAGTAATTAAAATGAAGGGAAGAACAACACATGCATAAACACCGCCCTAGAATGACCAAGTACTTTGCCTACTTCATTAATCCGTCATGGTTCCCACAACCCTAGTTGTGGATTTAGCTACTCATATTAATAAGTAAACAATTAATGGTTGTTGGAACAATCATCAGTAGATACTTACAATGAGAAGTAAAAAGTCTCAAAACTCTTGAAGAAAGTCTCAAGAACACTTCAATTAATCAAGAACAATCTTTAATCTCAAGAACTTGTGTAATAAAGTCAAAAAAATGTAACAATGTAGTGCTTGTACGAAAATAATGAGTAACAATCGAAAATAAAACCTAAGGGGAAGTATTTATAGACAATGAAACCAAATCCTAACAAATCTAGGAGAAGCTGGATGCGGCATTGCCGATGAGATGCCCCATGGGCCATCGTGGATACGACGAGCGTCGTGGGTGCCCGTCGGGCATCTTTATGTCCTGACTCTAGATCCCTACCTTGTTTCCATGGGCTAAGGTGATGGGACGTTGTCGTTGTGATGTCTGTCATGTCCCTCACGTCGGCTACCCTTAGCTCATTCATGCCTTCCTACCTTGTTTCCACGGGAAGCATCGACGGGGCATCGTGGTTGTCACGGGCATCGCGGACGTCCGTCACCCAAATCTTTGCTCCTTGCACATTCCTTAAATTATATTGACGGTCCATGTGACATCCCGTCATGTCTTTCACGGGCGTCGTGGCAGCCCGTCAGACTCCAATGCATTAGCCTCTCCTGCTGCTATGTTCAGATGACTTATCCCACAGGCCATCGTGGGTGTGATGCCCATGGTGCAATATTTTGGCATTTTCATCCTTCAAATACTTTTTCCTGTAAATGTAACAAACGACATTAAATCTAACAAAATGTACATAAGAACACCCAAAAATCCTTAGTTTTAAGTGTCAAAAGTGTTGTCAAGTCCCGACACATCAATCATTGTTTTGTTACAATTTGAATTTTAGTTTCCAAGACAAATTCTCCCATTTTATTTCCATTCTTGTATAATTTTTTTGCTCTTGTGAATCAATTTGACAATTAGTGGTTAATCTCCGTACCAATCCTCATGGATGTGATTCCGACTCGCATTGGGTTATTTATTATTTTGCTTGACGACCGTTGTCACCTCTTTTGGAAGAGTTGTTTTGTACGTCATCCGACATATAACAAAATCTTTCACATAGAGAGCTCAGATTTTCTTTAATATTCTAATTTTTCAAGTATAAAAATAATGTGTAAAATACTTATACAGTTCTGATGCATATATAGTTCTCACCTTATAATTGCGCTTCAATCGAGTCACCACCACTATAAAATGCTTGTGTGCTCTACGACAAGGCATTTTTATTACTAAGCACATGTGATGACCCTTCCGGTCATCTTTGCATTTTTGTATTTATTGCACTATAAAGCCTTCCTGTAGCGGCCCCAAGTAATTTATGGCTTGCTGGGACTGGTAGTTCGGTGCCCTGGTCATTCGTTTGGTCGTTTTAGCCATTCGTTTATTTTAGAGATTTCAACTTAGAATATCGTTGACTTTAGTCAACATTCATAGCTAACGTGCTCAGAATTGAATTCTGATAATTTTGTTACCTCTGAAGCGATGAGTTTGGTCTAGTTGGACCTTTATTTAAGGACTGAGAACATCCGGTATGGGTTTTGTGTGGTTTTCTCAGTTTTCAGGACATTTTGAGTTGAAAGTGTAACTACGGGTGACTTTCGATGATCGGAGTGTTGGATTCGAAATTCGACAATTCCATCAGCTCTGGAATGTTGAGTTTGGGCTGAAAGATGGTTGGTTCAGGTTCTGGGTGAGTCGAACTCATTTCGAGCCTTTGAGTTCCTTTTCATTAGTGTTGACTTGGGTCAATATTTCTCCGAAATGACCTCGTATGGAAGTTTCATTGATTTTTTTGAGTCCGGAACGTCGTTTCCACTCTATTAGCACTATTGGTTTTTGAATATCCGTTTCTGATTATGCTCGGAATGCCCCGTCGAGTTTTTTAAAAAGTTCAGAAAATCAGTTGCGGGCAGCAGCTATTTATTGTTGTCATTTCATTTTTTCCAGCCCTTCTCCTCTTTATTTCTGTCATTTCATTTTTTCCAGCCCTTCTCCTCACTTTTCTCACTCTAAAACTCAAAATTCTCTCCACCATTTTGCTCCAATTCAGTTCTAAACCTTGGGGAATTATTTGTTCATCGATTATCCGTAGTTCTTCGCCTCTTGGTTAGTCATCTTCCCCAACTTGCCTTCTTTGGTTTTTCTCTTAATTCCTCCATTGATGCTAATCCAAAGCTTGTATTTTGTGATAGATTCTGCCCCCTAATCTTGTGCATGTTCATGGGTGTGAAGTTTTATCCGTCTTGCGCTGATTTTCCATCGTTTTGGTAAGTAATTCTTGCCCAATTTTCATTTTTATTTTCGAAATTTCCATTCTTCAATCCCCAACTTGGGAGGGTTGTTTTGTTGACCTTCCCTTGTCCAATTGTACTCAAATTTGGAGCATGCCTTTTTGGCATCGCTGGGGTCATCGTGGTTCTTTTCATTTTGGTTTCGGGTTGTGGGCCTCGCGGGCCCACTTTTGATCCGGATATCGACTCGGCTATAATTGTAGCAATATAGGTATCGTTAGACTCGTCTTAACATTTTATTCATGAATTTGATAGTTTGATTCTCGTTCAGAGTTTTTTAGAGCAGCTCGGCCTCAGATATCATCGTTCTCGCAGCTTATCATCGGATGACAGGTAGGTTACGGCTTAACTCCCTAGACTTCGCATATATCGGGTAAAATTGTACTAATTGGCATCCTTGGGTTGGGTTATTAGGTTGGTACCACAGACCTTGACCGCTTTTCCATGATTCATCCTATTTCTTTCCTCTGTTGTGTGTAGTATTCCTATTAGTTGATATATTTATTACCCTTGTGACCCCGTGAGGTCTTGTTGACTCTGGAACATAGAAGGTGAGATTATTGGGAATGTTTGCGAGTTCTGGGCATAGAAATATCCTTCTAGGCTGGTTATGCTTGTTGTCACTCCCCAAGGTTACCCCCTAGATGTAACACGGAACTTGGGACCATAAGTTCCCCAAGCTAACCCTTGGTCATAGCATTCGCAAGCATAACAAAAGATAAGCAGAAGCATAATACGGAAACTCAATAAGGAAACATCAATAAGGGTCTAAGGGCCACATAACATACAATATCAAAAAGGGGAACTCGAATACAAACTATGTATGAAAGCCTCTAGTCATAACATAAGAGTTTCTAGGACAAGACCCTAGCTAACTCGGAGTATAGAAGTAAAGCTAACATAAGGAAAAGCATAACTTGTCCTCGCACTATGAGGACTCACCAAAGCTGGGCATGAGTGGACGGGAACTCTAGCCACGAAGCTGTGAAGGGACACCTGAATCTGCATCATCAAAGGATGCAACACAATATGCGTTAGTACTATGGAATGTACTAAGTATGTGGGATATTCATAGGTCATGATAAAAATATACTTTTAAGCCTGTTTAAAACTGAGATCATGTGGTAAAACATGCTTAAATTATCCTTGAAGCTGAAATCATGTGGTAATAGTAAAATCTATAATGTAATGACTCAATGCAATATCGTAGGCTAAAAACATAATCATAAGTAGTAAGTGAATCTGAAAGCAAAGAGTCAATACATTTTTAAAGCATAAACTATTTCTGTGGGAGGTTCTCTAACCGACATAGACCATGTGAGCTACATGGAATCTGATGTATCCGCCCCATCAAAAAGACCCAATATACCTTGCCAGGGGATAAAGGCATTACTTTGGCGTGATCACTGAAATTGATGCCCAACATAGGGGACTTAAGACCTATGGGGGCACGTAGTTCTGGGACCTTTTGGGTACTCTCACCCTGTCCAACTCGGTGCTAATACTACTCCCAAAACATACATATAGCTCATATAATTCTTGGGCATATCTGATGCCAAATCTGTTTGAAAAGCATAAGGGTATATCTGATACCATGAAATTCACTTAACTTAGGTGGACATATCTAGATGCCACACCTTTCTTTAAACATAGGGTCATATCTGATGTCCAAACTTTCTTTAAACATAGGGAAATATCTGATGTCCAAAACTGTTGGAAAAGCAAAAAGGACATATTTGATGTCATGCAATTCACAAGTCATGAATCTTAAAGCTTTGCAAGACCATAATTCAAAATATACTTTTCTTGCTTAATTCATACTTAAAGAATTAGTCATGAAATTTCATAAATACATAGAGGCCATGATATTTAATCATGCCAACTTTCGCTTGAAAACATGTAAATTCATAGTTTCATGCTAGAAATCAACATTCATGCTTGGGCTTTTAAAACCAATGAGAGAATCATAATCAAATCATGAGTAATCAAGAGGAAACCATGAATTTAAACATAGAAACTGATTTCATAAACTTTCTCCAATTTTTGATCAAAACCCTAATTTCATAACTTCATAATTCAAGATAAGAGTTGGGGAATTTGGACACAAGGGTGAAAGGAACCCATTGTTAAAAAACCATACACTTTAGGTGAAAATAACCCACTTCAATGGAAAAGACTTAGGAGACTTGACTTGGAGCTTGGAAACTTTGAGTGGATCCCTTGCTATGGAGCTTGAAGCCCTAACTTGAAGCTTGAGAGGATGAAACTCTTTTTTTTTCTTCTCTTGAAACTTGTTTGGAAGAATGGGAGATAACTTATGTCAAGTGGGGATAAAAACCCTTCTAAATAGGCTTAAAATGACCTAGTATAGGAGTTAAAAGAGTGGGAAATGACCATAATTCCCTGGGATTTAAATAAGAAAAAGCTGGAAAATGGTCGGTCTCAGGGACCACGGGTGGAACGACGGCCCGTCGTCCAGAAGGACGGGTCATCCTTTAACTAATTGTTTCTGGGCACTTAGAAGGGAGGACTCTGAACTTAGAACGATGAGCATCAGTGTAGGCTAGGATGACGGTCAGTCATCCAGAAGGACGGACCGTTCTTAGACTCGTCATTTCTGGGACCAATTAAGGGAGCTACTGAAACCTGGACAACGGATGGGAGGATGGGTCATGGAATAGGTTGACGAGTCGACAACCCACTTGTGGAATTTAGAGGACTTGGTACCTCTCTGAAGATAATTCTATGGGTTACACGATGGACCGTCATCCAAAATGATGACCCGTCAAGTCATTCATGGAAACCAGGCCGAAAAACTAAATTTTTATAAACCACGAATCAATCTACTGACCGTGGTTTTGGTCTATGGGTCATGAACCAACCAGTGGTTTTGAAGATGGAAATTTTAAGTTTTTGTTCAGCAATGACGAGTTAAAGTACGGACCATCATTCAAAATGATGATTCGTCATTCCCATCCGTCATCACTGGAAGCACTGCAGTAAACTGCCCATACCTTTTTATTCCAGACTCAGATTAATGCGCGGCCAGTGGAGTTGGAAACAAGACTCAAAAACCTTTAATTTGGTGGGTAATAGGCCACCTAACTCTTTATATTTTGGGGGGAATGATCGATTGAAGTTGACTCTAGTTTAGACTTACATGAAAACTTACTTTAGTGAGGTGCTTGCTACTTAACTTGATAATAGGAGTTTCTTATGAACATGATTCGCATCCAAAGCATTCACCACACTAGGAAAATGATTATTACACCCATGAAAAAAGTTCGGGTATTAGTTCAGGATTTTTGGTGTGTTACACTTGTTGAGTAGCTTCAGAGCCTGTGCAGAGCCGTTAGGTTGATTGTGAGTTGTCGAGCAGATATTTGGGTTGATCATATCATTTCCATGCATATAAGGAGGTTTTACCACGTTTTATTATGATTTTTTTCTTTTGGCCTACGGAAACTGATTTTCTAAACCTTGCATGGCCCTGGGGGCCCATTTTAGATGAAATTGGATTTGGAAATGATTTGACTTGATATGTGGATCTTCTTGGGGTAAAAGAAGGTTAAAGATATGGTCTTATCATGATTTACTACTATTGCTAGATTCGACCGGGTTGGAGTGCTAGCTGAGTTTCCTTACTGATTTGAAATGATATTAGGCTTGGCTGGGTCAAGCATCAGAGATATTTTAACTACTGTTTTAGACCCGGTTGTGCCAGGGCACCCTTGGAAGGGTTTTTGAGATATCTTTTCACTGTTTTAATCCTAGACAGGGTCTAGGTATGCAAATTTGAGACTTAGCCACTGGCTTGAACCCGAACTCGACTCCGGAGGACACATTTTGATTATGAGTTTTGGTATGGGGTTCGGGACCTCTATGGACCTTGCCGCTCTGGGCCTAAGGCATTGGGCTACGTGTGCCGTGGGGAAGGGTATATGGTGGAGTAGAGGTATATGGGTTGTGTCCTTCTATGGAACCTACCTGCTTGGCCCGATCGGCACCGGAAGAGGTACATACAGAGGTTCTATTTCACCCTAGGTTTTCATGCATCATATCATTCATTCTTTGAGATACCACCCTTGTTTGTTGTGTGTTATTTGTACTCTCAGATAGTATGGGATGCCGGGGGTTTGTTTTCACTTGATTGCATTCCTCGATTGTATGGGAGGCTGAGGGACTGTAGGTAGACTCTTGTCACTTTAGTTTGATATCGTTCCATGTTACGATCGAGTATGAGTGTGATTACTGTGAGGTGGTGAGTTCCTGGATTGAGTTTTGTATGACTTGATTGGGTATTAATTCATGTATGTCGAGCATGTCTACCTTTATTCTTCTCTCCCTTTTTCTTTATACTTGAGGGTACCGGTATACCGCCTATTTCTAGAACTAATTCTTATATATACTATTTTTGCAAGAATCCGAGATGTGTTATCCTTACTTTCACCTGTGCCTGTTGTGTGTATATAATCTATATGCTAGCCTTATATGTTGTTTCTGTTGTCTTCCCTCTAGGCTAGCTCCTATGTGCTTATCGTTAAATTTGGTGACTGTTTGTTCCTACTCTGCCTGCTATTGCTCTTTTACTTTATATGTGCTCAGTCAGCCTATGATACCTACTGGGTACCTTATGCTTCGCATTTGGTGCTCACCCTACCCTCTGCATCTTCTTGTGCAAATCCTAGCATGGGCCATCGCCGTTAGCGCGTCGACGACTTGTGTGAGGTGTAGTTTTTGGATCATCCAGGCTGAGGGTGAGCTCTTGGCGTTCAGAGCTTGACTTCAGTTATCCTTGGTATATTTTGTACTCTTATAGTTTCGGAGACATTATGTATATATGACTTTTAGACCTTTGTACTCCTGATGTAGTTCGGCTCTTATACGCTTTGATACCAGGTTTTGGGTTGGTTTAGATTCCACTTGTTTATATCTCTCTTGTATTTATTTTCTTATTATTATGCCCTTGCTTCCACTTATGTATCGAATCTTCTGCTTAAACTGTTAGAAGGTAGCCCACTACTAACCGTTTCAGGCTACGGGGATTGGTTCACCTACTGGGGGGTTGTAAGTGCCATCATGACCGATAAATTGGGTCGTGACAGCTTTGTATCAGAGCTCTAGATTCACCAGTGTCATCGGTATAGGAGCCAATATCTAGTAGAGTCCTGCGGATCAGGGCGGAGACGTCCGTGCTCAATCTTTGAGAGGCTATAGTGACATCTTAGGAAACTGGACTTTTCTTGTCTCTATATCGTGCGTAGTATCCTTGAAAGTTTCTATAAGTCTCACTTATTCTGGTTCACTCTTCCGCAGATGGTTCGTACGAGATCTTCAGCTTCTGGCAGAGGAGAGCCTCCTGCCTCTACACCTTCGACTCCAGCTAGGGGTCGAGGTGGTCATCGGGGTAGAGGCAGGGGTCGAGGGCGCCCTAGAGCAGTGGCACCTCCTAGAGCTGCTAGAGTGGATATAGAGCCTGAGTATGACTATGAGCCAGAGTTATCTCCAGAGCAGCAGCATGTGGGCTCGGGGACACCCAGGCACCACCAGCTCTAGTACTAGTTCCAGCATCAGTTTTTGTGCCAGCTTCATCCCCAGCTCAGTCTTCAGATATTCGGGGTTTGTTACTTCAGCTATTGGGTATAATTAGGGAGCGTCCTTCTGAGACAGCCCAGACATCTGCTCAAGGGGAAGAACTGGGTTATCTGAGTTCAAGAGCACAGCCTGCTACTACAGCTCCCCGTGCTGAGGTTGTTCCAGTTTCATCGGTTGCCCAGCCTCTTGCTCCTCGCCCTATTATGACAAAGATGGAGCAGAAGGCCTTGGGTAGGTTTCTAAGATTGGTACCACCGAGATTTGCTGGTTCATCGGGTCAGGACCCACATGACTTTATCACTACCTGCAAGGAGATGTTGCACCATTTGGGCTTATTGGAGACTCACGGGGTTGGATATACTTCATATCAGGTGTAGGGTCCAGCAAAGTTATGGTGGAGGGCACAGGTTTCTTGGAGGCCTTCTACATCACCTCCCTTGACCTGGTCTGAGTTTTATGAGGCCTTTATGGCCAAGTTCTTTCCATAGAGTGACCGAGAGCGTCGGAGGGAGGAGTTTACTAGACTTTCTCGGGATACCATGACCATCTTAGAGTATGAGACCTGGTTCCATCAGCTTGCTCCATTTGGATCCATGATTATGCCTACTGAGGCCGACAGAGTCTGTAAATTTGTTTTGGGGCTACGGAGAGAGTTCAGAGATCCTGTAGAGATACTGGTTGCTAGCGGTCAGTCATTCTAGGCCATTACAGATTATGTCCGCATAGTTGAGGATTGGCATTGTCATGACACCGGGGACAGAGATAAGAGGCCTCAAAATCAGGGTGGTTACAGTGGTTCTAGGCATAGTGGTAGAAGTTAAGGCTAGTGGGGCCGAGGTTATCAGTTGAAGCAGCATCAGGGTCAGTCTAGCCGACTGATACAGGCGTCACTTCAGGCTTCTGGTCCTCAGTTTGAGCAGGGTCAAGGTAGTCAGCGAGGTCACAGTGGTCAACCATCGAGAGGTATAAACTCTGGGGCATCAGGTCATGGTGTCCATTTGGGTTCTGCTGGTTCATCCCGACTAAGTAGGTCATCAGGGGCTTACTGCCCTCGGCAGGGTACAGTTCAGCCAGCCGAGCCGTTATAAGTAGTTCAGCCTTCGATGAGAGGGGGTGGTGGTCAGGCTAGGGGTGGTGGCCCATATGGCAGAGTAGGTGGTAGGGATACTGGTCGGGCAGGTGGGGATCATCGCCAATTTTATGCAGTCCCTGGGATACTGGAGGCAGAGGCCTCGGATGCCATGATCCCAGGTACGATTTCTATATGTCGTCAACCAGCTTATGCCTTGTTTGATCCTGGATCAAATTGTTCATATGCATCTTCCTACTTTCTTCCTTGTTTGGGGTTGGCTTGTGAGCCATTGTCTGTGCCTGTTTCTATTTTGACCCCAGTAGGAGATTCTGTAGTAGTAGATCAGATTGTGACATCCTTTGTGATATCTGTTGGTGATTTGGATACTTGGAATGACCTGATGATACTTGATATGTTGGATTTTTATGTGATACTGGGCATGGACTGGTTGTCCCCTCACCATGCAGTTTTGGACTGCTATGCCAAGACCGTTACCATAGTCTTGCCCGGTGTATCTCTGGTTGTGTGGCAGGGTTCTATTATCCATGCACCGTCTGGGATCATTTCTTGTCTTTGATATAGGAAGATGATTCCTATGGGATTTTAGCTTATCTAGCATATGTCGGAGATGTTAGTGCTGACCCTACGTCTCCTAAGTTTGTTCCTATGGTTAGAGACTTCCTAGATGTGTTTCCTACCGACCTGCCAGGCCTTCTACCTGATAGGGATATTGATTTTGTCATTGAGTTAGAGCCAGGCACCAGGCCCATTTCTATTCCTCCCTACCACATAGATCCTGCTGTGTTGAGAGATCTTAAGGAGCAGCTCTAGGATTTGTTAGCTAAGGAGTTTATTAGACCGAGTGTGTCTCCTTGGGGTGCTCTTGTTCTCTTCGTGAAGAAGAAGGATGGGTTGATGTGGATGTGTATTGATTATCGGCAGCTGAATAAGGTGACTATGAAGAATAGGTATCTGATGCCCATGATTGATGACTTATTTGATCAGCTTCAGGGTTCCGCCATGTTTTCGAAGATTGATTTAAGGTCCGGCTACCATCAATTGAGGATTAGAGCGGAAGACATCCCTAAGACAGCATTTAGGGCACGTTACAGCCACTATGAGTTCCTGGTGATGTCTTTTGGGTTGACTAATGCCCTCGCAGCCTTCATGGACTTGATGCACAAGGTGCTTAGCCTGTACTTGGATATGTTTGTGATAGTCTTCATTAATGACATCCTGGTATACTCGAGGAGTGGAGATGAGCATGAGCAGCACTTGAGGACAGTACTTCAGACTTTGAGAGATCACTGGCTTTACGCCAAGTTCTCAAAGCGTGAGTTTTGGTTAGAGTCAGTTACATTCCTAGGGCACGTGGTGTCTAAGGATGGGATTAGAGTTGATCCGGGTAAGATTTTTGCAGTTCGTGATTGGCCTAGACCTACTACTCCTACCGAAGTTTGCAGCTTTATTGGGTTAGCTGGGTATTACAGATGGTTCATTGAGGGATTTTCTTCAATAGCAGCACCTTTGACTATGCTGACTAGGAAGGATGTTCCATTTCAGTAGTCTGATCAGTGCGAGGATAGCTTCCAGAGGCTTAAGGTCTTATTGACTTCAGCTCCAGTTTTTACTTTGCTGGTTGAGGGTCAGAGTTTCTCCCTGTATTGTGATGCTTCAGGGGTCGGTCTTGGTTGTGTGTTGATGCAGCAGGGTTGAGTGATAGCATATGCATCGAGGCAGCTGAAGGTTCACGAGCGCAACTACCCCACTCATGACTTAGAGTTGGCAGCGGTAGTTTTCGCGCTCAAGGTCTGGAGGCACTATCTATATGGAATTCATTGTGAGATATTCAGCGACCATCATAGTCTTCAGTATATTATGAGTTAGCACGAGATAAACTTGAGGTATAGGAGATGGATTGAGTTGCTGAAGAACTATGATTTCACTATTTTATACCATCTGGGCATGGCAAATGTGGTAGCGGATGCCTTGAGTCGGAAGGCGGTGAGTATGGGCAGCCTAGCTTCACTTTCAGTTTATGAGCGACAGTTGGCCTTGGATATCCATTCCTTGCCTAACCATTTGGTTAGGCTTGACTTATCGAATCCCAGAAGAGTTCTTGCCAGTGTTGAGGTTTGCTATACTATAGTCAGATTCAGAGTCGACAATTTGAGCATCAGAGTTTGTGTGACCTTCATGATCAGGTAGTTCGGGGTGAGGCCAGCTGGGTTACTTTGGGTTTTAATGGTATTCTGAGGTTTGATGGTCGACTTTGTGTCCCAAGGGTTGGTGATTTGATACAGTTGATACTCCATGAGGCACATTGTTCTAGATACTCTATTCATCCTGGTGCAGCAAAGATGTACAGAGATTTGAGACAGCTCTACTGGTGGAGTGGTATGAAGCGGTACGTAGCAGAATTTGTATCTCGGTGCTTGAACTGTAAGCAGGTTAAGTTTGAGCACATGAGACTGGGTGGCTTGATGGAGGGACTTCCCATTCCTGAGTGGAAGTGGGAAGGTATTACTATGGACTTTGTTATTGATTTGCCTCATACTACTCGGAGGTTTGATTCCATTTGGGTGATCGTTGCTAGGCTGACTAAGTCAGCGCATTTCTTACTGGTTTAGACTTCCTACGGGGCAGAGAGGTTAGCTCAGATCTACATTTCTGAGATTGTACGGTTGCATAGGGTCCCAGCTTATTTCATTTCAGACCACGGCACTCAGTTCACATCTTCGTTCTGGAGAGCTATACAGAGGGATTTAGGTACAGAGGTTCAGCTTAGTACTGCTTTCCACCCTCAGACAGATGGCCAGTCCAAGAGGACTATTCAGGTCCTGGAGGACATGCTTCAGGCCTGTGTACTTGAGTTTGGAGGTTCATGGGATCAGTTTGTGCCATTGGCCGAGTTTACGTATAATAATAGCTTTCATTCGAGCATTGGCATGGCACCTTTCGAGGCTTTATATGGTAGGCATTGCAGATCATCAATTGGTTGGTTTGATGGGTTGGAGTCCAGATCGTAGAGTAACGACTTACTTAGAGATTCCTTGGACTGAGCCTGTTTGATCCAGGACAGACTTAGAGCAGCCCAGAGTAGGCAGAAGAGCTACACTGATCGTAGACTTCGTGTCTTAAAGTTCAGTGTTGGTGATCTGGTTTTCCTATGAGTATCGCCCGTGAAGGGCGTGATGATATTTGGTCAGCGGGGCAAGCTTAGCCCCAGGTTTATTGGAGCGTTTGAGATTCTACAGAGGGTTGGTAGTGTTACCTATATGCTAGCCTTGCCTATGATGTTTTCAGCTGTTCACCCAATTTTCCATGTTTCTATATTGCGCTGATATGTGCCTGATGAGTCTCATGTGTTGGATTGGGATTCGGTTCAGTTGGATGAGACTTTATCATATGTTGAGGAGCCGATAGCTATTCTGGTTAGAGATATCAGGAGGTTGAGATCTAGGAAGATTCCAGTTGTGAAAGTGCAGTGGAGGCATCGTCCGGTCGAGGAGGCTACCTGGGAGGTCGAGAATGAGTTGCGTGCTCAGTATCTGCAGTTTTTCGAGCCTTCAGGTACTCCCTTCTTCTTGACTTTCGAGGACGAAAGTCTATTTAGTAGTGGATATTGTGATGACCCTTCCGGTCATATTTGCATTTTTGTATTTATTGCACAGTTAGAGCCTTCTTGTAGCGCCCCAAGTCATTTATGGCTTGCTGGAACCAGTAGTTTGATTTTATGGTCGTTCATTTGGTCGTTTTAGTCGTTCGCCTGTTTTAGAGCTTTAAACTTAGAATATCATTGACTTTAGTCAACATTCTTAGCTAACGTGCTTGGAATTGAATTCTGACAGTTATGTTATCTCCGGAGCAATGAGTTTGGTCTAGTTGGACCTTTAGTTGAGGCCTGAGAACGTCTGGTGTGGGTTTTGTGTGGTTTTCTCAGTTTTCAAGGCATTTATAGTTGAAAGTGTAACTTTGGGTGACTTATGATGATCGAAGTGTCAGATTCGAAATCCAACGATTCCATCAGCTCTGTAATGTTGAGTTTGGGCTAGGAAGATGGTTGGTTCGGGTTTCAGGTGAGTCGGACTCATTTCAAGCCTTTGAATTCCTTTTCATTACTGTTGACTTGGGTCAACATTTCTCCGAAATGACCTCGTATGGAAGTTTCATCGATTCTGTTGAGTCTGAAACATCATTTTCACTCTATTAGCACTATTGGTTTTTAAATATCGGTTTTTGATTGTGTCCAGAATTCCCCGTCGAGTTTTCTAAAAAGTGTAGAAAATCAGCTGCGGGCAGCAGCTATTTATTGCTGTCATTTCGTTTTTTCCGGCACTTCTCCTCACTTTTCTCACTCTAAAACTCAAAATTTTGTCCACCATTTTTCTCCAATTCAGTTCTAAACCTTGGGAAATTATTTGTTCGTCGATTATCCGTAGTTCTTTGCCTCTTGGTAAGTCATCTTTCCCAACTTGCCTACTTCGGTTTTTCTCTTAATTCCTCCATTGATGATCATCCAAAGCTTGAATTTTGTGATAGATTTTACCCCCTAAGCTTGTACATGCTCGTGGGTGTGAAGTTTTATCCGTCTTGGGCTGAGTTTCCATCGTTTTGGTAAGTAATTCTTGCCCAATTTTCGTTTTTATTTTTGAAATTTTCATTCTTTAATCCCAACTTGGGTGGGCTGTTTTGGTGACCTTCCCTTGTCCAATTATGCTCAAATTTGGAGCATGCCTTCTTGGCATCGTTGGGGTCATCGTGGTTCTATTCATTTTTGGTTTTGGGTTGTGGGCACCGCGAGCCCGCTTTTGACCCGGATATTGACCCGGCTACAATTGTAGAAATATGGGTATTGTTAGACTCATCTTAACATTTTATTCATGAATTTGATAGTTTGATTCTCGTTCAGAGCTTTTCAGAGAAGCTCGGCCTCGGATATCGTCGTTCCCGCAGCTTTTTGTCGGATGACAGGTAGGTTACGGCTTAACTCCCTAGATTTTGCATATATCGGGTAAAATTGTATTAGTTGGCATCCTTTGGTTGGGTTATTAGGTTGGTACCACAGACCTTGACCGTTTTTCCATGATTCGTCTTATTTCTTTCCTCCATTGTGTGTAGTATTCCTATTAGTTGATATATTTATTACCCTTGTGACCTTGTGAGATCTTGTTGACTCTAGAATATAGAAGGTGGGATTATTGGTAATGTTCGCGAGTTCCGGGCATAGAAATATCATTCTAGGCTTGTTATGCTTGTTAAGTTGCTTCGGAGCCTGTGCAGGGTCGTTAGGGTGATTGTGTGCTGTCGGGCAGCTATTTTGGTTGATCATATCATTTCCATGCATATAAAGAGGTTTTTCCATGTTTTATTATGGTTTTTGGCTTTGGGCCTACGAAAACTGATTTTCTAAACCTTGCATGGCCCCGGGGGCCCGTTTTCAATGAAATTGGATTTTCAAATGATTTGACTTGATACGTGGATCTTCTTGGGGTAAAAGAAGGTTAAAGATATGGTTTTATCATGATTTACTACTATCGCTAGACTCGATCGGGTCAGAGTCCTAGCTGAGTTTCCTTACTGATTTGAAATGATATCAGTCTTGGCCAGGTCGAGCATCTGAGATGTTTTTACTACTGTTTTAGACCCGGTTGTGCCCGTGCACCCTTGGAAGGGGTTTTGAGACATCTTTTTCGCTGTTTTAGTCCTAGACAGGGTCTAGGCATGCATATTTGAGACTTAGCCACTGGCTTGAACTCGAACTCGATTTCGGAGGACACATTTTGATTCTGCATTTTAGTATAGGGTCCGGGACCTCCATGGACCTTGTCGCTCTGGGCCTGAGGCTTTGGGCTGCGTATGCCGGAGGGAAGGGTATACGGTGGAGTAGAGTTATATGGGTTGTGTCCTTCCATGGAACCTACCTGTTGGGCCCGATCGGCACCGGAGGAGGTATATACAGAGGTTCTATTTCACCCTAGGTTTTCATGCATCATATCATTCATTGTTTGAGATACCACCCTTGTTTTTTGTGTTTTGATTGTACACTCTGGTAGTATGGGATGCCGTAGGGTTTTTTTTCACTTGATTGTGTTCCTCGGTTGTATGGGCGGCCTAGGGACTGTAGGTAGACTCTTGTCACTTTATTCCAATATCGTTCCCTGTTATGATCGAGTATGAGTGTGATTACTGTGAGGTGGTGAGTTCCTGGATTGAGTTTTGTATAACTTGATTGGGTATTAATTTATGTATGTCGAGCATGTCTACCTTTATTCTTCTCTCCCTCTTTCTTTATACTTGAGGGTATCAGTATATCGTCCATTTCTATAACTTATTCTTATATATACTATTTTTGCAAGGATCCCAGGTGCGTTGTCCTTACTTTCACCTGTGCCTGTTGTGTGTATATATTCTATATGCTAACCTTATATGTTGTTTCTGTTGTCTTCCCTCTGGTCTAGCTCATGTGTGCTTATTGTTGAATTCTGTGACTATTTGTTCCTACTCTGCCTGCTATTGCTCTTTTACTTTATATGTACCCAGTCAGCCTATGATACCTACTGGGTACCTTATGCTTCACATTTGGTGCTCACCCTACCCTCTGTATATTCTGGTGCAGATCCTAGCATGGGCCATCGCCTTTAGTGCGTCGGAGACTCGTGCGGGGTACAGTTTTTGGATCGTCCAGGCTGAGGGTGAGCTCTTGGCGTTCAGATCTTGACTTCAGTTATCCTTGGTGTATTTTGTACTCTTATAGTTTCGGAGACATTGTGTATATATAACTTTTGGACCTTTGTACTCCTGATGTAGTTCGGCTCTTATACTCTTTGATACCAGATTTTGGGTTGGTTTAGATTTCTCTTGTTTATATCTCTCTTGTATCTATTTTCTTCTCATTATGCCCTTGCTTCCGCTTATGTATCGAATCTTCCTCTTAAATTGTTAGAAGGTAGCCCATTACTAACCATTCCAGGCTATGGGGAATGGTTCGCCTACTGAGGAGTTGTAGGTGCCATCATGACCGAGAAGTCGGGTCGTGACAGCATATTAACATAATAAAGTATTGTCACAACTACCATAAGTTAGCACCAAAAAAGATGATTCAGGTATATTGTCAAATATTGTAGGTGCATAGCCTACTACAAAGTAGTTATTCTTATCAAAATTTAGGAAAGATTGATACCTTAATTACTGTTATTTGACTTCTAGTAAATCAGCCTTTTTTCTACCGTTGTTGTTGTTTCTTACCCGATTGTCCTTTGTTATGCAAATATTTAAAAATACATTAGTGTGACTATCCGTGAACTTTTGTCATGAAAACTCAGTTGTTCAAGTTTGTTTTTAAAGTTCTATGTTCTACTCCAGAGAAATTCAATTTCTATTGTTGAGTACAATAAGGGAGAATAAATTCACTGAAAAGACAAATCAAGTACATAAATGAAATATATGAAAAAGTTCTACCAAAAATGATATCCAGAGAAAGAGAAAGTACCTTAATAAAATTCATTTTACTTCATCAAAAAAAAGTGAAAAAGTATATTAGGAACAACATAAACCCAGAAAAGATATGATCTGAAAACAATTAGAGATATTGAGCGAGAGAAGAAGACAATAAATGGAGAAAAAGATGCACCGTAGAATGAAGAAGTATGTTAACCCCGAAAACCTTATGAAGAGAGAGAGAGACACTGAGGTTCAAATGAAGATGAATCGATGGTGTATAGGTAAGTGAGTAAAGATTCAAGACATGTGTTATTACACGCAGGAGAGGTGTCCTTAACACACTGAAGGATATTGAATAATTTTCTTATCCCTAATATACTTGCAATGTAGCAGATGGTACAACTTCTTGTAGTTGTGTTCGTTCCTAGCCTTGTTGGCTTATATAATAGTGCAATACATATATTGCTTGAATTATCCATTGTAATGACCCTCCCGATCATTTATGCATGTTCACCTTTCTTATACCATTATAGCCTGTGTTTATTTATGGCTTGCTGGAACCGGTAGTTAGGTGCTCAGGCCATTTGTTTGGTCTTTTTAGTTGTTCCTTGTTTTAGAGCTTTAGGCTTTTGAAAATCATTGACTTTAGTTAAAATTCTTGGTGAACGTGCTCAGAATTGAATTTCGGTAGTTTTTTTAGCTCTGGATCATAGACTTTGGTCTAGAGGGACCTTTGGTCGGGATTCGAGAGCTTCTCCGCTTGGAATTCTCTCACGTTCTGTGTTTTTAGGCTAGTTGGGCTTGTTTGGTTGAATTTGGTCAACATTAGGAGAAGACGACCTCGGATGAAAATTCCATCAGCGCCGTTAGCTCCAGAATGTCAAGTTTAGGCTAAAGGGACTATTGGTTTGGGTCTCGCGACTTTCGGACTTGATTTTGGCCATTGGGTTCCGTTTTGGAAATAGTTGGCTAAAAGTTAATTTTGGGTGTGGGCCCCACTTTTCATTAAATCAACCTCCGATGGGATTTGCGTTGATTCCATTGGATCTAAAATGCTATTTCTAGTTGGATAGATCAGGTCATTTTATGTTCAGAGGACCCCGAATGCATTCCCAAGGATCCAAAGTGTGAAAAATCTGCCCTTGACAATTGGTTGTTGTCATAGACCTTGTTCATCGTAAACGCGGGAGGGTGGCCGCGTTCACATAGGCAATTTTCAGCTGCCCCAAGTTTTTTCTTCGCATTCGCGGGCCTTGGCCGCGTTCGCGAAGGGCATTTGGCCAGCCTCCCATTTTGTTCTTTGCGAAGGCGACGCCTTGGCCGCATTCGCGAAGGCCAAGGCAGTCAGCTTTAAGTTGGCTTTTTCTTGCTTTTTCCTTCATTCTCCAACATATCAAGTCTGAACCTCCATTGCCAAAATCTCCCAAATACTTCATTTTTAACCATTGATCATCCCTACTGGTTAGAGGATAATTTTTCCTCGATCCTAGCTCGGTTGTTGGCTTTGAAGACGGGTAAGTCCTCTCTTTAATTCCCGTTTTCTCCATTTAATTTCTCTTAATTCCTTAAATGGGTGGGCTGTTTTGGAGCACCATTTCATGTCTGTTTCTGCTCAAATTTTGAGCATGTGCTTCCAAGATGGTAAAGAACACGTGTATGTTTTTTTGTTTCTGGTATCGAGTTGCAAGGCCCATGGACCCATTTGTGACCCTGATTTCGACCCAGTTATGTTTATGGCATTATGGGTATTGTTAGTGTCATTTTAACGTATAGATTATTGTGTTGATAGTGGTTTCGTGATTTAGAGTTCTTCGAAGCAGTTTAAGCATGGACAATGCCATCCCCGCAGCTATTCATCGGACGACAGGTAGGTTATGGCTTTCCCTACCTAGACTCTGCGTATATAGGCTATAACTGCATTAATTAGCATCCTTGGGTGGGCTGTTATAGGTTGGTACCCCAAACCTTGTCCCCCTTTTTTGTCTGTTTATTTTGTATGTTGATTGTAGTATTCGTATCAGTATCGTATATTACCCTTGTGGTCCTATGTGGCCTTGTATTGACTCTGGAATATAGATGGTGGGTTACTTGGGAATGTCCGCGAGTCCTGGACATAGAGCTTTTAGTTTAGGCTGGTTATGTCTGATGTAGAGCTATTGAGCCTATGCAGGGCCGATAGGAATGTTTGTGAGCCATTTTTGGCTACTCTATTGTTTGCGAGCATATCATACATGAAAAAAAGGTTTTCCCTGCATGTTTTACTACTGATTTGGCTTTGGGCCTACTATAATCAATTTTCTAAACCTTGCATGACCTCGAGGGCTCATTTTCGGTAATATGACTTCGAAAGGGTTTTGAAACTGGCTTTTATGAAACCTCTCAAAGTAGAAAGGATATTACCATGATTTGATTACTGGTTTTCCTACTGATACTAGGCTCGGCTTGGCAGAGCACTAGACTTGATTTCTTACTGATACTAGACTCGACTGGGCAGGGCACTAGACTTGATCTCTACTGATTAAACCTGAATCTACTTCTGGCACCCTTTGAGAGTGTCTTTTGATTTTAGATCCGGGTCTAAGTCGGGCAGGTACTACGAGATTCCAAGTTTTAAGCTACACTTGAGATTGTGCGGTTTTGTATGTGGTCGAGGGGTAGACCTCTATAGACCCCTATCATTCCTGGGACATAGGCTATGGTCTGACGTAGCATGCCAGGAGGGGGTATACGGCATAGGAGAGGTACACGAGAAAGGTCCTTCCATGGATCTTGCCTCTATTGGGCCTTATAGGTACCAGAGGGGGTAATATATGGGGCATTATTACATCAGATTCATCATCATCATGCATATTTCACTCAGATTCCACCCTTGTTTGTTTTGTGTTCAGTGTACGCTCCAATTGTATGGGTGGCCAGAAGGTTTGTTTTCACTTGATTGCATTCCTCAGTTGTATGGGTGGCCGTTGGGACTGTAGGTAGATTATATTACTCCTACCATTTCATAGAGCTAGTTATGGTCCTTGGTTCTTGAGAATTGGTAAGTTTTAGCCTGTTGAGGCTCGAAGTTTTGGGCTTGAGTATTGACAGGCTAGTGAGTCTTATATCTTTAAGGCTCTATCATGTGTCCTCCTGAGTGGTTGTGATTTATCGGACGTTGTTCCTTATCTTGATTCTAAGTAGAACTCTTGGTTCTGGTGGTTTAGTTATTCCATTCTAGGTTGTAAACTTTGAGATGGATCCCGGTTCATGCTTATCTTGAGAGTTTGGTGGTTTTAGTATGTTTTCGTTGCTTTTATGGCTTCTAGTTGATTTTGTTAGGTTTTTTTCCTTCTTTCCCCTTCTTACTTGAGGTTACCGAGATACCACCATGTTCCTGATTCTCTCTCTCTCTTTATTTATACTATTGTTGCAAGGATCCTAGGTGCGTCCCTCTTTCTTACACCTGTGTTCTGTGTAAATTTGTTTTTTGTGCTAGCATTGTTTGTTTGTAACTCTTGGTTGTCTGTTCTCTGTGCTAGTTCCTTGTGCTTCCTCTATTGTTCTCAGTGACCACTTTCTTGCTACCTTTTATATTACTGTTTTTATATCTTATATACGCTTAGTCGGCTGATGATGCCTACTGGGTACCCATTTCTTAGCAATTGGTGCTCATACTACACTTCTGCGTCTTTTTGGTGTAGATATTAGTTGAGCTTTTGTCGTTGATTGCGTTGGAGATCGTACAGCTTTTGAATCTTCGAGACTAGGGTGAGCGCCTGACGATCGGGGATTGACTATATCTCATTTGTTGTACTTTTACTCTTGTATATTCGGAGACAATTATACTTATCATTTTGTTACTTCTAGCACTTGTACTCTAGTAGAAGCTTATATACTATCTATACAAAGTCTTGGGGTTGGTGTAGTATCATTTGTATATATATTAGGTTCTTTCTTCCGCGTTGTCTTATCTTTATATTCTGCTTCCGCTTATTTCCATTCATTGTGCATATTGGTTAGGTAGTAGCCCATTACTAACCATTCGGGGCTATGGGAATTGGTTTGCCTACTGGGGGGTTGTAGGTTCCATCATGACCTGAGAAATCGGGTCGTGATAGCTTTGTATCAGAGCTCTAGATTCACTGGTGTTGTGGTACAGAAGCAAGTGTCTAAGTAGAGTCTCGCAGATCGGTACGATGACGTCCATATCCTATCTGCGGGAGGCTACAGGGCATTGTTAGGAAGAGTTCTATATTCTTGGCTCCTTATCGTGCGTTTCTATCTCTATTGACTTCTAAACTTTGGTTTTTTCACTCCTTCTAAGATGCCTAAGACAAGTTTGACAGCAGTTGATGTCGAGGCTTCTGTTCCTGTTGATTTAGTGCTTCCGTCAGCGCCAGAACTTTAGAGTAAGATTTTACTGCATCAGATAGGGGGTGTGGGGTCAGCCCAGCCTCCGATTGAATTTATAGCTACTCCAGTTCTTCAGGACACCGTCGCTAGGACTCTGAGTCCTCAGGTGGGTGTTTTAGTACGCGGTTCTTCGAGCGGTGCTTCAACTAGGGTTGAGCTTCCAGTTCTTCAGTAGGGCTATTTTTCAGTGTTGGACTATGAGGAGAGATTTCATGAGATGGTTAGGCGTACTGCTAGAACTGTGACTTTAGAGTTCAGAGCTTTGTTGGGGGTTTGATTTCACCGCTCTGTTTGGCAACCGAGCATTTGGTTACGGTTGGGACTACCTTTCTTCAGGTAGTGGATCATCTTGGGCTATTGAGGTTTTATTCCGTGAGGCTTATGTAACACCGCAGAATTTGATCCAGCTTTTAAACTCAGAAACTATCAGAAATTTTGAAACTTCCAAGGATCACGAGTCAAGTTCACAACCCGTGGAAGGAACCACAAGCCGTGGAAGTGAACCGTGAAACCAGTCCTGTGGATCATCGTCAGGTCTGAGAACCACGATTCAGGTTCATGATTTGTGGATGGTTTCACAAGTCGTGGAAATCAGACTCAGGGTTGCCAGTCTCCCAGGAACCACGAGTGGGTTCCACGACCTATAAAAGTTTCTACGGGTCGTTCTGTTAAATTGTGGAAAGTCTTCCGCAGCTTGAATTTTGGGCTCAGGAACCAAGAATCCATGACTCATGGTTACTTCTACGGCTCGTGAAAGAGACCCGTGGATCCTGAAGCCGAGTTTTTAAAATAGTTTTTCTTAATTAAATCCCAGTGGTATTTTTATAATTACCCACCCTTTTAACTCCTAAGTGAGGTCATTTTGGCCATTCATAGCATGATTTCTAAACCTACTAGCCTAAGTCCCTTCTCATTACCTCATTCATCTACCAAATTGGGAAAAGAACTCCAAGCCTCAAGCTCCAAGTTCAAGTCTCCTTTTCTTTTCAATTTCAGTTGGGTTAGCATCAATCAAGGTATGTGGGTATTCATTAAGGGTTTCCTCTCACCCTTATGCCCAAAATCTCCAAATCTTTACTTTCATTTAGCAATTTATGAAATTTGGGTTTCTACCCAAATTGGGGAAAAGTTATGGGTTTTGTTTTAAAGATTCAATTCATGATTTCTCATCTATTACTCATGCTTTAATTGAAGTTTTATGAGTGTTTTCAAAAGTCCATATGTTAAGTATGAATTTTAGCATGATTTCTTTGAATTGTATGTCTTCAAGTAAAATTGGTATATTTAGATAGCATGACCTCAGTTTTCATGAAAATGCATGCCAAATTCTTCAAGCTATGATTTTAGAAAGAAAAGTATATCTTGAATTATGGTTTTACAAAGCTTAAGACTCATGATATGAATTTGTATGACATCAAATATGTCTCTATGCTTTATGAATAGATTTGACATTAGATATGTCATTAGTTATAATCAGTTCTGCATCTAGATATGCATCAGTATTATATGAGCTGTACGTATTATTTTGGGAGTAGTATTTATCATCGAGTTGGACAGGGTGAGAGTACCCTTAGTCTAGAACTACGTGGCCCCGTAGGTTCTAAGTCCCCTCAGTTGGGCATCAGATTTAGTGATCATGCCACAGTCATGCCTTTATACCATGGCAAGGTATATTGGGTCCTCTCAATGGGTCGTATACATCGGATTCCATATAGCTCACATGGTCTATGTCGGTTAGAGAACGTCCTACAAAAACAGTATCAGGTTTTAAAATGCATTGACTCTTTGCCTTCAGACTTCAGAACTATTATGATTACTTATGATATTTTGTATATCTTGCTTTAGCATTGCATTGAGTCTCTTGCATTTTAATTTTACGCTCATAGCATGATTTCAGCTTTACAAGTTTATTTAGCATATTTATCTCAGATTCCTGCTTATCTCGCATACTTAGTACATCCTATAGTATTGACGCATATCTTGCACTGCATCTTCTTGATGATGCAGATTCAGGTACTTCTCATCAGGCTCGTGGCTAGACAAAGTCGGGTATCCAGATTTTGTTGGTGAGTCCTCATTCTTCGAGGACTAGTATTACCCTAGTTATGTTGTCTATCTTCCTTCAGATTTTTGAGTTAGTTGGGGGTCTTTTCCCATCAACTCTATTTGACATTTTAGAGACTTTTCAGACATAAACAGTATTCGGGTCTTCTTCGAATCATGTTCATCTTGATTTTATCTTATGGATTGAGTTATCTAGTTTCTATTATGCTTTTGATATGCTTATTTGTTATACCTGAGTTATGCTATGACCAAGGGTTAGCTTGGTGCACTTATGGTCCCAGGTCCCGTGTTAGGGGGTAACCTTGGGGCGTGACAAAATTAGTATCAGAGTCTCAGGTTCAAGAGTCCTAGGATGTCTGAAAGCCATATCAAGTAGAGTCTCTTTCATGTGTGTGAAGCGCGCCACACTTATTAGAGGGAAGTTATGAGATGTCTTAGAAAAACTTCACTTCTTTCATGATCATATTGTGCGATAGAGTTTAACTCTATTATCCCTCTAATCATTTCCTTGTACATTTCAGATTATGCCTCGATGTGCTATGCCTCACCGAACTGCTCAGAATGCTGCTACTCCAGTTCCAGCCCTAAGGTTACAAATGAGGAGTTCAGGAATGCCATCCATATGATAGCCCAGACCATGGACGCTTAGGCCAACTAGCCGGCTTCTACCCTGCCCATCCTCAAGGTGGGGTAGTATCCCGAGTTCATGACTTTATCCGTATGAACCCACCTGAGTTCTGGGGTTCGAAAGTGGGTGAGAATCCACTAAATTTTATCGATGAAGTGAAGAAAATCTTTGATGTGATGCAAGTGGTTGGTGTTGATAGCGTTGAGTTGGCATCCTATCAACTCAAGGATGTAGCTCATATCTGGTTCGCACAATGGAAGGAAGCTAGGGCTAGGTACGTGGTCCCTATGACTTGGGAGTGTTTCGAGGGGGCTTTTCTTGACCGATTCCTCCCGAGGGAGTTAAGGCAAGTAAGGCCGAGGAGTTTTTGAACTTGAGATAGGGATCCATGATTGTGCAGGAGTATGGGTTGAGGTTCACTCAGCTTTGTAGGTATGCTCCTGCTATGGTGGCTAACCCACAGGATCAGATGAGCAAGTATATCTATAAGGTCTCAGATTTGGTAAAGAAGGAGTGTAAATCTGCTATGTTGTTGAGTGATATGAGTATCTCCATACTTATGACTCATGCTTACCAGATCGAGGGAGAAAAACTTAGGGAGATGGCTAAGGAGAACAAAAGAGTCAGATCTGACGGTTTGGGATTTAGCCATCAGAAGTTTGGAGGCAGACATAGATCTTTCTTTTAGAAGAGGTCATCAGGACCGGTGCATTCTACCGCTAGTATTCCTTCTCAGGCCTCCAGGCCTTGTCATGATCAGTCTAGTAGGGGTGCAGGCTTTTATTCATAGGGGAGTGGTGCAAAGGGCCCTTCTTACCCCATTTGCACTAAGTGTAGAAAGAATCATCCCCGTAAGTGTCTAGCCGGTAGAGAGGGTTGTTATGGATGTGGTTAGGTTGGTCACAAAATTCAAGATTGCCCTTCAGCTAAGAAGGGACAGGGTGGTAGCAGGACTCAGTTTGCCCAACAGCTCTAGGAGATTGACCAGCCCAGCAGGGCACTGCTTCTAGTTTTGGTAGTCGCGCTAGAACCATTTTTATGCCATGTCTTCTCGATAGGACCAGGAGAGTTCACCGAAAGTCATTACTGGTATGTTGAAAGTGTTCTCTCTAGATGTGTATGCTTTGTTGGACCCCGGTGCCTCCTTATCTTTTGTGACCCCTTATGTAGCATGCAAATTCGAAATTCATCCTGAATTGCTTTTAGAACCCTTTTGTGTTTCTACTCATGTCGTTGAGTCAGTCTTAGCCAAAACAATCTACCGAAATTGCCCTATCCTAGTCCTCCATAGAATCACTTCATCGAATCTAGTAGAGTTGGAGATGACTGATTTTGATGTTATTCTTGGTATGGATTGGTTGTATGCTTGTTATGCCTTGGTCGATTGTCGTACTCGAGTTGTCAGTTTCAAGTTTCCAAATGAACCTGTCTTAGAGTGGCAGGGTAGTCCTCCATCCTCGAAGGGTCATTTCATGTCTTATCTTAAGGCTAAGAAAATGATTTCTAAGGGTTATGTTTATCATATAGTTTGGGTTATGGATACGAAGTCCGAAACCCCATCCCTTCAGTTTGTTCCTGTTGTAAATGAGTTCCCAAAAGTGTTTCCCAAAGATTTGCCCAGAGTCCCTCCCGAGCGAGAGATTGACTTTGAGATAAATCTTCTTCCAGATAGGAATCCCATCTCTATTCCTCCCTATAGAATGGCTCCCGCGGAACTTAAAGAGTTAAAGTATCATTTGAAGGATCTTCTTGATAAAGGTTTCATCAGGACTAGCATTTCTCTTTGGGGTGCCCCAGTTTTGTTTGTTCGGAAGAAGGATGGTTCTCTTAGGATGTGTATTAACTACCATAAGTTGAACAAGGTCACAAGTAAGAATAAGTATCCCATTCCTAGGATTGATGACTTGTTTGATCAGCTTCAGGGTGCTAGTTTCTTCTCCAAGATCGACCTTAGATCCGGTTATCATCAGCTTCGTGTTAGAGAGTGTGATATTCCAAAGACGGCCTTCAAAACTCGGTATGGTCATTATGAATTTGTGGTTATGTCTTTTGGTCTAACGAATTCTCCTGCAGCCTTTATGGATTTGATGAACCGTGTGTTCAAGCAGCATTTGGATATGTTTGTGATTGTTTTCATTGATGATATTCTTATCTACTCTCGGAGTGAGAAAGAGCATACGGACCATTTGAGAGTTGTGTTGCAAACTTTTAAGGATCGGCAGTTGCTTGCTAAGTTTAGCAAGTGTGAGTTCTGGATGCAGTCTGTTGCTTTTATGGGTCATATTGTGACTAGAGATGGTATTCGAGTTGATTCTCAAAAGATTGAGGCAGTAAAGAACTGGCCTAGACCCACTTCCCTGTCTGATATTAGGAGCTTTTTGGGTTTGGCTGGTTACTACAGGAGATTTGTGGAGGGGTTTTCTTCCATTGTTGCCCCTTTGACTCGATTGACTCTGAAGAAGGTAAATTTCAGTAGTCTGACCTTTGTGAGAAGAACTTTTAGGAATTGAAGACTAGGTTGACCACAGCGCCTATGTTGACCATACTTAAGGGTTTGGATGACTTTGTTGTGTATTATGATGCTTCTAGAATTGGCTTGGATTGTGTTTTGATGCAACGTGGCAAGGTGATTGCTTATGCTTCGAGGCAGCTTAAGGTTAATAAGAAGAACTACCCTACTCATGATCTTGAGTTAGCAGCCATGATCCTTGCCTTGAAAATTTGGAGGAATTACTTGTATGGTGTGCATGTGGATGTATTCACCAATCATAAGAGTCTTCAGTATGTGTTCTCTGATGTGACGCTAATTTACGTCACTTTCGACTCCTTTTTACTAAGAACAATCGTACGTTTTCAAGCAACCATTGTTGTTTTTGATGTTTTTATGTTGTATTTGTAGAAAATGGAAGCAAACACGGAAACGGAAGAAAATACGCGAAAAACAACATTCTGCCTAAGAGTGACGGCCTGAGTGACGGCCCGTCACAAGGCTGACGACCCGTCACTGGGACCGTCAACTTAAGGCAGTGTTGCTGCCAAGCAGTGACGGCCCAGGCGACGGACCGTCAGCGCCATTTTTGATAACGCTCAAACTACACCTCAATTTAAGAAGCGTAAGCGATCGTTGTCAAATATATAACCCAACAAGGTTGGGGTCGAATCCCACAGAGAATATGGTGATGATTAAGACTTTAGTGAATTAGTTGACTATTCGTCAATCGTTTCCGGTAAATAAAGGGGGGGTTTTGTAATCAACTTGTAAACAAAACAATAACTAACGTATGGGGATAATCAGTAGGAGAGAATGAACTAGGGATGTGTTCACCATGGCGTTGTAACAACGTCGATTCTAGGCTTAACCGGGTTCTTTCTATATGCTTGTCACGATGTGATTGCGTCAATTGTATCGTCTAAACGTCTCTCGACCAAATAAACAAATTTCCTTTTATCTTCTCTCGATCTCAAAAGATGTGCTTTTTAGCTCTCAATCCTAACATCAAGTAGATTAATCCAGTTACGGCATTAATCTTTAAGACGAGAGTTGGTAGTCTCGAATCCTTGTTGTTAATCAAGTTTCCCGGTTTTAATCTCTTTCTCAAGCAAATGAAACCTAGGCATGTTCTAATGTTTGCAACCCACTAGAAAACGTGACATAATGTATGATTAACAACGTGACAATACATAAATCGAACCCAACGCTACCCGGAATGTATATTGCTACGTTTGCCATGGCTCCCACAACCCTAGTTGCGGGAGTTTTAGTTAATCATGCTATAAAGAAAAGAGAAGAGAATTGAATTCATAATAAGGAGAAGAAGTTCTTACAATATAATGAAAACCAATCTTCAATAATCCAAGACAAGAAAAACCAAGAACTCACGAACACGAATTCAAGAATCTGAAAACGTGTTGTTGCTCTCAAACAATGACTAAAAACTGTTCTAAAACTATTGGGTGAATTCTAATTACATAAACCTATCATAGGGTATTTATAGGAGTCAAAGAAACCAAATCCAAAACGGGCTAGGAATCCCCAAAACGCGGGTCGCCGACGTAAGCCACTGCCTTAGCGTGACGGTCAGGCTGACGGACCGTCACTGCCTTGACGGACCGTCGCCTGGACCGGCAGCCTTAGGCAGTGGCACTGTCCCTTTGCTGCCTTGGAGTGACGGTCCCAGTGACGGACCGTCACATGTGTGACGGGCCGTCACTCAGGCCGTCACACTTAGGCAGATTGCTCTTTTTCGCGTATTTCCGTCCGTTTCCGTGTTTGTTTCCATTTCCTACAAATACAACATAAAAACATCAAAAACAACAATGGTTGCTTGAAAACGTAGGATTGTTCTTAGTAAAAAGGAGTCGAAAGTGACGTAAATTAGCGTCACATCATTCTCTCAGAAGGAATTGAATCTGCGTCAAAAGAGATGGGTTGAGCTTCTTAAGAATTATGATATGAGTGTGTTTTACCATCCTGGTAAGGCCAATGTTGTGGCGGATGCACTTAGTAGATTGTCCATGGGTAGTGTGGCTTCAGTTGAAGACGGAAAGAAGGAATTGGTTAAGGAGGTTCATAGGCTTGCTCAGTTGGGGGTTCGCCTTATGGACTCGACAAAGGGTGGTGTTATTGTTCAGAATGGTTCCAAATCATCTTTGGTAGCTGAAGTGAAGGCAAAGCAAGATAATGATCCTATTTTGCTTCACCTAAAGGGTGTAGTCCATCAGCAAAGGGTTGAGGTTTTCTTCCAAGGGGGACATGGCGTGCTTCATTATCAGGGTCGATTGTGTGTGCCAGATGCAAATGGGTTGAGACAACAAATTTTGACTGAGGCTCATAGTTCCAGATATTCTATTTACCCTGATCCCACCAAGATGTACCATGATCTTACGGGAGGTCTATTGGTGGAATGGTGTGAAGAGGGACATAGCCAGTTTTGTGGTTAAGTGTCCCAACTGTCAGCAAGTGAAGGTAGAGAATCAATGACCGGGTGGCATGACTCAGGATATTGACCTTCCTACTTGGAAGTGGGAAGATATCCATATGGACTTCATTACAGGTTTTCCTCGTACTCGAACGCAACACGATTCTATTTTGGTGATTGTCGACAGGATGACCAAATCAGCCCACTTCTTGGCTGTCAAGACTACTGATTCAGCTGAGGATTATGCCAGACTCTACATCTGTGAGATAGTCTGATTGCATGGTGTTCCATTATCCATCATTTCTGATAGGGGTCCTGAGTTTACATCCCAGTTTTGGAGATCATTTCAGAGAGGTCTTGGTACTCAAGTGAAGTTTAGCACAGCTTTTCACCCATAAATGGATGGCCAGGAAGAGCGTACTATTCAGACTTTCGAGGATATGCTGAGAGCTTGTGTAATTGATTTCAAGGGTAGTTGGGATGATCACTTACCTCTTATTGAGTTTTCCTACAATAACAGCTTTCATTCTAGCATCCAGATGACCCTTTATGAGGCACTTTATGGGCGGAGGTGTAGGTATCCTATTGGTTGGTGTGAGGTAGGTGAGGCAGCCTTGATTGGTCCAGATTCGGTTCATGAGACTATGGAGAAGGTTCAGCTTATTAGAGAAAGGTTGAAGACCTCTCAGAGTCGACAGAAATCATATGCGGATGTGAGGAGAAGGGAGTTGTAATTTGAAGTTTATGATTGGGTTTTTCTGAAGGTGTCACCCATGAAGGGTGTGATGAGATTAGCAAGAAACGGAAGCTTAGTCCCCATTTTGTAGGTCCTTATCGGATTCTGAGGAGAGTTGGTAGTGTTGCTTATGAGTTGGAGTTGCCAATGGATTTAGAAGTGGTTCATATAGTTTTCCATGTTTCTATGTTGAAGAAGTGTGTTGGTGATCCGACCTTGATTGTTCCTTTGGAAGTTGTGAATGTGAAGGATAACCTCACTTATGAGGAAGTTCCCGTAGAGATTGTTGATCGTCAGGTTCAGAGGTTGAGAAACAAAGAAGTCGCTTCGGTAAAAGTTCTCTAGAGAAATCAGCTTGTTGAGGGAGCTACTTGGGAAGCAGAACAACCATGAAAGCCAAGTACCCTCATCTCTTTCCTTCCGACCTAGTTTCTTCTTGAGGTAGTAGTTTCCTCATTAGTATGTCATTCTATTCCATCAAGCTCCCCTCATGATCTTAGTATGCATGTATGTTTTTCGAAGTTGATTCAGTCATGTTTTAAGTTGCAAGCTCAGTTTTCATGTTTGTTCTTCAGATTTTGTGTTGTTGACTGGTTGGGCTGTTTTCTCTTAAGTTTTACCTTGTTTAGTCTTTATTCGAGGATGAATGATCCCAAGGGGGAGATATTGTAACACCCCAGAATTTGATCCAGCTTTTAAACTCAGAAACTAGCAGAAATTTGAAACTTCCAGGGATCACCAGTCAAGTTCACGACTCGTGGAAGGAACCATGAGCCATGGAAGTGAACCGTGAAACCATTCCTGCAGATCATCCTCAGGTCTGAGAACCACGAGTCAGGTTCATGATCCGTGGATGGTTCCATGAGTCATGGAACTAACTCGTGGAACTCAAACTGAGGGTTGCCAATCTCCCCAGGAACCACGAGTGGGTTCCATGACCCGTAGAAGTTTCTACGGGTCATTCTGTTAAGTCATGGAAAGTATTCCGCAGCTTGAATTTTGGGCTCAGGAACCATGAGTCCAATCCACGACTCGTGGTTACTTCTACGGAACGTGAAAGAGACCTGTGGAACCTGAAGCCAAGTTTTTAAAATAGCTTTTCTTAATTAAATCTCAGGGGTATTTTTATAATTACCCTCCCTTTTAACTCTTAAGTGAGGTCATTTTGTCCATTCAGCATGATTTCTAAACCTATTAGCCTAAGTCCCTTCTCATTACCTCATTCATCTATCCAATAGGGAAAAGAACTCCTTCAAGCTCCAAGCCTCAAGATCCAAGTTCAAGTCTCCTTTTCTTTTCAATTTCAGTTGGGTTAGCATCAATCAAGGTGTGTGGGTATTCATTAAGGGTTTCCTCTCATCCTTAAGCCCAAAATCCCCCAAATCTTTACTTTGACTTAGCAATTTATGAAATTTGGGTTTTTACCCAAATTGGGGAAAAGTTATGGGTTTTGTTTTAAAGTTTCAATTCATGATTTCTCATCTATTACCCATGCTTTAATTGAAGTTTTATGAGTTTTTTCAAAATCCCATATGTTAAGTATGAATATTAGCATGATTCCTTCGAATTGCATGTCTTCAAGTAAAATTGGTATGTTTAGATAGCATGACCTCAGTTTTCATGAAAATGCATGCCAAATTCTTCAAGCTATAATTTTAGAAAGGAAAGTATATCTTGAATTATGGTTTTACAAAGCTTAAGACTCATGATATGAATTTGTATGACATCAGATATGTCTCTATGCTTTATGAACAGATTTGACAATACATATGTCATTAGTTATGATCAGTTTTGCATCCAGATATGCATCAGTATTATATGAGTTATACGTATTATTTTGGGAGTAGTATTTAGCACCGAGTTGAATAGGGTAAGAGTACCCTTAGTCCTAGAACTACGTGCCCCCATAGGTTCTAAGTCCCCTCAGTTGGGCATCAGATTTAGTGATCATGCCACATTTATGCCTTTATACCCTGGAAAGGTATATTAGGTCCTCTCGATGGGGCGTATACATTAGATTCCATGTAGCTCACATGGTCTATGTCGATTAGAGAACCTCTCACAGAAACAGTATCAGGTTTTAAAATGCATTGACTCTTTGCCTTCAGACTTCAGAACTATTATAATTACTTATGATATTTTGTATATCTTTCTTTAGCATTGCATTGTGTCTCTTGCATTTTAGTTTTACGCTCATAGCATGATTTTAGCTTTACAAGTTTATTTAGCATATTTATCTCAGATTCTTGCTTATCTCACATACTCAGTACATCCTATAGTACTAACACATATCTTGCGCTGCATCATCTTGATGATGCAGATTCAAGTACTCCTCATCAAGCTCGTGGCTAGATGAAGTCGGGTATCCAGATTCTGTTGGTGAGTCCTCATTCTTCGAGGACTAGTATTACCCTAGTTATGTTATCTATCTTCCTTTAGATTTTCAAGTTAGTCGGGGGTCTTGTCACATTAACTCTATTTGACAGTTTAGAGGCTTTTCAGATATAGACAGTATTCGGGTCTTCTTCGAATCATGTTCATCTTGATTTTATCTTATGGATTGAGTTATCTAGTTTCTATTATGCTTCCGCTATGCTTATTTGTTATATCTGAGTTATGCTATGACCAAGGGTTAGCTTGGGGAACTTGTGGTCCCAGGTCTCATATTATGTCTAGGGGGTAGTCTCGGGGCATGACAGCTTATGGAGGTAGTGCTAAGAAATGTCGTCGCTAGGATAGTTATCGAGGTTCTCAGACTCGAGGTATGGGATTCTCCACCAAAGATAGGTTTCATTGCTTCTTATCTACCAGGCCAGTTTTAGTTGCTCCGCAAGTTTCAAAGGGTGGTGTTACAGGACATGTTGAGCTTAGTGGCCATAGTATGGGTCAGATTCTCTAATGATTGCTTCCAGGTTGTGTAGGCTATGGCGGCCGGTCAGGTTCAGCGAGATCTTCCCATCAGACTTCACTTAGGAAAGATTGTTATCAGTGCAGGGAGCGTGGGCACTTTGTTAGGGATTGCTCTATGGTCCCACTTTCCAGACAGTAGGGCTATAGTGGTTCAAGTATCCATCCAGAGTCGACAGGCACCGTGCATCGGAGTAGGGCTTCTTTGGATTTCTATAGTTGCAGGGTGATGGGACATTATTCTAGAGACTTTTCCCATCTAGGGATGACATCCCCTTCAACTTCGACTACTCTGGCCAGTGTTAGACCTCGTCAGTCCGATGCCCCTCTTGGTAGGCCCAAGGTAGAGGTTCCTGATATCGTTGCTCCAGGTTAGGTTTTTCCTACCTTCGGCTTGTGATAGTCCTGCTTGCGTTGCGATTCTATCCCTTCTACCGATTATTTTCTTATATGCCTACCTTTTACTTGTTTATTTATTTGACTACCTGAGTGTAGTGTTTATGTGTTGTTTTCTTGGTAGTTTATTCCTTAGTAGTGGATGGGATGAGTTATTATTTTCTGGTGTTTTACCCGGGGTTGGAGCTTGTGGGTAGGTTTTGTAGAGCTCGCTTTCTGTTTGTTGTAGTTCTAGGTTTTCTTGGGTCTTCCTTTCTAGAGGTCCTAGATGGTTGTTGCCTAGGCCGTTATCTAGCATGGCTAGAGATTCTTGTGTTGGTTTGATGTGATACAGTGGTATTATCGGAGTTTAAGGCCCTGTCTTAAGTTGAGTGGTGCTGGTTATACTGGTGATCATTGGTTAGTTTTTCTCATCTCGGGTGATTAGAATCGACCCTCTTTATTTGGTTGGTTTAGGAGGTTGGCAGGTATGTGGGTTGTTCCCATAGTCTCCTTTAGTTTCTTGTCCAGTTGGGTGTCTTATCATTTTCCCCAATTCCAATTGGACTGAATTTCGATCGTAGTTCTCTGGACAAGGTCTTGATGTTGGAATTGTGATTGAGTTTGGCTTTAGCATTTTCGACCAAGTGTTGACCGCAGCCTTGTGGTTGAGGTGTATTCATAGCATTCTGGATGAGTTAGGCATCAGGCACATTCTTCTCCTGTCTTGTTAAGTTTTAACAATGTAAGTATGTGAGCTAAGGAAATGTCTCCAGATTTTATTTTAGAAATGATTTGTAAGGTTTGGTATATGCCAAGAAAGGGTTTTGTTATATAAAAGGGGGGAGATGACACCTTGTTCATGCTTGTGTGTTCTAGTAGCTGACCGAGGTGACGACTGAGAGATTGCTTTGGGTTGTGGGTTGGTGACTTGATTCGACCGACTACAGATTGTAGTGGTTTTCCTTCGAATTGTTTGAGATTTCAGTAGCAGCTGCAGTTTTGAAAACTTGCATATCCAAGCCTAGTTGGCTTCGATTCCTAAAGGTTCATTGACAGCATATAGGCTCGACAGAGGTAGTGGTTAGTAAATCAGGATTGGTGATCAAAAAGCATGGGCTAGCAAACTACTCTAGATGATTCGTGGTTGGTTCTTTCGATTGCAGCTTCTTGGGTTTGAAAGCATTGAGTTCGGACAACTTAGCTTACCCATTTTCCATTATGGGGTGACAGTTGGCCTTGGACACCTAGTCCTTGGCTAACCTTTGAGTTAGGCTGGACATTCTAGATTTTGGCGGTGTTCTAGATAGTATGAGGTTCCTTCTTTCACGATTGGACAGACTCAATAGTGTAAGTTTGAGGTTCAGCAGTGGTGTATGTGTTATGTGATCAGGTTGTGCGGGTTAAGGCTAGAGAGGCTATTTTAAGTTCTATTGATACTTAGAGACTGGTGGTCACCATTCATCTGCCAAGAGTTTGAATGCTTGTTTAGTTGGGTCTTCAAGGGTTGTCTTTTATATGGGGTTCCAGTGTTTGTTAGACTCGGCCATTGTGGACTAGAAGTTTGGTGTGCTATATGCTTCAGAGATGGTGGTTTTGTGTGATGGTATGGTAGAGCAGTTGATTCGAACCAAAGGGATGAGTTGAAGGTATATGCAGAAATTCTATATCAAGATGGAGACTTTGAACCCCAGGCACCTCTTCCTTTTGCCTTCAGGGTGTTTTGACTTGATATTCGTAGCATGGTGGACTCCTTCCTGAGTTGAGATTTGTAAAGCAATTTCAAATCTGAATGGTATTCGAGCATTCGGAGTAGCAGCAGTACTCTTAGGGTTGGGAAATTAGCTAATAATTACGGGCTTCGTGGTAGGCTTAACACACTCCTTGCAGGATTTTGGTTTTGGTTTGGGTCTTTTGGGCAGATTTGCCTGGTGCCTTAGTATTCAGTTGGTTCAGATTGGTTCCGGTTCAGCGAGGTTGGTTTCGTTCTACAGTTTGGAAGTTCTTCATCAGCGCAAGGTATTCATATATGCCTTTCCTAACTTTGGTGTGCGGACTTCAGTCGGGTTCAGACGAGTTGTCATCTTGGATGGCAAAGGCTAAGCAGACTATAGCTTGGCCCGATAAGAGTTTGAGCAAAAAGGGGTGAATTCATTCATGGTAGAGTATAAGTGTGAACTATGGGTCTCTGATGTGTCAGTTGATACCTCGAGGGTGGTTTGAGTGTTTGACTTGTATGCAACTTCTTGTTATGGTGAGAAAGGATTCTGTTCAGAATAAAAGAGCTTTGCGGATCAGCAGGTTCGTGAGTTGGAGTTTTGGGTTGATGGCTTTTCTGGTAAACTTGGTTGTGGTTTCAAAGATTCGACTTTTGTGTGTTGGTCGCCTTACTTCTATGGTCTCGATGTTGTGTTGGTGCCTTCCGGTTGAGATTCTCGTGGTTCAGTTTGGGTTGGCAGACCCTTGGTGTTTTGAAGTTTGAATTGGATTCTAGCTTGGCTAGTATGGGGTTTTTGGCTTGGTTGCCTTTGTGGGTTTTTTTTTTGTTGGGTGTCGTTCGGTCATGGAGCCTACCCGAGGTGTCCGAGAGAGTAGTGCGGGCAGTTTAATATGCAAAATAGTAGCCCCATTGACACTCCTATTAGTAAAGGCCAATCCTTGGGCAATCAAATGTGTTCTAAGACTCTTGAAGAGAAAAAATAATGAACCGAGTTCCTCATAGGAGCGGAGTCAGAAGTCTAATGTACGTTATGGTGTGTACTAGACCTGATATATGTCAAGAAGTTGGCTTGGTAAGTAGATATCAAACCGACCTAGGTTTAACACATTGGCAAGCAGTAAAGAGAATCATGAGATATCTGAAAGAGACAACTGACTATGCACTTTGTTACCAAAACAACAAAGATCTGTGATTAGTTAGATACAGTGATGCTAATCATGGAGGAGATCTAGACGAGAGGAAGTCTACCTCAGGATATATTTTCTTACTCAGTGATGGCGCCATATCATGGAGTAGTAAGAAATAATCATGTATATCGCTATCTACGATGGAAGCTGAATATGTGGCTCTCACATCAGCAACACAAGAAGTTGTTTAGTTGAAAAAGTTCTTGAAACACATATTAGATATCGCATAAAATACTGAATCAGTGTTAGTCTACTGTGATAGTGAGGTTGCTATATCCTCTACCAAGGATCCTAAGTTTCATTGTAAAATCAAACACATAGATATCAAGTATAACTATGCGAGAGACATAGTTATGCGCAAGGTAGTGAACGTGAAATATGTTTCTACACAAGATATGTTGACAGATTCATTGATCAAGCCTTTGTCTAGTGATGCATTTGTGAGACATATGAGGTCTCAAGGCTTGTGAAGATTCTAAGATACTTCATTTTGTATTTTATCTTCCCATGTTCACAAGACTGATGTTCTTTAATTATCAATAAAGTTGATTTACATATATATATATTCTAATTGTTGAGTGTTATTATTTATTCATTTATTTTGATGAGTATGTCTAGTAGACAAGAGGTTAGCCTTCTCACACAAGTAACCGCCTTCTAGTCTTAATAATGAGTGGAGATGAGACTAAACTTTAAGCAAAATTATCAAATGAATAATTTGAGAGTTATAAGCTTAAAATCATGAAAGTCGCTTGAATAATGACACAAGGTCGTTAAGGTGAAAAATATTCACCTAGTCTACTTAGTGAGCCAGATGTGAGTTAAAATGATATTGTAGATCTAAGAACTCAAATTTAGATACATATGGTGTCTAGGTATCATTTGTACAGCATTCTGTTAGAGACAAAAGCATACGCTCCACGGGAAAGGAGAAAATGTTGTAGCACGTGTTTCATACCATGTGTTCTAATATCGACCAAATGGGTTAAACATAAGTTCATTCTCAACTTATTGTAGTGTGAGACCCAGAGCTTTTAAGATGGCTCACGATTTGTGCCCTTAGTAACTCTAATCAGATACTTGAGACTTAGTTTGATGTAGCTATCTTAGTGTACTTTCAAAAGACTATGAACACAGATTTGATCTGGTAGAGCACATCTAGAAAAGCAGTTAGACTAATATTAAGAGAATCGTGAGAACAGGAAGATCATTAATGGAATTTCATTGATTTGTGTTCATTGGTGCACCGGTTATGACTTATAAGTTATAATTGTGAATACAAAAAATAATGATATATGAGATTATATCAAATGTGATTCATATGATCTGGGGTACTACATACTTTATGATCTACTTGCAGGTTTTCCCTCAACGAGAGGCTATATACTCCTAACAGATGTATAGCACTAAGCTCTCACAGTATGTTGGTCGCACGGTCTACTTCCCTGTATGAATGATTGTGCAGATAAAAAGAGAATTTGGTTCTCAGATTAGAAAAACACTCCCATTATGTGTGAGTGAGAGATGTAGGAAATTCGGGCCCATCCATAAGGGATGCTTTAAAGCCCATTAGGGTAATTAGTAAACTCTAATTAATTTCTCTATATAAAGACATATTGTGTATTATTAGAGACACAGAAAATACTACAATCAGATATTCCTACGCTTTATTTTCTCCCATTCAGTTAGGGTTTAGGCTGTGGTATAGGGATTGCTCCGACACACCATGACAACCACTGCCGACCGATAATTTCAACCGTGGTTCATCCTACGCTTTCGCTTCCGCTACGCGAACAACAAGTAATTTCTCGTATTATGACTTACGCATATTATCTATTTAATTTAGATTAATATGATAGATGTAATCCTTCGTATTTTGATATCAAGTTATCATTTTCAAGAATCAAGTTTTAGTTTTCTAACTTTCAACTAACTTTTTTTTAAAAAAAAGTATGAAAATTTATTATATTTTATAATTTTACATCATAATAGTACATTTATTATTATTATTTCTTAGAATTCAAATATGTCAAGATATAACGCATAATTATGTTAGTAAATATATATGATTTTATTTAACTTAAAGTCTCTTAATAAAGTTTATCTTTAGGCCCCTAATGTTCTTGAGACATCCCTATTTATAAATACTTTTTGAATTTATCAAATACGCATAGTCAAACAATACTCACAAGCTAGTTTAACCAGCTTATAAACTTACTCAAACATCCTTCTTGACATATAAATGAAACGTAAACATGTCTTATTAAATAATCAATGGTAGAAATAATATTTATTGGCCACTTTTCGATTTTTTTCTTTGAAAATTCATCACTGACATGGATTTGTAAATTTTATAGATAAAATAGAGTATAATATTATCATGAAATTTTACTTTTGAAATTTGAAATTTTATGATGATAAATATTTGGTTATTTGTGATTTTTACGCAATCAATGTAACATAGTAATGGTAAATGCTAGAGAGATATCCTATACAGGGAGCCTAGTTTTGGATTTATGGTCCGGATTGAGCTAGAAAGTTCTTAGGCAGGAAAAAACAAAAAGGCATGAAGTGAAAATAGAAGAAGCATAGTGGCCCACCAAATGATGAATAGCTTGGGAAGTAGTTGAGAGGTTATTGAAGAAAACAAGTTGAGAGTGGTGGCCAGTAACCTTTTGGCTTAATGATGACTGTTTTAGCATGCCTATTCATAAGCAAACCATTAGGGAATGACACATTGATACCCACACCACCTCCCATGACAGAAAACATGTGCTCCCTATGCCCATTTTTCTATTAGGCATTGAAATAAAACCAAGGACAGAAGAATTAAGAAAAATGTTTCCTTTTCCTGACACTAAAAAAATATGTTCATGTATCGATCTTTGCTGCTGAATTAGCTAGTTGGTTCTTTGGACTGGCTGCATTAAATTTATTGCATTTTCCGTCACTTTGTAAATAGTACCAGATATAAAGGAGCTCATGCAAGCACGGGCCTAATATATATTATTTTTTTTGTCATTTACGTAATACAAATAGAATTTAGATAGTTAATTAAAAAATTTATATGGTTTTTACATATTTTAAGTTGTTAACTATTGTGATTTATAATACTTTTTTATTTAATTTAAAATAATATATGTTACTCTCTCTGTCTCAATTTATGTGACATTGATACAATTTTGAGAGTCGACTAAATTTTTATGTTTTAAATATTTTAAGTTGTTAATTATTGTGATTTATAATATTTTTTCTTCTGTCCTAATTTATGTGGCACCGATAAAATTTTGAGCGTCAATCAAATTTTTATGTATTTTAAATATTTTAAGTTGTTAATTCTTGTGATTTATACTACTTGTTTACGTAATTTTGTAAATATATAACAAATTAAAAGAAAATTAAAAAAAAAATTAAAATTAAAAAAAATAGAAGAAAATATCTAAGCAGGCAGCACAAGCAGACACGTTGACCTCGTGCCTGCTTGAGGTGCTCCCACTCCCTCTTATAGTATAGTAATTTTAAAATGTTAATTGTTGTAATTTATAATACTTTTTACGTCATTTTTAAATAATATATGTTACTTTCTCTATCTCAATTTGTGTGGCACTGATAGAATTTTCAGAGTCAATCAACTTTTTTATATCTTTCAAATATTTTAAATTGTTCATTATTGTGATTTATCGTTTTACGTAATTTTTAAACGTATAATAAATAAATAAAAATAAGACAAAAAAATTAAAACGAAAAAATTAATGAAAAATGACCAAAATATCCTAACCTGCTGAAGCAGACACGTTGACATCGTGCCTGCTTCAAGCACGTCAACTGTCTTATAATATAGAGTAATATAGTAGAAAATATAGAGGAGCCCGTGCTAGAACGGGCCCAACATATATTACTTTTTTATCTCAATTTATGTGATACAAATAGAATTTAGATAGTCAATCAAATTTTTATATGATTTTTAGATATTTTAAGTTGTTAGCTATTGTCATTTATAATATCTTTTACGTAATTTTTAAATAATATATGTTACTCCCTCTATCCCAATTTATGTGGCATCGATACAATTTTGAGAGTCAACCAAATTTTCTATACCTCTTTTAAATATTTTAAGTTGTTAATTGTTTGAGATTTATAGTACTTTTTCTTCTGTCCCAATTTATGTGGCACTACTAATATTTTGAGAATCGATCAAATTTTTTATATTTTAAAAATATTTTAAGTTGTTATTATTATGATTTATAGTACCTTTTATGTAAATTTGAAATATATAACAGATTAAAATTTAAAATAAGATAAACATATTAAAACGGAGAAAGTATAAAAGGAAATATCCAAGCAGGCAAAAAATTTCATGTCTTTGATATATTTAAAGTTGTTAAGTATCGTGATTTATACTACTTTTTACGTAATTTTTAATATATAACAGATTTAAATATATATATATATATATATATATATATATATATATATATATATATATATAATAAATAAATTATAACGGAGAAATTATAAAAGAAAATATCTAAGCAGAGAGCATAAGCAGGCACGTCGACCAGCTGCCTGCTTATTCCCTTTTATAAGTAAGATAAAAAAGGTTAATTATTGTGATTTATAATACTTTTTACGCTATTTTTAAATAATATATATTACTTCATTTGTCTCAATTTATGCGGCACCGACAGAATTTCAGAGTCAACCAACTCTTTTATGTCTTTCAAATACTTTAAATTGTTAATTGTTGTGATTTATCTTTTTACGTAATTTATAAATATATAATGAATTAAAAAGATAAGACAAATCAATTAAAATAAAAAAAAATTAATGAGAAATAATCAAAATGCCCCTACTTGCTGAATCGTGTCTGCTTCAGCAGGTAACTCCCTCTTATATTTATTTAAAAATAAAGAAATTAATAAAAAATGACCAAAATGCCCCTACCTGCTGAAGCAGGCACGTTGACCTCGTGCCTGCTTCAGCAGGTGAAACTACTTCTTATAGTATAGTAATAAAAAATATTAATTATTGTGATTTATAATACTTTTTATGTTGACTCTAGAAATAATATATGTTACTTCCTCTGTCCCAATTTATGCGGCACCGATAGAATTTCCAGAGTCAATCAACTCTTCTATGGCTTTCAAATATTTTAAATTGTTAATTATTGTGATTTATTTTTTTACGTATTTTTTAAATATATAATAAATTAAAAAGATAAAGACAAATCAATTAAAATAAAGAAATTAATAAAAAGTACAAAAATGCCCCTACTTGCTGAAGCAGGCACGTTGACCTCGTGCCTCCTTCGTGCCTCCTTCAGCAGGTAACTCCCTTAAAAATAAAGAAATTAATGAAAAATGACCAAAATGCCCCTGCCTGTTGAAGCAAGCACGTTGACTTCGTGCCTGCTTCAGCAGGTGAAACTCCCTCTTATACTATAGTAATAAAAAATGTTAATTATTGTGATTTATAATACTTTTTATGTTGACTCTAAAAATAATATATGTTACTTCCTCTGTTTCAATTTATGCGACACCGATAGAAGTTTCAGAGTCAATCAACTCTTTTATGTCTTTCAAATATTTTAAATTATTAATTATTATGATTTATTTTGTTACGTAATTTTTAAATATATAATAAATTAAAAAGATAAGATAAATTAATTAAAATAAAAAAATTAATAAAAAATAATCAAAATGCCCGTATTTGTTGAAACAGACACGTTAACCTCGTACCTGCAGGTAACTCCCTCTTATAGTATAGTAATACCTCGACAATCTTCTTTTCAATGATAACATGATGCTCGTAGAATTTTTAAGTCATTATCCACTTATTTTCAATAATAAATAAAACTCACACAAGAACAATCATGATATGACACCTGGTATATATATATATATATATATATATATATATAATATATATATATATATATATATATATATATATATAATATATATATATATATATTATATATATACTATATATTAAAAGTGTGAAGCACCTTATAATGTGATTTGAGCTTTTTACCCTTCATTAAAAGGGTTTGATTTAGACAAAGTTGTCTTTTCACCATTTTTCTCAAATAAATTATAATTACACATAAACACTAATATATATTAAAATATTAATAATATTTATACTCTTAAAAGTTCCCGCAAAATCCCTAAAGTTCCAAAAAAAAAAAGTCGACGGCCTTTTCTTAATTTTTGGCATATATATATATATATACCCTACTTTTTGTAGTAGTATGCACGTTTATATAAATAACATAATTTTTAAATATCTGGAATATTTTTAAAGAAAAAATTATATTAATGTTAATTGTTATTTTCACATAATTTATTTATTTTATATAATTTTTTTAATTTATTAACATGTGCAACGCACATACATTAAGACTAGTTATATTAAAAGTGTGAAGCACCTTATAATGTGATTTGAATTTTTACTTTTCATTAAAAGTCTATACTTTAGACGAAATCGTCTTTTTACTATTTTTCTAATATTTAGAATTTTAAAATTAATTAAAATTTTGGCTATTAAAATCTTTTCCTATTTGAACCAGGTAAGAACCACTAAAATTTAGGAATTTTAAATTGAGTAAATATTACTTGAACGATGTTTATTGTTTTTTCCTTGACAATAGAGTTTATTCCGTAATGGGTTTGTTCCATAACTAAAGTCCTAATGCTAAACACAACCTATTTATGTCACAATTAGCCGTCGTTGCAATATTTATGCTTTGGGTGATTCTAAGGTTTGTAATAATATTAATTTTTTATTGAAGTTCTACATTAATTTTTAAAGAAATTGCTTTTAGGGTGGACATGTATATATTCATTAATCAACACCTTTTTTCATATGAATATACAGTAATTTGTACGTGGATTGTGGTGTAGTTATTGTAGAGTAAATTTCATAGATGGTCACATAATTATGAAAGATTTTCTGTCTGGACATAATCAAGTTATCAATGGAGAATGGAATGTTGTTGGAATTGCACACAGAGCTTTGGCAGACTTTTACTCCAACGATTGAAGTCATTTATTATGATCGTATTAAGATGGATTCGGAGCTAGAGAATCAAATCGAAGCAAGGTTTGAGGAAGAACTTGATAAGATGCTCTCAAAATATGACATAGTTGTCATCAATACACCTCTTACAGAGAAAACAAAGTAAGATTTATGTTTCTCTTATTACACGTCGTAAACCTATACAACAAGAATATTGACAAAAAAAAATTATATTCAAATTACTTTAAGGAAAAATTAGTATTGAGATGGACTAAGAAAACTAAAGTGAATATTTATTGAGAATGAAGTTGATATTAAGTGAAGGAAGGGGGAATGCCATCGTATATAATATAGTTGTATATTTAGATTCTCCTATTATATTTCTTAAGTTAAGTAATTCTCTTGAGTCATTCACCATATAAAGTGTTGAATCTTGATATGCAAAGCCTTTATTTGAATGATGAACTTATAAATCTAGGGTTATAGTAGACTCTTTCAATTAAGTTTGAAAATGAATCAAGTATGTTATTTACGTAATATTACGAAATAATAAATTAAATTTATTTATTTTGTAACTCAAATATGTTGCTTAGTAATATTTATATAAATTTTTAAAGTTGTGTACTCAATGATATAAGCCATATATGTAATAATTTGTTCATTTTTTATACGTGATTTTATTATTATCGCGGCACATACGTGCAACGCACGTACACTAAACTAGTTATATTAAAAGTGTGAAGGACCTTATAATGTGATTTGAACTTTTTTTCCTTCATTAAAAGACTCCGCTTTAAATAAAATAGTATTTTTGCTATTTTTCTAATATTTAAAATTAACAAAATAACATAAAGACTACTAAACCTAAAAAGAAATACAAAGTAGGAAATTTTTCACTATTTTCGCAAATTAGTGTTAGTATAAGTCTAAATTTGTAAAATTCATTAAATTTGTTTTTTTTTATACGTAAGCTTTAAGGATCATATTAAGTATTAGGATTTCTTTAACCACCATACGTAAGAATCATTTAGTATTTAGGATTCCTTTAACCTACTCCCATTAATTGTCTCTCTTTATTTAGGTTTAGACTATTCTTCAATTCCTATATTGCCGTAAACGGAAAAACTAGGTTTAGGTTTAGAATTCTTTTAGAATTGAAATCTAATTTAGGTTTAGATTATTTTTTCCAATTAAAATCTTGATAGTATCTATGATTGAAAAGATAAATTTGCTTATGATTTGAGGTAAGTTTTCTAAAATTTTAGTATGTTCTTGAAGCTAATTTTAGTTTAGATTTTTTTTACCAATTGAAATCCTGATAATATCTATGATTGAAGAGATAATTTTGCTTGTGATTTGAGGTATGTTTTCAAAATAGTCTGTTTTGAAGCTAATTTTAGTTTAGAATATTGTTTATTTACCAATTGAAATCTTGATAATATCTATGATTGAAGAGATAAATTTTGTTTGTGATTTAAGGTATGTTTTCTAAAATTTTAGTCTGTTTTTGAAGTTTCATAGTAAACTATCGTGTATGCTTGAGAACAATTTCTAATTGAGAAGTTTTCTTTGTGCTTTTTGTTTGTTGTATCTCATATACATTAAATAATTTGAAATTGACTTATTTATAATTTTGTACGGATTATTTGAATCCTTCCGTTTCGGATTGAAGAGATAAATTTGCTTGTGATTTAAGGTATGTTTTCTAAAAAAATTGTCTATTTTTAAAGTTTGATAGTAAACTATCGTGTATGCTTGAGAACAATTGCTAATTGAGAAGTTTTCTTTGTGATTTTTGTTTGTTGTATCTCATATACAGTAAATAATTTGAAATAGACTTATTTATAATTTTGTACAGATTATTTGAATCCTTCCGTTTCAGATTGTAGAGATAAATTTGCTTGTGATTTAAGGTATGTTTTCTAAAATTTTAGTCTGTTTTTGAAGTTTGATAGTAAATTATCGTGTATGTTTGAGAACAATTGCTAATTGAGAAGTGTTCTTTGTGATTTTTGTTTGTTGTATCTCATATACAGTAAATAATTTGAAATTGACTTATTTATAATTTTGTACAGATTATTTGAATCCTCCCGTTCCAGCCCAAGAAATTGGGTCAGGCATTCTAATTCAAGGTTTAGAATTCTTTTACGAATTGAAATCTAATTTAGATTTAGATTTATGTTTTTTACAATTGAAATCTTGATAGTATCTATGCTTGAAGAGATAAACTTGCTTGTGATTTGAGGTAAGTTTTCTAAAAATTTAGTCTGTTCTTGAAGCTAATTTTAGTTTAGAATTTTTTTTACTAATTGAAATCTTGATAATATGATTGAAGAGACAATTTTGCTTGTGATTTGAGGTATGTTTTCTAAATAGTCTGTTTTGAAGCTAATTTTAGTTTAGAATATTATTATTTTTACCAATTGAAATCTTGATAATATCTATGATTAAAGAGATAAATTTGCTTGTGATTTAAGGTATGTTTTCTAAAATTTTAGTCTGTTTTTGAAGTTTGATAGTAAACTATTGTGTATGCTTGAGAACAATTGTTAATTGAGATTTTTTTTTTGTGATTTTTGTTTGTTGTATCTCATATACAGTAAATAATTTGAAATTGACTTATTTATAATTTTGTACAGATTATTTGAATCTTTCCATTCTGGCCCAAGAAATTGGGTCAGGCATTCTAATTCATAATTTTTGTGATTTTTGTTTATTATTTATCATATACAATAAATAATTTAAAATTGACTTATTTATAATTTGTACAGATTACTTGAATTGCTGTCTTCCGTCCCAAGAAATTGGTTAGGGTTTCTGAAGAAAAAAAAAAGGGAGCCAATTCCTAATAATGAAAGTCTATAGCCTTTTATTTTATTGGCGAAAGAAGCTTGGCTACTTTTTGGATAGAAAAAATAAATTTGCTTGTGATTTGAGGTAAGTTTTCTAAAATTTTAGTCTATTCTTGAAGCTAATTTTACTTTAGAATTTTTTTTTAACCAATGCGAAATCTTGATAATATCTATGATTGAAGAGATAAATTTGCTTGTGATTTGAGGTTTGTTTTCTAAAATTTTAGTCTGTTTTTGAAGTTTGATAGTAAACTATCGTGTATTCCTGAAGACAATTGCTAATTGAGAAGTTTTCTTTGTGATTTTTGTTTGTTGTATCTCATAATTCATAATCTTTGAGATTTTTATTTATTATATCTTATATATAATAAATAATTTAACATTGACTTATTTATAATTTTTGTACAGATTATTTGGATCATTGCATTCTGTCTAATAAATTGGTTAGGGTTTCTGAAGAAAACAAAAGGGAAGCCAATTCCTAATAATGAAAGTTTATAGCCTTTTATTTTATTGGCGGAAGAAGTTTGACTACTTTTTGGATAGAAAGGATAAATTTACTTGTGATTTGAGATAAATATTCTAAAATTTGAGTCTGTTCTTGAAGCTAAGTTTAGTTTAGATTTTTTTTAACCAATTAAAATCTTGATAATATCTACGATTGTGCGATTTGAGGTATATTTTCTAAAATTTTAGTTTATTTTTGAAGTTTGATAGTAAACTATCGTGTATTCTTGAAGACATATGCTAATTGAGAAGTTTTCTTTGTGATTTTTTGTTTGTTGTATCTCATATATAGTAAATAATTTGAAATTAATTTATTTATAATTTTGTATAAATTATTTGAATCATTGTATTTTGGCCCAAGAAATTGGTTAGGCATTCTAATTCATAATCTTTGTGATTTTTGTTTATTATATCTCATATACAATAAATAATTTAAAATTGACTTATTTTTAGTTTTGTACAGATTATTTGGATCATTCCATTCCGTCCCAAGAAATTGGTTAGAGTTTCTGAAGAAAACAAAAGGGAGCCAATTCCTAAAAATGAAAGTTTATAGCTTTTATTTTATTGGCGAAAGAAGCTTGACTACTTTTTGGATAGAAAAGATAAATTTGCTTGTGATTTGAGGTAAGTTTTTTAAAATTTTAGTTTGTTTTGAAGCTAATTTTAGTTTATAATATATTTTTTTCCAATTGAAATCTTGATAATATCTATGATTGAAGAGATAAATTTGTTTGTGATTTAAGGTATGGTTTCTAAAATTTTAGTCTGTTTTTGAAGTTTTTGGATGGAAAGTATAAATTTGTTTGTGATTTGCGGTAAGTTTTCTAAAATTTTAGTCTATTCTTGAAGCTAATTTTAGTTTAAATTTTTTTTTTACCAATTGATATCTTATCTTGATAACATCTATGATTGAAGAGATAAATTTGCTTGTGATTCGAGGTATATTTTCTAAAATTTTAGTCTGTTTTGAAGTTTGATAGTAAACTATCGTGTATTCTTGAAGACAATTGCTAATTGATAGTTTTCTTTGTAATTTTTTTTGTTGTATCTCATATACAGTAAATAATTTAAAATTGACTGATTTATAATTTTGTACAGATTATTTGAATCATTGCATTTCGGCCCAAGAAATTGATTAGACATTCTAATTCATAATCTTTGTGATTTTTGTTTATTATATCTGATGTACAATAGATAATTCAAAATTGACTTATTTATAATTTTATACAAATGTAGTGCCCCGAACCTAAGATACGCGTGAAACTCATAAACATGACGGAATCATTATGAACCAAGAGGATAAGGTTGTGAATGGATAATTATATAAAGGGACGCTTATACTAAGCCATTTGAAGTGATATACCAAGGTTATAGACCAAAGGGAGACTTGGAACAAAAGTTCAAATTGAAGGATTCACTACGGTGGACTATTTCAAGCAAGCTAGTACAAGGTCTTACTTGTAATGGGTATATCTCCCAATACAAAATTATTTAGAGGTCCTATGAAGTACCAAATTAAAGGTATTTGAGTCTAGTTTGCAACACAACAAAGCGATTGTCCATACGAGTTCGGAGTAAAAAGTTATGCCCATTTTACTACAGACACGTGCACTGCCCAATCACTGCGGGACATGTGGCAGCCTTGGTAAGTCAGCCAAAAGTGGTGTATTTATATTGAAACTTTGGGATTTCGTATCCAATACATATCAAAACATAAGGGACCTGATTAACACTTGTTTTCTTCAGTTCTTCTTCATCTCAAGCCCTCCCTAGCCTAAGGTAAGTGAATTCCTTCAAGAATCAAGTGTATTTTTCATTGTAGATCACGGAAACATACTTCGTCAAGTGTTTTCTTGAAGGAAAAGGTGTTGTTCTTGAAGATACAAAGAGTGCAGGGATTGTATTCTTATTGATAAAGGTATGGCTGCTGTTCTATCCCTATAAATATGACTCTAAGAGTTGTTTTAAGTATAATTTACGGGTAGGACTCACGGGACGGTGAAAGGAAACCGTGAGTCCATGTTTTGCCCATTGTAACTGATATATTCGGTGAGGAGGGAGTATGTAGAGGGCTGTAATGTTTGTATTGTTGACTAAACGAGGTGTGTATTGTGGTGTATTGAGGCAGTAAGCTTGCTGCGATAAGGAGGGACGCTAGGTATAGAAAACACGATTTCTATGGCTCTTGCAAGCTTGTCCCTCGTCAAGTGTTTGATAAAATGCCTAAATGGATTGAGGATGTTGTGTATATGTTATTTGGATTCCTATAACTGTATTAAATGTTATAATTCTCTCCCAACTTAATCTATGAGCTTAAAGGGTCATTTAAACGCTACTAAATAAAGAACTCCCGAGGCGGTATTTAAAAGTTGAGGGGTCAAGTTTATGACCTTGTTTGGGATATGGAATGGGCTTCATATTGTAAGGAATTGATGGAGGGATTAATATTGACTTCATAGGTGGTCATAGTTCAGTTGATAAGGGGAAAAAGAGTGGTGGGATGATACACCATTTAATTATCTTATTTGCTAAGCTTGTCGCTCGTAAGCTATTATCATCTTCCCGACCTTGCCATATTTCTTGGTTAGTCACTTATACTATTGAATATGTTGTTATGTCATAGATAATAAGTGTTTGACGGGAACCAACGATGCTACATAAGGGAGAGAGAGTCTCGAAGTAAGGTATGTAAAGCTAAAACCTCTTTTTGCCATCAAGGCACGACCTAGAGTCACATGTTCCTCCTATAAAAGTCGTCATAGATTATATGCTTCTTGAAAGCAAAGCTTATTTCTATTATAGGTCTCTCTCGGGTGGAGTTCTAAACCTATAGAGTTATAGTACTCATTTTTAGTCAAAGAAGTCACATGTTTCACACGATCATACATGGCTTCAGTTGAAACTCTTAGAAGTTACCGAGCATATATGTCACGAACTTAGAGAAATTAATTGGCCACAAAATAGACCTGAGTATATAATATCACATAGATATATGATTCTTCAGCAAAAAGAAAGTAATCAATATTCAGATAACGAGTTATATGATTTATAAGTTGCCTACTATGAGCCTTTACAAGTAAGACGAGATTATAGCCTACTATGCAGCGTGGGGTGGGTATCATTAGGGCCACTACGTGTGATGCTAGTTTGTGCACAAAATTTAGACAAAGTCAGCTGGAACTTCCCGTCGTGGATTCTTTGACTACACAGGCCTGCGGGCAGACCTTACAGGATCCCTGGAGGGCGTATATTGACAGACCACGTTATCCAGACTATGAGATTTCACACATGGTTGTGATAGTTGGCTACAGATGCCAAATAGGTGTCACCGATCACCGACAGCAGGCCATCTTGTGACTTCCTAACAGTTAGTATTACATAAAGAGTAGATAAGCTATGTAAAAGGGTAAAGATGTCACCTAGGCAAATTTTAGGGATTTTAAATATATGTAATTAAGTAGTGTATAAGACGTTATATAAGGACCCCTGATATTGGTCATTGTATTAGTTTCACTTTCAGTTTCAGATTACATTCCCTGTATGTGTATGCTCAGATTTTCCTATCTTTGATATTCAATTCAGTGAGCATTCTTACATGTCTACTTGTTATTCAGTCTGCTTTACATACCAGTACATGTTTCATATGTATAGGTGTCCCTTTATTTTTGGGCGCTACATTTTATGAATGCAGGCTCAGTTACTCAGGCTAGCAGACATCCATAGTTGAACAGTTCCTTCCAGTTGATCAGTTGGTAAGCTCCACCTCTCTCTGGAGCTATCAGATGCCTAGGTCACATGTTTTGGATTCATGTACATATCGTATGTTGGGTATGTTGGGGCCCTTTCCCGACCAGTTATCAGATTTTCAGTTGTAGACTCTTTACAGGCTTCTTAGACATAGTTTTGTTTAAGCTGTACAGTTTGTCTAGTGGGCCCTTCAGTTATTTATGTTTCAGAATATGTAAACACATGTTGATGTCCATATTGTTTCTTATTTGTTTATAACTTTAGCATGAGGTTAGTATATATGTTTAGCAGGTTCTCGTATAACTCACTTGACCTCCACCCCTCCTAGCTAGGGGCATGACAAACTTTGTATCAGAGCATAAGGTTCAAGTGTCCCAGGGAGTCTAAGAAGCCGTGTCTAGTAGGACCTTCCTTATGAATGTGCTGCGCGCCACATTTATAATTAAGGGACTACGCGGGCATTTAGGAATCTGACCTTCTATTAAAATCTAGATCGTGCAGTAGAGCTAAGTCGTAGAAAGTTACTTCGAACTCACATTTTGCTTATTTGTGATACGGATCATGTCTACCAAAGATGCGGATAATGTAGGCCATAGGGCCACTACCAGCACTAATAAGGAGGCAACCACTATCGAGTATTCTCCAGTATTAGCGGATCAGACCAGGGCTCAAGAGGTCTTATCAAGTACTCAGGTGCCTAGAACAGAAGGGCATACATGAGTTTCTACACCTCCAGTAGCATCAACAACAGTTTCTACACTGCCTGTACCACCACCAGGTGCCTCGGAGCAGGATCTTAGAGGAGAAATACAGTTGTTCACCCAGTTAGTAGCTGCTCAAGTCTAAGGATAGAATGTTGCTACATGTAACACTATTCAGGGGGAGACTGTCGGATCCAGAGTTCGTGTTTCCTCATGATGAATCCCTCGGTGTTTATAGGATCTAGTGTGAAAGAGGACCCTCAACAGCTTATAGACGAGATCAATAAAATCTTCAGGGTTATGCATATATCTGAGACTGAGGCTGTGGAATTGGCCTCCTATTAGCTAAAAGATGTTGCCATTTCCTGGCATGAGATGTGGGTCGATTCCAGGGGCCTGAACACCCCTCCAGCAGTTTGGGAAGAATTCTCGAGGGCATTTATGGATCACTTTTTACCTTTAGAGCTTAGGGAAGCGAGGGTGGATGAATTTATATCCTTACGATAGAATAACCTCAGTGTTAAGGAGTATAGCATGTGATTTACTCAGTTGTCCAGATTTTCTCCAGAGATGGTCAGCACCCAGAGGGCGAGGATGCATTACTTTGTGGGTGTCCTCGGAGATCATTTGATTAACTCTTGTGTGGTTGCTTCAATTAATAATGATATGGATATTGCTAGATTGATGGAATATACACAGCAGGCAGAGGATCGCATCCATGACCGCAGAGAAGACAGATCAGAAAGGGAGCCGAATAAGAGGGCCAGGGCAGCTGGCAGGTATCATTGAAGTGACAGGGCTTCCTCCAGCAGAGGTCCACCTAGGCAGGCTAATTGGCATCTAGCTTCACAGCTAGTGCTCTAACTCAGTCATCAAGGTCCAGACAGGATCAGAGTCAGACTTCTAGGGCACCAGGCCTTCACTATCAGAAAGGTACTGGTCGGGGATTACCACCTCGTCGTACTTGCAGACAATATGGCCATTCTAATTTCGGAGAGTGCTTATATAGCTCTATTGCTTGTTATGGGTGCGGATTCGAGGGTCACAAGATGCATGATTGTCCTAGACGTAGAGCTGAGGGAACGGATAATTGATCACTATCCACAGGCTCTGCAGGAGAATCTTGTTCTTCAGCACCACCTTCATCTCGTGATCCTCATGCACAGACATGCAGAGGTACAGGTAGGGGTAGAGGTAGAGGTTCAGGTTCAGGAACTGGCCCAAGTCGAATGTATGTATTAGCTGGCCGACAGGATTCAGAGGCTTCCCCAGATGTGGTTACAGGTACCTTATCCATCTTCTCTTATGATGTTTATGCATTGATAGATCCAGGGGAGACCCTGTCATATGTTACTCCATTTGTTGCTAAGAAGTTTGGAATAGAGCCAAAGTTATTACGTGAGCCATTTGCAGTAACGACTTCAGTAGGAGAGTCTATTATAGCTAAAAGGATCTACTATGGGTGTCTAGTAACAGTATGTGGCCATGATACATTGGCTAACTTGATAGATATGGACATGGTTGATTTTGATGTCATTATGGGCATGGACTGACTATCCTCTTGTTATGCTATAGTTGATTGTCGAGCTAAGGTTGCTCGATTCCATTTCCCGGGAGAACCAATCTTGGAGTGGAAAGGGAATGTTGTGATGCCTAGAGGAAGGTTTATTTCCTATCTTAAGGCACAAAAGCTTATAAAAAAGGGTATTTATATCACCTAGTCCATGTCAGAGACCTTGAAGTAGAGGAACGTGTGTCAACTCTTCAGTCCGTACCCGTTGTGAATGAATATCCAGATGTGTTTCCCGATGAACTTCCTCGATTACCTCCGGTTAGAGATATTGACTTTGGTATCGACCTAGATCCCTATACCCGGCCTATATCTATTTCGCCTTATAGAATGGCACCAGCAGAGTTGAAAGAGCTAAAGGAGCAGTTGAAGATCTACTTGACAAAGGTTTTATTTGACCCAGCATATCTCCATGGGGCACTCCAGTACTATTTGTACGTAAGAAAGATGGAACAATGCAAATGTGTATAGATTACAGGCAGTTGAATAGAGTGACAATAAAGAATAAGTACCCCCTACCCAGAATAGATGATTTATTAGATCAGTTGCAGGGAGCTAAATGTTTTTCAGAGATTGACTTAAGATCTTGTTATCACCAGTTGAGGATACGTGAGGTTGATATTCCGAAGAAAGCTTTCAGAACTAGATATGGGCACTTTGAGTTCCTTGTCATGTCATTTGGACTGACGAATGCCCCAGCAGCCTTCATGGATATGATGAATAGGGTATTCAAACCCTTTCTTGATATGTACGTGATTGTATTTATAGATGATATCTTGATATATTCACGTGATGAGGCAAATCATGCAGATCATCTCAAATCAATTCTACAGACTCTTAGAGAACACCAGCTTTATGCCAAGTTTTCTAAATGTGAGTTCTGGGTGAACTCAGTGGATTTTCTTGGCCATGTGGTCTCTGGTGAATGTATCAAAGTGGACTTTCAGAAGATAGAGGTTGTGAAGAGATGGCCTCGACCTACCACTCTGACAGAAGTGCATAGTTTCTTAAGGATCTCTAGTTATTACAGGAGGTTTGTGGAGGGATTTTCCTCTATTTCTGCCCGATTGAATAAATTAACACAGAAAGCAGCCAAATTTTAGTGGTCAGATGCTTGTGAAAGAAGCTTTCAAGAGCTGAAAGATAGATTGACTACAACTCCTGTATTGACCTTACCAGAGGGCACAAAAGGGTATGCCATTTATTGTGATGCTTCGGCTGTCGGCCTAGGATGCGTCTTGATGCAGCATGGGAAGGTTATAGCATACGCTTCTAGACAATTGAAAAAGCATGAACAAAACTACCTCACACATGATTTAGAGCTTGCAATAGTTGTATTCGCACTTAAGATTTGGCGCCACTATTTGTATGGGGTATATGTTGACATATTTACAGACCATAAGAGTCTCCAATATATCTTCAAGCAAAAGGAGTTGAATTTGAGGCAGAGAAGGTGGCTAGAGTTGCTGAAAGACTATGATGTCAATATTCTCTACCACCCCGGTAAAGCCAACATTATAGCGGATGCTCTCAGTTGCGTTTCTATGGGCAGCCTAGCACATTTGTCACCCGCTCAACATGAAGTAGCACGAGATGTTCACAGATTAGCCAGTCTAGGAATTTGACTTCTAGATTCTGAAGATGGGGGTGTGGTTTTGCAAAACACTACAGAGACATCATTAGTGGCGGTAGTGAAAGAAAAACAATATGATGATCCCTTATTACTCCAGTACAGAGAAAGAATTCGACAACAAAAAAATTCAGCATTTGAGATGGCGGGGGATGGTTCCTTAAGGTGCCGAGGAAGACTGTGTGTTCCTAATATAGATGGTATAAGACAACAGATAATGGCTGAAGCACACTGTTCTCGGTATTCCATTCATCCAGGCTCTACAAAGATGTACCATGACCTTAAAGAGGTCTACTGGTGGAATGGCATGAAAAGGGATATAGAAGAGTTTGTAGCACAGTGATCCAAGTGCCAGCAAGTGAAAGTAGAACATCAAAGGCTCGGTGGCCTAGCTCAGACTATGAGCATTCCAGTATGGAAATGGGAGTCCATTAACATGGATTTTGTTACAGGTTTGCCTTTCTCATTTCACAAGCATGACTCTGTTTGGGTGATCATTTATCGATTAACAAAATCAGCCCACTTCTTACCAGTTAAGTCTACCAGTACCACAGAAGATTATGCCAAGCTATATATAAGAGAGATTGTTCACTTGCATGGAATCCCAATGTCCATCATTTCAGATAGGGGTGCCCAGTTCACCTCACACTTTTGGAGGTCAATCCAGGATAGTTTAGAAACACAAGTGAACCTTAACACCACATTCCATCCACAGACGGATGGCCAAGCCGAGCGTACTATTCAGACACTTGAAGACATGTTGAGAGCATGCATTCTGGACTTTAAAGGCAATTGGGATGATCATTTGCCCTTGATAGAATTTGCCTTTAACAATAGCTATCACTCTAGTATTGGCATGGCTCCATTTAAAGCTCTTTATGGGAGACGATGTAGATCACCTATTAATTGGTTTGATATAGGTGAGACTCAAATATAGGGACCAGATCTTGCCCATCAAGCATTTGAAAAGGTAAAGCTAATACAGGAGCGGCTAAAGACCACTCAAAGCCGACAAAAATCTTATACAGATGTGCAGCGCAGAGAATTAGAGTTTCAAGTTGATGACTGGGTATTCTTGAAGGTATCGCCTATGAAGGGGGTTATGCGATTTGGAAAGAAAGGTAAGTTGAGCCCTAGATATATTGGTCCTTATAAAATCCTAAAGAGGGTTGGCCAAGTAGCCTATGAGGTTGATTTACCTCCTGAGTTAGCAGCAGTGCATCCAGTCTTTGATGTGTCTATATTACGTAAATGCTTAGAGGATCCTTCTCAAGTTATCCCTTTAGAGGGTATAGAGCTCTTAGGAGATTTATCATATGAAGAAGTCCCGGTGGCCATACTAGATAGACAAATCAGAAAATTGAGAACGAAAGAAATAGCTTCAGTTAAAGTCCTATGGAAAAGTCAGAATGTAGAAGAAGCCACGTGGGAAGCGGAGGCCGACATGAGGGGAAAATATCCTCACTTATTCAAGGAACAACCAGAAGGTTTTTAAAGTCATTACTCCATTCATTCGAGTATCAATTTTAGTCATATTTGTTAATACTATTTTATCAATATGCTAAATGTTCAGGTACTTGATACGTGCCTATGATTCAAGAGTTCTATATGTTCCTCAGAGTTGAGATGTAAAGTTAAAGGAGTATGAGGTAAGCTATATTAACTACAATAGTTTTCATTCCTATAAGGCCAAGCGGAGCCTCGTTGATACCTATTGAATATTATTCTCTTGTTGTGACGCTCTGTAAAGTGTATGGTATGTGTTTTAGTTAGCTGACAGGTTTTGAATAGGCCAGTTTACAAGGGAAACTCTGCCAAGTTTTTTGGAAAAAGGTATAGTTAGAATAATTTTGATTCGTATCCTTCATTCGCGGACGAATGATCCCAAGGGGGGGATAATGTAGTGCCCCGAACCTAAGATACGCGTGCAACTCATAACCGTGAAGGAATCATTATGAACCAAGAGGATAAGGTTGTGAATGGATAATTATATAAAGGGACGCTTATACTAAGCCATTTGAAGTGATATACCAAGGTTATAGACCAAAGGGAGACTTGGAACAAAAGTTCAAATTGAAGGATTCACTACGGTGGACTATTTCAAGCAAGCTAGTACAAGGTCTTACTTGTAAAGGGTATATATCCCAATACAAAATTATTTAGAGGTCCTACGAAGTACCAAATTAAAGGTATTTGAGTCTAGTTTGCAACGCAATAAACTGCTCATCCATACGAGTTCGGAGTAAAAAGTTATGCCCATTTTACTACAGACACGCGCACTGCCCAATCACTGCGGGACATGTGGCAGCCTTGGTAAGTCGGCCAAAAGTGGTGTATTTATATTGAAACTTTGGGATTTTGTCTCTCATACATATCAGAACATAAGAGACCTGATTAACACTTGTTTTCTTCAGTTCTTCTTCATCTCAAGCCCTCCCTAGCCTAAGGTAAGTGAATTCCTTCAAGAATCAAGTGTATTTTTCATCGTAGGTCATGGAAACATACTTCGTCAAGTGTTTTCTGGAAGGAAAAGGTGTTGTTATTGAAGATACAAAGAGTGCAGGGATTGTATTCTTATTGATAAAGGTATGGCTGCTGTTCTATCCCTATAAATATGACTCTAGGAGTTGTTTTAAGTATAGTTTATGGGTAGGACTCATGGGACGGTGAAAGGAAGCCGTGAGTCCATGTTTTGCCCATTGTAACTGATATATTCGGTGAGGAGGAAGTATGTATAGGGCTGTAATGGTTGTATTGTTGACTAAACGAGGTGTGTATTGTGGTGTATTGAGGCAGCAAGCTTGTTGCGATAAGGAGGGATGCTAGGTATAGCAAACACGATTTCTATGGCTCTTGCAAGCGTGTCCCTCGTCAAGTGTTTGATAAAATGCCTAAATGGATTGAGGATGTTGTGTATATGTTATTTGGATTCCTATCACTGTATTAAATGTTATAATTCTCGCCCAACTTAATCTATGAGCTTAAAGGGTCATTTAAATGCTACTAAATAAAGAACTCCCGAGGCGGTATTTAAAAGTCGAGGGGTCAAGTTTATGACCTTGTTTGGGATATGGAATGGGCTGCATATTGTAAGGAATTGATGGAGGGATTAATATTGACTTCATAGGTGGTCATAGTTCAGTTGATAAGGGGAAAAGAGAGTGGTGGGATGATACACCATTTAATTATCTTATTTGCTAAGCTTGTCGCTCGTAAGCTATTATCATCTTCCCGACCTTGCCATATTTCTTGGTTAGTCACTTATACTATTGAATATATTGTTATGTCATAGATAAGAAGTGTTTGATAGGAACCAACGATGCTACATAAGGGAGAGAGAGTCTCGAAGTAAGGTATGTAAAGCTAAAACCTCTTTTCGCCATCAAGATGTTCCTCCTATAAAAGTCATCATAGATTATATGCTTCTTGAAAGCAAAGCTTATTTCTATTATAGGTCTCTCTCGGGTGGATTCTAAACCTATAGAGTTATAGTACTCATTTTTAGTCAAAGAAGTCACATGTATCACACGATCATACTGATGTACCGCCATTTTACGACACTTTCGACTCCTTTTAACTAAGAACAATCGTACGTTTTCAAGCAACCGTTGTCGTTTTTGATGGGTTTATGTTATGTTTTCAGGAAATAGGGACAAACATGGAAACGGAAGGAAATACGAGCAAAAAGAGCATTCTGGATAAGAGTGACGGTTCAGGCGACGGTCCGTCAAGTGGGTGACGGTCCGTCAAGTGGGTGACGGTCCGTCACCCAAACCGTCACCCTGAGGCAGCCTACTGCCTAGTGACGACAGTCCAGGCGATGGTCCGTCAAGCCAGTGACGGTCTGTCAACCTGGCCGTCAAGTTGAGACAGTCGGTTATGCGGAATCCGAGCGTTTTTGGGATTTGTTTCCTAGACTCCTATAAATACCCTATGTTAGGTTTATTTTATGAATCAAGCTTTTACAATAGTTCACCCAATAGTTTTAGGAGTTTTTGAGCGATTTTTGAGAGAGGAAACACGCTACACACGTTTTCCTCCTCCTTGAATCTTGTTCTTGATTTGTTCTTGGGATCTTTGTTTTCTTGTTCTTGGAATAATTGAAGATTGTTTTCAGTATATTGTAAGAATCTCTTCTCTTTATTATGAATACAATTCTCTTCTCTTTTCTTTATAGCATGATTAACTAAACTCCCACAACTAGGGTTGTGGGAGCCATGGCTAAAGTAGCGATATAGATTCCGGGTAGCGACGGGTTCAATATGTATGTTGTCACGTTGTTAATCATTCATTATTTAACGTTTTCTAGTGGTTGCAAACATTAGAACATGCCTAGGTTTAATTTTGCTTGAGTAAAGAGATTAAAACCGGGAAACTTGATTAACGACGAGGATTCGAGACTACCAACTCTCGTCTTATGATTAATGCTGTAACTAGATTAATCTACTTGATATTTAGGATTGAAATCTAAAAGCACACCTTTTCAAGTTCGAGAGAATTGAAAAGTAAATTTGTCTATTTGGTTGAGAAACGTTTAGACGATACCATTAATTCAATCACATCGTGACACTCATATAGAAAGAACCCGGTTAAGCTTAGGATCGACATCGTTACCAATGCCATGGTAAAACACTTCCCTAATTCATTCTCCTACTGATTATTACTCATACATTATTGTTCGTTTTGTTTACACATTGTTCACACAAAACCCCCCCTTTATTTACCGGAAAATATCGACCATTAGTCATCTAATTCACTAAAGACTTAACTTTCACCATATTCTCTGTGGGATCGAC